>QLTV01001021.1:1013163-1040782 GCA_003457575.1 Thermophis baileyi
AAGGAAGGAAGGAAGGAAGGAAGGAAGGAAGGAAGGAAGGAAGGAAGGAAGGAAGGAAGGAAGGAAGGAAGGAAGGAAGGAAGGAAGGAAGGAGCAGTTTAAATCCTGTTTTATTCACGATGGTATTATATACAACATCCATAATGCCAACTCCAGTGAGGATGAGGATAAATCACAGGCACAGTGCTGCATTTTTTACCTTGCAGTATCTCATCTTAAAAGAGCAAATAGAGGTCCAAGAGACCACACACAAGCAAGGTAAGATGACAAAGGAAAACAAGCCCCAGTAAGAGAAAAGATCTAAATATGATTCTGCTGTTAAACTATATCGAATACACTGATAAGCCACCATCAATGCCTTTTCTCATTATACTTATCTACTGATCTGATGAGTTCAGCTTCACTACCTCACTGATTATTTCAATTCTAAATTTAATAATCTGCAACTACTATGGTCTCCTTTTAGTCTGTGCTAGAGGATAAGTAGACTAGCTTCTCTGGAGCTTTCCTTTGTCAGAATTATGGTAACCAGGTTTACCTTTGCTTGGTTTCTGCAAAGTAAGGTAGCCTGGCTATTGTCTCCTATTGAGAGTTTGATATATGTGCATGTGTGATTGGTGTGTTTTGATTATGTGCCATCAGGTTGCTGCTGACTCATAAGGACCACATAAGCAGACCCTCTTCATGATTATCTGTTCCCAGCCCGGCCATTCAGTTCTCCCAAGAGGGCATTCATACTTGCTATAATTGAGTCCATCCACCTTGCTGTTGGTTGCCCTCTTTTTCCTCTTTACTTCTGACTTTCCCAGCATTATAGACTTCTCAAGAAAACTAGGTCTTTGCAAAATGTGCCTAAAATATGATACTTTGAGGCTGGACATTTATGTCTCAAGTGAGAACTCTGGACTGATTTGTTCTATGATCCATCTGTTTGTTTTCTTGGATATTCACAGTATTCTCAGGAGTCTTCTTTAGCATGAAAGTTCAAAAGCATTGATACTTTTCTCAATCTTTTTCTTCTCCTCCAAAATCCAACTTTTGCTTCCATAGAATATCAGTTCTCTAATTTTGTCTTATTCCTCTATTCAATACTTCCGAAGCTAAAATAAATAGCAATAATGATTAGGCACATCCTTGTCTTGTTCCCTTCTATATTTCACAAGGTTTTGTTAAGTCTCCATTCACAACTATCTGTGCCTATTTTGAAGTATAAATCAAATTTATCCATTTAATAAAATTCTCACCAAAATCCATGTCCTCCAAAATTTTAAACAAGGAAGTCCAGTTCAGATTGTCAAAAACCTTTTCTGCATTAAAAAAAATCAATGCAGCTTGTTTTTTATTGTGTTGTTCTATAGCAGCGGTTCTCAACCTGTGGGTCGCGACCCCTTTGGGGGTCGAATGACCATTTCACAGGGGTAGCCACGCACGTTAGCCCGCCATCTTGGTGCCACCGTCACTGCAGGGGTGAAATACTCCCGGTTCGGCCGTGCCTGCGGGTCGCTGGATAGCCGGTAGCGACACAAGCGGGAGTCTTCGCGCACCCGCCCGGACGCCGCCATTTGGGTTCTTTTGCCCTCTGCGCATGCGCAGAACGTTTTGCGCATGCGCAGAGGGTGCAAAAAGAAAAAGGAAATGGCGACATCCGGGTGGGTGGGCGGAGCCTCATGCCGCTGCCGCTAAACCACTGTTCTATAGTATTTCAAAATATCCAATACATTTCTAATATTGTCCCTCAGCTGTTTTTAGGTAAAAACTCACACTGATTTTCATGAATAAAATCCTATTGTCACTCTCTTGGCTAAACTCATCATAAATAACTTTTAACCATTATTCTGTATCAAGTGGTAATTCTTTTTAATAAAGTCTTGACCTTCTTTAGATATTAATGCTATATTAGCATCCATCCAACCATGTAGTATCTTTTCAGCCTATAGAATAGAGTTCATCATTTTTGTAGCATTTGTAATAATTCATCTTCAAATATTTATAATAAGAGGTTGGTAAACTATTAGGTCCAGTTACTTTTACTATTCATTTATCTTTGGCATTTGTAGTAGTCTGATCTTTTCCAATCTGCACTTCATTCTTCATTCTCCAGATCTATGGACATAGTTTAGTTACAACCTTTGCTGACTCTCCTTTGATTACTCCCCACAGTTCTGTAGCTACCCACTGGAGTGATGAATCTAACTTTATTTAATCTCCATTTCTGATATTGTACAGATGTCATTATAATACTGGGTTTTTTAAAAAAATTAGTAGGTCTCTGAAATACTTTGTTAAGTTTCTTCCTAAGATCTTTATCTTTCCTGGCTTTGGCTTTGCTTTTCTTGGCAATTTCCACCAACTGTTCTGACATTCATTTTGTTTTCTTCTGTTTCTTGTCTGTAGCAGTCTCTTTTCGTATTCATCCTTGACAATGTCTTTGATCTCATTCCAATGTTCTTCTGATTCCATATCAATGAAGCTCAGGACTTTAAAGGGATCCCTGATGCATATGCACACAATCATATCAGGGATGGGTTCTAACTTACCTCACTTCCGGTTCGCTTCCTTCTGCGCCGCATGGCCGCGCCGCGTGGGCACACACGTGCAAAGTGTGCACGTGCATGCGCAGTACCATTAATAGCCGGCTTCTGCGCATGCGCGGAAGAAAAAAACCCGGGAAAAATTAAAAAAAAAATACTTTTTTTTAAAAAAAAGAGATGGCAGCACCCATGGACCGGCACCGACCGAACCAGATCCGTGACGTCACTGTGATGTCACCAGCGGGTCGTTACCGGTTCGGGCGATCCGGTCCGAACCAGGAGGAACCCACCTCTGAATCATATCATGGAAACCAGTTGCCTTTATTCTTCTCATTTAGTTTGACTTAGAACTGATATATGAGCAATTTATGACCTGTTCTATAGCCCAGCCACACCTTTGCAGTTATAAGTGTTTTTCTTTCCATGTACCAACAATATGGTCAATTTGATTTCTATGTATTCTTTCTAGTAATATCTTTGTACATTGGTATCTTTTTGGTTATCTGAAGACTATGTTAACACTCAAAAATATTCTGTCAATTTCAGATTTAATGTGAACTATTAAGCTAGTCTTCTTTCTCTTCTTCATCAATGATTAGAGCATAAACTTGAATAATTGTCATATTAAAGGGTTGTCTGCAAAATCCAACTGATATTATTCAGTCCTTGATTGCATTATACCCACATATTGGCTTTGCAGTTGTCTTCCTGATTAAGAAAACAACCCTGTTCCTTTTTTTTGTTTTGTGCATGCATATATATGTGTACATCCTGCATTGCGTTCTTCTAGATGAATATGTCCAATTCTAGTTTATTTCAATTCATTGATGTCTAAGATGTCAATGTGTACTTTATTCACTTCATCTTCCACTGTATTAAGTTTTCCCATATTCATGTTTCTTATATTCCATGCTTCTGTTACAATTTCGTTTTTGCAGCTTTGAATTTTCATTTCTTGCATGGTGGCATTAGCAATTAGACATCCCAAAGGCATTTATCTAGCCACATCATGAACACTATTAATACTATGAAATATCCTAGACCAGTGATGGTTAACCTTTTTGGCACCGAGTACCGAAACTGGAGTGTGCACGTGTATGCGCGTGTGTACACGTGTGCGCCGGAACCCGGAAAACAGCATCTGGCCAGTGCACATGTGTGCAGTGGCCAGCTCCTCTTCTGGGTTCCATCATGCACATGCGCACCGGCCAGCTGGTCCAGCACACATGCGCACTGGCCAGCTACTCTCTTCTGGGTTCCATCACGCGCATGCGCGCCGGCCAGCTGGTCTTTGCACATGCGCACACCAGAACCCAGAAGAGAGCAGCTGGCCAGTGCACATGCGCATGATGGAACCCAAAAGAGCAGCTGGTGACGGCGCATGTGCCCACAGAGAGGGCTCTGTGTGCCACCTCTGGCACGCATGCCATAGGTTCGCCATCACGGTCCTACACCTTCCTCAGCAGCATCTGATCAAAGGGGCTGATCATCTGGGACTATATCTTCAATCACTTTATCTTGTCTATCAATTTGATTTCCTTGGTAAAATATGGGAGTGGTTTGCCTCTGTCTTCTACTGCAACTTATGAAATTATGCCCTTGCTGTTGTTACTAATCATAAGCCTTTGGCACCTTACTATATCACTTCTGTCCAATATAGTTGCTTACTTTCACTGGGCCACTATGATGACCTTCGCATCTTGTGTGACACTGCTGCAAGTTTATACTTTTGGTAAACACTCCTGGCATTCTTTACTCATCCCTGTCAAATATACTTCCTCCAAATAAAACAGCATAGCAGAACTGATTGATTGATTGATTAGGTGCCATCAAGTCAGTGTTGACTTTTAGTGACCACCTAGATAGATTTAAGGGAGATATATATGTAGTCCAAATATTGGTGTCCAGTGTTTTGCTTATATATTGCTTTGAAAAAACTTAATTTCCACAGATGGCAGCAATCAAATAATGGATTGATATTTCCCTCCTCCAAGTCCAGAAAGCTTTCGTATGCTTTCTCAGAGTAAAATTTCAGAAGCAAAAGGAAGAATGTAGAAACCAATGAAAAGCTGTCATTCTTGTCATCTTTCCCCATCACTGTCACAGTAGTTATTATTTATTTAATGTATACACCACCTGACTTCTAGCGGCATACATACAAACATAACACACATGCATATGTACAGAATATTTCTGGTTTCTGGTTGATTATCCATAATCCACAAGAGAATATAATAATTTGGAATGCAGATCTCTCTTTAATACCCATTATTTTGTTTAAACAAGAATTTATTGTATCATAAAAGTAATTTAAAATGCTAATGCAAGCTGCTGCTGGCTTTTTCTTTTAATTGCATTTTTATTTTCATTTTCAGTCTGAGAGCTTTTCATTCCTGATACCAGTAAATTAAAGATATATTTCCTGTTAATGGCTCTCATTCCAAATCAGCAAAATCCCTGTCGCTTTCTGAAAAGGCTGAGGTAGTTTTGGTTTTAGTTTTGGAAATTCACTGGAAAGCTTTCATGCAGCCAAAGGCTGAACAGATCAATGTCATAAAATGCTAATCACAACAAGCAGGAAGAAACGGAACTCAGGGTACATTTATCCCTTTGTATTGCATCTCAGCGGTTCTTGATATTTGGAAAGCTATTAACTTTAAACAGACAGAAAAGGTTATGGTTAAATTCCTCATGAAAAATCATCAAACTCAAGCTGCAGAGAGGCCACGCTAGCAGAACTTTCTGTTCAGGCACAACAGACAAGTCTACAAATAGGTTCTGGATTGTATCAGGGTCCAAGCAAGTCCAGAGTGTGGTGGCTATATTTTTTACAGAAAATGTTTCTCATTTTTCAATGTCATTCTCCTTCAAGTCCATTTTAGAATGATAAAAGAAAGAACAGGAGCCTCAGATTTATGAAGGAGCCCTTGAGGAGGAGACTGAGCAGATCAGTTAATCATGATCTCCTCCAAAAAGCTAAAATATATTGCCTCTTATTTAAATTATAATAATAATGCTTACATTTTCTGAACACATGTAAAACAGCACATGTTATGCCAGTCTGTGCACTAGGCATGTAGCCTTTGTGTCTGGAATGGAATGGAATGGAATGGAATGGAATGGAATGGAACGGAACGGAACGGAACGGAACGGAACGGAACAGAACAGAACAGAACAGAACAGAACAGAACAGAACAGAACAGAACAGAACAGAACAGAACAGAATACTTTATTGGCCAAGTGTGATTGAACACACAAGGAATTTGTCTCTGGTGCATAAGCTCTCAGTGTACTTACAAGTAACAAGTGATAAATCGTGATCATCATCATAAAATGCATTAATCATAAATCATAAGATACAAGACTTAGTGATAGTCATAGAATACTAAATAAGCAATCAACATAAATTATACTAGGATACTAAATAAAATATTTAATATAATTTGTAAGATACAAGCAACAAAGTTATAGTCACAAGATAAGGAAATAATGTAATAGGAAAGATGAGAAGAATAATAGTAATACAGCCCTACTACGGTAGGTAGTTTGACAGTGTTGTGGGAATTAGTTGTTAGCAGAGTGATGACATTGGGGGGGGGGGACTGTCCTTGTGTCTAGTTTTTTTGGTGTGCAATGACCTATAGCATCGCCTTGAGGGAAGAAGTTGAAAAAATTTATGCCCAGGATGTGAGGGACATTATCAAGATGATGATGATGATGATGATGATGATGATGATGATAATAATAATAATAATAATAATAATAATAATAATAATAGATATAATAATAATAATAGATAATGACATTATCATTATCAAGCTCTTTGGCCAAAGAAAGAAACTGCTGTACCAGGAAACCAAAAAGATGATTAAGAAATGTCAGAAATGATGATTAAGAAGCAGATTATGCCTGACTTAAAAAAAAAAAGCTTGTAGCTGAAACTGTATAACCCAGCAGTGGCTGAGAAGAGGGATTGTGTAGTACAAAAAACATTGAGGAAATGCTGGAAGTATACCCAAAGTGTACGGTACAGCTTCCTTACCTCAAGCAGTATCTGTGGTTTATTAATATTAATTGAGATTGAAATATTGTTTTTCCTTCAAGATAAAAACCAAAGTAGATTGCAATCAAGTGAAAACTATAATACTACATATTAGCTGTAAAAATTCACAGTGATTATTTGCAAGGATAGGGACATCAAAACATCAGATAAGATTATACTGTTACAGTATGTGCTTTCTTGCCTTGTATCTTGCTAGGCTTTTGAGTTCCAAAGCTATTCTGCATTTTCTATTTTGTCAGTCAATTGTGCTTTAGACAAAATCGATCCTTTGGGATTGATCATAGCAAAACGTTATAATTCTCTTTTCAGAAGCCAATAGTAGTATCCTAAACATATTATCATAGGTTAGTCTGGATATTCTCCACCTCCTCTTTCTTTACATATTGACTTGTCTGGTTGGTGTTTTATTCCTGTATACATTTACTTAAACACAAGCCACGTTGATTTATTTGTTGTATTGTGTGTAGTGATGACATACAAATAGCTATTTGATTTTTTTGCACTAGTTTGTAAAAACCTATGTGTAACGTGCATTCTTTTTCTTTCAGCAAACACTATAGAATCATTTGTGTTGGAAATGGCCCTGATTAGTTTCATACTGCCATAAGAACATTATAACCTCAGATCACACAAACGGTTCATCTGTCATAACAATTCACTTCCCCATAGTGAATGTGAATTAACACTTTGGAAAAGTACACAAATTGAATAAAATTTCAGCAAGTTGTTTTGGGATGCCCTTTATGCTTGCCCACCCCCTGAGTCACAGCATCAAAATCAATCCCCACTATCCTCAAACTGAACAAAATGCATTACAAATGTAGTTAACAGGTTTGCTAAACACTAAACAAAAACAGTAACTACATTTTATACGTTGCCCAGAGCTATAAGGGATTAGAACTGTTAATAATTTTTTTAAAAACCAAATAAAAAACTGAAAGGGGAATTTGATCAATTATTGGTAATAAGAATCAGTAAGCAATAGTATGGGGTTCAAATAGAGAATTTGAGTGGGTGATTATGTATTTATATATTACTGTCCCAGTGGTGAAATCCATTTTTTTTACTACCAGTTCTGTGGGCGTGGCTTGGTGGGCGTGGTGTGGCTTGGTGGGCATGGCAGGAGAAGGATACTGCAAAATCTCCATTCCCACCCCACTCCAGGGGAAGGATACTGCAAAATCCCCATTCCCTCCCCACTCCTGGGGGAAGGATATTGCAAAATCTCCATTCCCACCCCACTCTGGGGCCAGCCAGAGGTGGTATTTGCTGGTTCTCCGAACTACTCAAAATTCCCGCTACCGGTTCTCCGAACTACTCAAAATTTCTGCTACCAGTTCTCCAGAACCTGTCAGAACCTGCTAGATTTCACCCCTGAACTGTCCTGGATGGTTATTGAATCACATGGAGCTGCCTCTGGCCAGTTGCTCAACCTCAGGTTCTTTCATCCTGTCCTGTGTATTTTTGATTCATACTTCATCCCATCCTTGTCACCACAGAGAACAAGTCAGTGTAGCTTGTATGCCATTATGAGTTTCATAAAAGAAGGCATACAGGAGGCACAGATTGTTGTGCCAAAATTAAAAAGTTGCCCATTTATTTTGCACAACATTTATTATGGATGCTAGAACTATGTTCTTTGATCTTCTACATCAGCGGTTCTCAACCTGTGGGTCGCGACCCCTTTGGGGGTCGAACGACCCTTTCACAGGGGTCGCCTAAGACCATCGGAAAACACATATTTCCGATGGTCTTAGGAACCGAGACACCGCTCCTCTATCCGTCCACATACGAGTACCCAGAGACGGTGCAACGCACAGGCAGCCCTTGAATGCGCAGGCGCTGACAGAAGGGCCGCGTGCGCTAGCCCGCCATCTTGGTGCCACGCCTGCCTTTGTCACCTCATCGCTTCTCGCCTGGCACCGCGCATGCGCGGGGAGGGGGCGGGGCCAGGATCGCGGCAGCAGGGCGGGGGTCGCGGCATTAGGAAGGTTGAGAACCACTGTTCTACATCCTACACTAAATTCCAGCACTAAATTAAGATGACATGAAAAGGAAAAAAAAAGTTTAAAATGTATTGGAATAATAGACCATCTCGTGACATCATAGAAAAAAGTGAAATTATTTTGCAAAATGATCCATATATTTCACAATGAATTAATCAGTTACAGTGGAATATAATGATTAATCAAATAATTAATGCAATGTAAATGAATGAAATCATAAAAAATAAAAAATAAAAAAATAAAATGAAGCAAAATCAATGACAAAAGACATTTAATTTAAATCACAAAAAAAGAATTACTAAATCCAAACCCTTGCTGGTCTTAGTATAAGCATATGGAATCACCCTGTTAACTGTAAAAGAAAAGGTCATATCCCAGAGAAGGCTTAAAATTCTGAGATAGCTTTCAGATTTGAAAGTGCCAAAACTGCAGAGAAACATTAAGAAAATTAAGTAGTTCTTAGGAGGACATTTTTCCTATCAAGTATCAATGTCCTACCTGTCAATGACTACTTCAGCTTCAACCAGAACAATACACGAGCACACAATAGATACAAACTTAATGTAAACCGCTCCAAACTCGACTGCAGAAAATACGACTTCAGCAACAGAGTGATCAATGCCTGGAATTCACTACCTGACTCTGTGGTTTCTTCCCCAAACCCAAAAAACTTTAACCTTAGACTGTCTACTGTCGACCTCACCCCATTCCTAAGAGGTCTGTAAGGGGCGTGCATAAGCGCACCAGCGTGCCTACCGTCCCTGTCCTACTGTCCTATTGTCCTCATCTATCTGTATTCACCTTGATTATGTTTATGTTTATACCTATACCTGCTATCTTGTACATGTTTGACAAACAAACAAATATAATAAAATAAAATAAAGTAAAAGAATTCCAAGTACAGAAAGACTTACCTCTCCTTAGGAGAGAAGCTAAAGAGGTTATTTCCTCCACAGTAACATATACTGCAGCATAATCTATGAGATGTTTCTGATGTGACCCCAAATTTCATTGGCCACCATTTTGGATTCTTCTTTGGATTTCTATTGGCTGTTGGTTGTGCCTCGGGGTCTGTCAATTAACATTAATACTGTGATGGTGGTTTGTAAGACCAAGATTTTATAATTTTCCTTTATCCCAATGTTTTTCGGTTTTCCTTCTCACAGCTGAACTTTTTTAAAAATATTACTCAGGTCATTAATTTGTCTATTTTGGTTCATGCAACCAAAACATTTCTTATTGCATTGACTAAATCCAATAGTACTTTCCACTGGGGCCACTTTTATCATGTGAAAAGCAGGGCTTGATCCATTGTGCCTCACCAGACAGCACCTAATCTGCAGGAATGTAGAGTGAGTGGGTTCAAATCAGGAAAACAGGTGATGGATAGGGTTGCCCACATAGGATACTGTAGTACTATGCGGCCTTAAGCCAATCTGTTTGGTAAGGTTTACATACATCCACTCCTCTACAATTCCTGATCTTCAAAGGCACAGGTAAATGGACTCTGTCTAGTAAAGCTAGAGCTTTTGTTCATTTACAGAGAAGCCACCAACCACTCTACAGATCAGATGATTAAATCCCCTGTATATGAGCTTCCTTACATTTTACCTGATATTCTTCTTTGTCCTACCAACTTCTCAGGGTTTTTTTTCTATATAGAAATATGCTTTCTAGCCTGGTGCCTGAACCACTAAACCAAACTGGCTAGTGAGTAAATAATTTGTCTTCATTCATGCTTGCCATCTCAATCATGACTATATCATTCTTTATTCTTTCCATCCTTGGTTATCAAAGAGGCTTCTCAGAATAATGCTGTCTTCTTTCATTTCTATGCTGTTGCTTCTTCTGTAGTTTAGAAACTTCTGAAATATAAAAAGCTGACTTTGAACTTTTTAAAATCTTTTTGTCACATTTCTTTAATCCCTCTCCTTGGTCCCTATTAATTCCAAAGCTCTTTTTGTTAGCCATAGATCTAAATTTAGCAAAACTAAAAAAAAAAAAAAAAAAATAAAAATATAATTAAAAAACAAATAAAACAAAAAAAAAAAAACCCTGATAAATAAAGACCCCATCTATCTGAAATAGAAAAAGCTGTTTGTAAGCATGGTTTGCATAAATGAAGCATTTAAATCTTTGGGGGGAAATGCTTAGAAAATGCTTTGTGGCAAAGCAATTATTTCAGGATCATAAATATCTGTTGATGTCTCTAGAAGAAAAATCCTTTTGGGAATAGAGATGCTTCAAAGTGTATCTGACACATGCATACAGGCATGAAATAACACAGCATGCTTCCAAGATGATAACATTTTGTGCATTTCAAAAAGCTAAACCTTTTCTAATGGGTATAAATTGCTAAAGCTAACAACTAAGAAATTTGTGAATGTTGAAAGAAATGTGGTTTGGGTTGTTGTTGTTGTTTTAGCTAAAATTAACCACATAAAGCTGCTAGGACAGATCATACCAGTCTTTCAGCTTGAATGTAATCAATATGCTCCTGGCACCAGGCTCCATGTTTTCACAATTACAAGCAAGAGACTAGGCACTGCAGCTCCTATTAGCTATCCAGACCATCATGAAATCAATAGAAAGAGAGAAAGTAATGGGGAAGAGGTAACTTGATTTGAGAAACATGAAGGCAGTCTATTGATATTGGTGGGAATATAGATTGAGTTGGATTCTAGACTAAAAGGGAAGCATAATAAAATGTCAATAGAGGATCCTACTCCGAGACAGTCTTTCACATCCTAATAGTCACTAGTTATAAAGCTTGTTATTTTCTAGGAACTCTTTCCATCAAATTGTGTCTGCAGAGGCACAATTTGAATATCTGCCACAGAATCTTTACATGCATAGTGTCGAAGATATTGTGACACCGTATAGAATGCAACAGGACATTAGATCCCTTCTCCAACCTTCCCCCAAATAGACTGATATATATCATACTCTTCGAGGGCTACCCATATTTCCTAAGCATTCCATTTCATGCTTTACTTAAAGCATGAACCGAGAGCCAAGGTGGCGCAGTGGTTAGAGTGCAGTACTGCAGGCTACTTCAGCTGACTGCTAGCTGCAGTTCGGCGGTTCAAATCTCACCGGCTCAAGGTTGACTCAGCCTTCCATCCTTCCGAGGTGGGTAAAATGAGGACCCAGATTGTTGGGGGCAATATGCTGACTCTGTGAACCGCTTAGAGAGGGCTATAAAGCACTGTAAAGCGGTATATAAGTCTAAGTGCTATTGCTATTGCTATTAATCCCAAATCATTCTTATTACATTCAGCAAGCAATCATCAATACTACAAGACTGTTTGCACAAGACAGTCCATAGTCCATAATTAAAACATCACAGGTTTTCTCCAAATCGACAAATGTACTATGAAGCTACTTTTCTCATAACTGTACATTGCTCAATCACTTGCTAAAGAACTAAATCTGGTCTGAACACACTCTGACCAATATATAAATGCTCTGCAATGTCCCCATTTTTGTTCATGGTCACTTCACACTTGTTCATCCAGAATTCTGTCATGCAGAATTCTTCCCAGGCACACTTAACAAATCCACCCATGCTTTTTGTATCCCCTGTTGCAATCTTTCATTTAGTACAGGAGAGCATTCATGAGATCCTTCCAATTCTCAGGCACAGATGCTTTACATCAGGGGTCTGAGGTCTCCAACCTTGGTAACTTTATGACTTGTGGACTTCAACTCCCAGAATTCCTCAGCCAGCTGGCTGAGGAATTCTGGGAGTTGAAATCCACAAGTCATAAAGTTGCCAAGGTTGGAGACCCCTGCTTTACATGATACCCACACACTGAACCACAAAATACTATCCCAATTTATAGTAATCAGGAATGCTTTAGTTTAAACTAGCACAATCTAGACTTGGAACTAATCTTTAAAGACTGAAATGGCTTTGGGTCCAGTGTATAAGTTTATTGCTACCAGTTGAGATTTGCTTATAAAACATGAAGATTTTACCTGGTTCTCAGTGATGATTAGAGTGACAAGAGACATGACTGGGCACTTCATGTTACTCTTTTCAATGTATTTTTTAAGTAAAGTTCACTTAACTTTATTCCTCTGACTTCCTCCCCCCTCCCCTGCTACCTTCTGCTATTTTTCAATTCTCATTATTCTTGAGATATTGGCAGTTAATTTTATTTTGCTTGATTAATTATGTTAATTAACATTATTTGATTTCTTGTGCAATGTCGTGGAGTTGTTTAGCCAAAAACAATGTATAATAAAGCATACTGTTTCATTTTCTTAGGATATTATCATACCTTTGTTTGTTTGCTTTCTTTTGTTACTATTGTACTTCTTGGGGGGGGGGGTTGGACCCCCTTTAAGATGATTGCTGTAATAATGCAGTTATAACTTATGTTAAAAGTTGCTGGTTCAAAACCAAGCAATTTCTTAAATTAACCATGTTTCTATATATTAAGCTATGCTTTCACAACTGGTATCTTCTTCAGCAGTGTTGGGTTTCAGGCTATGCAGATCACAGACAGTTAACTGAATAGGAACTGACTGGGCGCCTGCCTTTATAGTCAGGTTCCTGACTTTTGATTGGTCTTCAGTCAAACTGGCTTCTTATTGGTGCAGGGAGTGATACCACCTTGCTTCTGAAGATGCCAGCCACAATTTCTGTGAAACATCAGAAAATCTGTTGTCTTGACCACATTCTCTAAACACCAAAAGTCCAACACTGCACTACAACTCTTCTTTCCAAGAATTTAATATTTTTTTAATAAGTGCATTTCCACTTATTCACTATTTTTCCAGTCACTTGAGATAGAGGGGTTTCACCCTTACTTGCCAGTTTCCCATTGTTATCAATATTTTAGATATACTTTCAGCAAAATTGATACCAGCAGGGTTTCATTGGATGCAGAAAGGGCTTTTGTTATAAATTTTTAAAACTTTGGTCAGATATGACATTTTAAAACTAATCTGATTTTATGTGGTTCTCTAATCCTTTTCCCAGGATTATTATAAATGAAATTACTTCTTCATCTTTAAAAATACCTCCTGGGACTCATCAAGATTATCTTTTATCTTCTCTTATTCTTAGTTTGGTACTGGAGCCATCAGCCGGCTTATTAGAATAACTCCACTGGCTGAAACTGAGTATACATATTGTATGTGCTATACTAAATTATATTGCTTTTGTGCGAGAGCTTAATAAATTATTAATTACATATGGTTCCTATATTATATGAAATTAATAATTTACAAACTGTTGCACAATATATTTTATTATTGAACATACAACATAAAATAATATTTCTATTGAAATTTTGAATATTGAAATTATTCAAAGGAAACTTTCTTCATTTCTGTCTCTCTCTGTCTCTCTGTCTCTCTGTCTCTCTGTCTCTCTGTCTCTCTGTCTCTCTGTCTCTCTGTCTCTCTCTCTCTCTCTCTCTCTCTCTCTCTCTCTCTCTCTATCTATATATATATATATATATATTAGATAGATAGATAGATAGATAGATAGATAGATAGATAGATAGATAGATAGATAGATAGAGATAGAGATTGCACGTGTGATAGGTCCTTCCAGCCGCCTCCCACTTGTAATTAGCTGTGCTGTTTTTGCTGTCATCATGCTGGTTGATCAAGCCTCCATCAACCAGCATGACGACAGCAAAAGCAGCACAGCTAATTACAAGTGGGAGGCGGCTGGAAGGACCTATCACACGCTCAATGGCCAAATTGATTAATGGCATATAAAGGCAGAGATCTCTGTAATGTACTCTGACGATGTCAGCAGATGGCTGACGAAAGCTTAGTAAAATTTTAATTATTTTAGTTCCGGAGTTCGCAGAATGTCTGTTTCACGTCAAGGTTGATATATTTACTCAGAGGCATTCAGGTATTTTAGCTGAAAAATAAAACATTATTATTATGATTTGTTGCACAGTCAGCCAGATGTTTAGACTGGACTTCACATTTTTATCCAGCTGCTGAGTATTTCCCAAGGACGTGGGATAGGCAGTAATTACTTGATGGTATTAAAGATATTGTCACAGCATATAAGCTGTTCCAAGTAAAACTGCCTTTTGCAATTGACTGATGGTGATCTTTTTTTCAGCTCCATTAGGGAA
Source organism: Thermophis baileyi (assembly GCA_003457575.1). Classification (NCBI taxonomy): domain Eukaryota; kingdom Metazoa; phylum Chordata; class Lepidosauria; order Squamata; family Dipsadidae; genus Thermophis; species Thermophis baileyi. The sequence goes on from QLTV01001021.1 coordinate 1,027,877, forward strand.
TACAAAGCATAAAAAATAATAATGATGATTAAGGGGAAAATCAGAAAGGACTCTGTCATTTCTCTGATATCATGGCACGGGGTTGACTCCATTGAGAGTAACAATTCTATTGCATCTCTCACATTACGAATTTCAAAGCATAATTGGAAGGTGTTTGAGCCTAAGTATGAAAACCTTTCCAATTCTAAGAGACTATGCGGCCTTCTGTCCCAGAATTCCTCAAGATAGTCTTTGCTGAGAATTCTGGGAATTTATGACCAGAACTGGAGGACATAAAAGTTGAGAGAGGCTGTTCTTGTTCATGTTTCCACTTGTGATCAGTTGGAAACATCTTGGAAGCTCATCAAAAGCAGCATTCAGCATTTAGAAATATACTGCTTTGGAAAGTAAGTATTGGTATGATTGGCTCAATTACTGAAATTAATTCTTTTTAATCTTAGGGACTTTTATACAATGTGTTGAATGAGGAAGTGCTTTAGTTTGACTTTAACAGAATCTATTCCAAATAGAAACGGAAAACCAGTGCTGGCAATATTTTAATACATGCTTAAGTATTTGCAGTTTAAATTGTTGTAGTTTCAGAATGGTGAACCCTATGAAATGATCAACCTTCAAATCACATTGAAACCAGAGGACATCCTTTTTATATCAAAGAGCTTGGTTATTGATCTCATATTATCCTGGCACACTATTGTAATTTCATTCCCATTATTGTCTTGATTGCAAAACAAGTTCCCCCTATGATTGTGTAAGATCAAAACCTTGGAGAGATTGGATGCAATCTCTGAACAGTTGATTTTGATGCTGATCTTTCCCAGTCTCTCATCCTTCTGTTGATTTAACATGGACCAGAAATTGCAGTATTTCATCCAAATGAGTATATTTGAAAAAGGTGTATATGGTTAAGTAATTCCCTCCAAGTCCAATCCAACCAATTTGCTTTAACCTGGGACAAATTTCTTCAAGAAATCAGGAGCTAATTCCACAACTGCACTGTATTTTAATTGATTGCCTTTGGGCTCATAAAACATTTCCCATACTGCACAGATTCCCATATAACATAAATGTAAGGTGCTGGGATTCACATTTGTAATATACACATTTGAAGAACTTCAACATGACCCATAACACATAACGCATAATGCCAGTTTTGCAAAACAGCTCAGACTTTTATTTAAATATTGGATCCTTCTCTAATGGAACAGCAACATTCAATATTTTTTGAAAATCTCTACTTCTTTTTGATGCCTGGCTGAATGGAATACGAGCATTATTATTTTTCTTTTTGTCATTTCAGCTGGCATCCTGTGAAAAAAGATTAATTAGCTTCGGCCAAGGTTTAAGAACAACCTGTAATAGCGAACCTATGTATTGATATTACTTCTGTTTAACTTTTCACCTGATTGGCATTTTGGTATGCCTTCATATAAATTTTCAGCAAAACTACTTAAAGCTATTAAAATTCTGCAGCATTACATGATATCAGGTAAAGGAAATGTTAGTAACACATCATATTGGTAATAACCCAAGCTGTTTTTCAGGTAGCAAGAAAGAAGTAAAGGTAGTATCAATTCTGTTCCCTTGTAACCTTTATTAATTTTCTCTGAAACTTAGTTAGATTGATGGACTGTCACTAAGGAAACTACCATCTGGTGAGCATGTTAAGATTTATTTTTCATCTGTTTGAACATCTTTGCATCATTTTCACAGAACTAAGGCTTCCAAGATTTCCTAGTCTGAAGAAAAATCTGGTTAATCATGCTTAAAGCTGTGTTATAGAGCAGTCTTCCTTAACCTATTGCCCTCCATATTTAGTCAATTAAAACTGTGACAATCTCCAGTTGCCCATAATTTTGGGTGTTTTAGCCCAACACATCTAGAGGGCAACAGGTTGAGGAAGGCTGGTATACGGACTTCACATTTCACTTCTATTCTTATTAGAAAACAATATTAAGATTTAATATTTTCATATTATTTTATTTATTTAATTTATATGCTGTCCATCTCTCTGGTAAGGTGACTGGACAGCTTTCAAACCATAAGAAGATAAATAGAAAAACAATTAAAAATAAAAAAACTATGCAAAAAAATGGAACCAAGGAGATGGACAGCATGGGAATGAGGTCTTCTTACTCTGTCAACCACTTCCAATGGTGAGCACACCCTTCAGAGCCCCAAGCCAACCGGCAAAATCCAATTTTAATACCCTTCTGGAAGGCCAAAAGAATGCAAGCAGTTCTTGCCTCTGTGGTAGAGTGCTCCACAGGGCCAGGAACACAGCGGAAAAGGTTCTTCTCCTTAACCCCATGCACTAGAATTTCCTAGCAGATGGGGTCTGTAGCAGACCTCTTCTGATGGTGTGAGTGGGGTGGGCTAGTTTCATTGGGGTGAGGCAGCTCCTCAGATAACCTAGATCCATGCCATATGGGACTTTAAAAGTAATAATTAACACCTTGAATTGGACCCAGAAGCAAACTGGTAATGATCTGCGGTGAAACCAGACTGAAAGATATATTCAGCATCACTAGATTTCCTTGCATTCTTTCCCTTTCAACATCAGTTTTCAACTTTATTTTATCAATTACCTCATCAATTACCTCATTCAGTCTTACACTGAATCCTGGTTGATACTTTTTGTCATTTTCATGACAAGGCAAAATTGTTTAGGATATCAGGATTTGTTATCTCTGCTCTATATAAGAGAAGCTGAAATCACCCATTATTATGGCACTTTTCCTTCAAATGCCTCTGCAGATCAAGATCTTTAGGAGTATTTTGGTCAAAAGATAAAGAGTGCTAGGCTATTCATAGTTATCCAAAATGAACTTAAAGATGTCTCCCTCCTCACCCTCTCTTGAATGAAATTAGTTTGAAATGGATTAGTCCATTCATTTAAAACTATTTGTAAGGGGGGGGGAATCTTCGAGATTAATGTAAATGTTAAAAAAAATATTCACGAATAGTGATTCTGTGAGGATCTTTCTCTTCCAAGTTTTCATTTTTTAAATAAATGGTATCATTTTTCTCATCCACATAAGATATATTTAAATTTGACATTTCTTCCAAAACACAAACATTATCCTTTTGATGCCGGTCACCAGAAATCCAAACCTATCACTTCAGTACAACTCATAAGACTGATCTGTAATAGACTCCCTTGAAAAAAGCTTATTCATGCTTGCTTCTTGCTTGTTTTTTCAACTTCCCTGTTTAATTTATACCTGAGATCTCCTAGTGGAAATACAACCAGCTCAACCTTGTTTAGATTGTTTTGGGATCATCCAAAGTTGACTGGGTGCTGCTATCTTCTATAGTATATGGAAGATTCTGTGGTTGCTCCATGGTAAATGTTAATTGCTCTCCCATTCCACCAATCCATGAATTGTCTCTGGGTTGCATAATAGGAATCTGAAACCTGCCATGTAATCTATCATATTGGCCTAGTGCAGGTTAGTACATAGATGTTTTTCAACATAGTATAGTTATGAAAGAAAATGACTGGCCCAAAATCATCCAGCCGACTTCTCTGTCCAAGGGAGGACTAAAATCTGGGTGTTCCTATTTCTACTCTAGCAGCTTAAACACTAACCACACTGACTGATTCTCTCTCTCTCCCCTCCCACACTTCGTACACATATACATATACATTTAGAAAGGGAGAAAGAGATACACAGAAAGAGATAAGCAACCTGTTGCTGGGAAGCAAATAAAGAAGACCTGAACAATCATAGAAGGATGGGATTCTTACTATAAGCATTCTACTTCTACTGGAAAAAATAACTTTACAAAATCTTAGGGGATTATCAGGCATACTGTAAGTAGATACCATTTTTAAAAAAATAATCACTGTAGTTCTGCTTTTAAAATGCACTTCTGATCATTAGAAAACTCAGAATTTAGGTTTGTGTCAGAAAACTACCTAGAAGGAATGCACTTATTAATATATAAATGTTCATTCCACTTCAGCCAATAGCTCTGGATGGCTTACAAGAAGAAAGATAAAATTAGAAAATCATTTACAGTCCTAAAACAATATTAAGAGTAACACCAAGAACTTAAAACTTGAAAAAATCCTGGATAATGAGGAGAGATAAGTTTTAAGCTGCCTCCTAAATTGTCATTTGAAGGACTCCAGACTCAACTTCAATGCTACTTTGTTCCATGGTATGAGCTCAACCACAGAAAAAGCAGATTACCTGTTAATCTTAAATGTATGTGGGGAGACCTTTAAAGCTGCTCTGTGGAAGACCTAATTTATGCCAAAGAAATGGGAACAGGGATGAAAGAAAAGGAATGCATCAATTCAGTGCACTAATCTAAATCTCTAAACCGTGTCACAGTGATTGAGTCAGGGACAGGTAAGTCTCTAATTGCAGGGAGTTCAAAGTTGGTTTTATTCAGGGACTTCTCCCTGGAGAACTACATCTTATCCTCTGATTTTATGGACAGGCTGCTTCAAAGCCTATAATTCTTTTCGCTCTCTGATGTAAAGGAAGATCTTTTCCAAGGCTTGCATTGAATAAGGTCATGCACAGCCTCACAAGAAAATAGAACTTATGGACATTTAAGCTATAAGACATTCAGAATACATGGGCTTTTTAAATCAAACCAAGGAAGAAGCAAAAAACACATTCAACCTATGCCAGAGTACATTGTGTCTTTTTGGAGGCCAAGGCTGACAGATCTGCTTTTAGTATTGTGCTCAGGCTATTTTTGTGTCCTCAGTTTCAAGGAAAATAAAACGTTAAGGAGCAAAACAATAAGGAGCAAAACAACATCCGATCAATTTGGGGAGCTGCTTTCCTTTGTTTTAGCTCTTCCTTTCCTCACATTTCTATTGTGAGGTTTGGAACTTGCCTTGAAATTATTGTGATTTTATTTTTAGATCTATATGCAAACATTGTATCTTATAGAATAATAATATGAAGAAAAGCCATTCAACTCCTCAATTTGGTTTAAACACCAGAACACAATAACCCAGGCTCATTTTTCCCCTCAAGCTTTCCTCCATTTCAGTAATGTACTGTAGAAAATGGGGGAAATTGTTATACTGCCTGTGTTAAATCACTGACGATCAGAACTGCTTTGTGATGTGCAGCAAAATTACTAGTAAATCCTCAACTATTTTTTGCCCAGCTGTGAAATAGGAGGGAATTCTAGGCAAGGCATGTTTGTTCTTGCAATACCCAATTAAGAAATATTGTTATTCTTACTAGTTTGCAGCTGGGTAAGAGGCAGTGGTCTTCACTGGCATAAATATAGTGAAAGAATACAGAACACATAATAACAGAGTTGGAAGTGGTCTTCTAATCCAACCCCCTACTGAAGCAGGAGACTCCATTCTATTCTGGGCTGACGGCTGCCCAATCTCTTCTTAAAAACTTCCAGTTTTGGAGCTCCACACAACTTCTGGAGGCAAGTCATTTTATTGATTGATTATTCTCACTGTCAGGAAATTTCTTCTTAGTTCCAGGTTGGATGTCTCTTTGATAAGTTTCCAACTGTTACTTCTTGTTTTGCTTTAAAGAATAGGTTGTCCCAAAACAAATGACTCCACAGATGCAGTGGCCCTTCCCAAACCCTTTTGCCATTTATTCTTTTCTCCATGCATTCAACAAGCCTGATCAAATGGGATAGGGTCACCAGACAAAGACTGCAGACCTCTGAACAAATGCTAGATGACAACAAAGAGGATGTTCTATCTATCTAACCATGGTTAGTGGTCATCCAGATTCTTGCAGCCCAGATGTGGGTGCCCAAAGGCAGGACTCCATGGCAGCTTTGCTGGCAGGGAGCTGTAAAATACTATCTTGTGCTCTACTGCCATTTTTCTGCTACTCATTGTTCAAGCAGCAGCCCTGGATGCAGAGCTTTTAGAGGCTCCCTCAGCAACCATTGCTGTTTCCTTTGCTTCAACTTTCTATTGTGAAGGGATCAGGAAAGGGAACAGGCATACTGTATCAAGGCTGCAAAAAAACCAGACCAGATGGTAGCAAAGAAGAGCAGAAAACTGCACATTTAATTGTTCAGCGGTAAAACCCTGCTCATGAGATCCCCATAGTCTTCCAGAAACTTGATCTGGAAATTCTAATGTGCTGCAAGTCAGTCTGCATGAGCCATTCCCAAATGGATGAGTCTCCATAAGTGCTAGAAATCATGAAAGGAGTTGTAAACTAACTCATCTAAAGAACACCAGATTGGGGAATATTAGTCTAGAAATTAGTATAGATTTTATCAAAACTGCTGTTCATGACTTGAACAAATGTCTCAGTGCCTCTAGCCTGTCTCTTAACAACAGAAAACCACAGATGCAGATATTCCTGTTTGCCAGTGTGACATATTTCAAAATGTACACTATCTGTATGGCAAAATGTGAGCTGGGACAAAAGAGTCTCTCATCATGGATGTGCCAAGATTTAAAAAATTGTAACTAAACTCTTTCTCCTTTTTCATAATAATTTAATGAACTCTGTGATCTATATTAAGGCTATTCAGCACCACAGCCATAATTAGTTTTAAATCAGAGATAGGCAATGACTCTACTCTATGAAGGATTTTGAGATGAGACATAGATCACATTGTACTATGAAAGTATTCTCAGTGAAATTGCCATGACATGTGCATCAAAAAGCTGCCTCATGCTCTGCATTAAAACTGTGATACAGCAGAAAATACTTTCTGACTTTTATTGAATTGTAGCTGGTTTTTGTTCTCTGAATGGTTTGGGAGGATATAGGGAAGGAGTACTGGGGACCATATGATATTTAGAGTGACATTAATGTATGATTTAATGTTATTTTACAATTGCCATTTCTTCTTTGTCTACTTATGCTTTCCCTATGAAGCTTGTAGTAGGCTTGGAGAAGGAAGGAACAGTACAGGCACCCTTGGGTGCTGATACATTTATTCATAACTAGTAGCTGGATACCCGTGCTTCGCTACGGAACTATGTGATCAGGCTTGATAAATTGACAGTTAAAGCTTGAACATTAATGAGTAGTTACGATCGGCCTCTCCTCTCCCCTTCTCTCCCTCAGGCTCGCCCCACAGAAGCCTTTCCTCTCCCCTTCTCTCTCTCAGGCTTGCCCCACAGAAGCCTCTCCTCTCCTCTCCCCTTCTCTCCCTCAGGCTTGCCCCACAGAAGCCTCTCCTCTCCTATCCCCCTTCTCTCCCTCAGGCTGGCCCCATTGATCCTCTCCTATCCCCTTCTCTCCCTCAGGCTTGCCCCACAGAAGCCTCTCCTATCTTATCCCCTTCTCTACCTTTCAGGTGGGGAGGGGGAGTAGAATGTCTAACTCCTTAGCATCAGAGCGTGTTCATATAAGGCAACTGGCAGTTGGAACAGAGTTCTTTTCAGGTGGGGAGGGGGAGTAGAACGTCTAACTCCTTAGCATCAGAGCGTGTTAATAATAATATAAGAAATACTAATGATCTGATGGTCATTTCAAAAAATCCTTTCTTAGCGAGCACCTAGAAGCCAAGAGGAAGATATGTGCCAAGTTTCAAGTTTGTAGGCTTTACGGTTCTGGAGATTTCGTGATGATGCATGAGTGGTATTTCACTTTTATATATATAGATAAAGGGATTTGCATTGGAATGTCAGTGTCTTAAGTTCACATACAATAATAAACAATGATTTGCGGTCATTTCTCAATCCATGGGGAGACTTTCAAAGAAACACATAGCTGTCCACACTGCTGCCAGTTTCTAGGCTTAGAAAATTATATCTAATAATTATCAACTTTCCCTCAATTGTCCCAGATCCTGGAATAAAGTAAGACTATAGGTATTATTCCATAGAGGGAAATGAAATGCATTGCTAGTATATCCCTCAGTCCCATCCATGTCCTTATTTCATGTTTTGTGCATTTGTTCATATTTTTTAAAAAATCTGATCAGTTGAATAGTTCAGCTACAAAGTTATCCAGCTACCCTTTTCTTTCAAGGACTTGTTAGAATGGAGAGGGTACTGTACAGGAGTCAAGAAATGTGGAGAGACAGATGGTCTCACCAACTGTGAACAGGACCATGGTTAGCTCCATTGCCATGCACTTCAATGTGGCAAAGATAAACACTAGCTTTGCTGTGGCTTCAATCTTGCATGATAGTTGAGCCAGAAACAAATAAGCTCTGTTTTCAAACTGGCACAAAGAGCTTGTGCATACATGGCCAACAAGTAATTATATCTCCTTACCCATATTCTACTATCACCTTGATGTGCAGCTGATTTCTATGGGGGAAAAGAGATATGGAAACACCAATCATGGAACTTCATATAATACCTTGTTTGGCTCATAGTTTAGAAATAAAGATGAGTTGGTCAAGATTGCCATGATTTTTCTTACAAAAATATCTGGAATTATAAGAAGTGGAGGCCCTGAGCCAATATTAATAGAAATATTAAACTGTGTTACCAGTCCTCTTCCCTCTATACAAATAGGGAAATGAATGAGATAAATGAGAAAATGGCATGGAGACCACCACAAACTAAATTCAAAACTTGAGGCATGCTGATGACTTCTCAGAGTTGCCAAGAACATCACAGAAATCATTGGTGTAAAATTTATTTAGAAAATGTATATAGTCGTCTACTCGCTCACAGCGACAACAAGCAGCTTACCAATATTTTACAGATAGTACACAACTCTATCAATAATTTCCACAAAGCTAACAGCATAAATCCATAAAAGTTAACCAAATTCAAGCAAAAATGAATAGAAACAGAAAACAAAACAGCAAGGTAAACATGTATATATGGCTTTTAAGGGAGTCTATCTAAAAATGTTTATAAACACTGTAAAAATAACCGGGAAAATAATTTATGACAAGAGAATAATGAAAGACACTGTTAAGTTCTTGGCTAATTGTCTGAAGCAAAAGAAATATAGGACAATGATTCCAAATATCAGAGATGAAATGAATGAAATGTATAAAACCTCAAAGGATATAAATTTTAAAATTTTTATTCAGAGTTATACAGCATACTAGAGAATATATCAAGTGAAGATATAAAGGCCTTTTTAAATAAAGTTAACCTACCAAAGTTAGATGATACAGGTAGTCCTCAACGTATGGCCACAATTGAGCCCAAAATTTTTGTTGCTAAGCGAGACATTTGTTAAGTGAGTTTTGCCCCATTTTACGACGTTTCTTGCCACAGTTGTTAATGAATCAGTGCTGTTGTTAATTTAATAATACAGTTGTTAGGTGAATCTGATTATTAAAAATGATTAAGCAGGGTTTATAAAAACTAGGCAAGCATCAGACAATTTAGTTGTAGATATCATAGAGTTGAATAAAGATTGTTTTATAATGTTATCGTTAGATGCTGAAAAGGCCTTTGACAAGATATATATAAATAGTATACGAACAGGTTCAGATTTACTTTTGAATTTGTAAAATGGGTCATGATAGTATGAGTCACCTATAGCTAAAATAAAGGTTAATGGCATATGCCTTCTTCTACTTTTCCACTATTTAGAGGAATAAGACAACGATGTCCATTTTCACCTTTGCTTTTTAATATTTGAATGGAACCCTTGGCATGTGTTATTGGACAACATACAGAGATTTATGCAGTAGTACACAAGTCGGTTGAATACAAATTGTTTGGACCTGCAGCACTTTAGCTTCTGAGACAGCTGAGATAGTGGGATTAGGACTGTTAAATCCTTTAAAATTAAAAAGACATGCTATTAGTTTTTATAGATATTTGTTATCAAGAAATCAATTTGATATGCAGATGCTAAGAAATAAATGAAAGAAAGAATCAGAGGTTCCTATATTGCCTAGACCAGTGATGGCTAACCTTTTCGTCGCCAAGTACTGAAAGCGTGCACGCGCGTGCACAACCATAATGCAATGCGTGTGCAACCCCATGCGCCCCACTCCCACGCAACCCACCATGTGTGCCCTGCCCCTGCGCACGCGTCTCCCGCATTCACCCTGCCCCCCACTCATGCGGGGCAGAGACCTGAAAACCAGCTGGCCGGCGGGAGGTGCACGCGCATGCGTGGTGGAACTGAGCTGGGGCAACGGCTCGCGTGCCCGCAGAGAGGGCTCTGCGTGCCACCTGTGGCACGCATGCCATAGGTTCACCATCACGGGCCTAGACAATAGGAGAATGATTTAGCTTCTATAGCAAGAGTGCTAATAGATCTCAAATTATGATTTACATAACAAAAATATTTAGAAGTCATTAAAATCTGTTATTTTGTGTAGAAAAGGACTGTCTAAAACAGAATTTTGTTGGAGATGTAATAAGGATTATGCTTCTTTAAAACAAACTTTCATAATGTCTTATACTTAATAAGTTTTGGGGAAAAGTACTGAATTACATAAATGTAATTGTGCGACAAAAGCTAAAATTTTCAGACAATAATATTCTCTTGAACAACATACCTAGTTCTTGGAATTTAACAACTGGACAATGTAAATAGCTTTTCAACTTTATTATGGCCAAATATGCCAATATTGCAGCATTGGAAAGATAAATCCCTTTCACTCAATGGATTGAAGACCAGATTGCACTTGCCACCTATGAGAGGATTGCCTGAAGACATAAGCTTCATATGGACAAATATAATGAATATATTGAAAAATGAGAGTTATATAGAATAGGCTAAAAACATAATTATATAAATGTATTATAGTAATTTATTAGATAATGTTGGAAGAAATGTCCATCTCGGTTCAGTTCCAAGTGGGAAGAAACATACTGGATGGCTAATCCTATCATGTCCGGAGGGCCATGTCTTTTGTGTTGCATGTAGTCAAGCTGGCCCAGCCTTTGTCTTATAGATAGGTTGGCACCAAAATATCTGCTGGGGGGGGCAGGGAGCTGAGGCCCTGAGTTTGTCTTTAGAAACATGTTTCTCCTTTAGGGAAAATATAATATTCTGCCTTTTTAATATTTCCTAGAATATTTCATTTTTCTAGGAAGGGGTGGGTGCTAATTTCCTACAGAGAAAACAGTACACCATACTACCGGTATATGTTGTCCCCAAACAATACTGCCCCCACATCTTGACTCCAGTCTCATCCAGTTGGGTAATGAAACGTCTGCAAGCAAAGAACTGAGCTCAGAGAGCACCAAGGACTTTGAGAAGTTTCGGTTTGGCTAGTCTAGAGAAAAAAAGGAGGACATGATAGTATTCCAGTATTTGAGGGGCTGCCACAAAGAAGAGGGGGTCAACTTATTTCCCAAAGCACCAGAAAGCAGGACAAGAAACAATGGATGGAAACTCATCAAGGAGAGACTTCATTAACAGCCAGCAAGAGTCCAAGGAATAATAACTCAATTCTGAGGAAACAGTCTTTCAGATAACAGTAATCTTACTGTGGTTGGGCAGAACGCCCTGAAGTAATTTGCAGGAAAAATGATGAGAGAGAGAATAAGAGCCAATCAGATTTTTCTGGAATCAAGACACGAAGGAACATGAACCACGTTGTTTCCTGCAATTTGGCTCAGTCATCGTCATCCCTTAAATAGGCTAAGGGAGTGGCCAATTAGTCCCAAGCCTTATTCCTGAGGAGACCTCCTCCTGAGGAGCCATTCCTGCCTTTTGGCAGCTCTGCGCGCCCGTGCATTGAAAAGAGGTTCCTCCTCTTCTTCCTCTTCACTTATGGGAGCTTCTGAAGGCCCTGGCTGAATCCCTGCCTCTGGCACTGAGTCCTCTCCAGCCTCCTCACTGTCCGACTCGGGTACCAGCTGCACAGGCCGCTGGCGAATCACACCAGCCTCCTCGCTGTCGGAATCAGCCACCAGCTGCACAGGCTGCTGGCGGGCCACAACAGGTGGGTGCTAACTTCCTACAAGATAACTATTTACTGCTAAAATGAAATCTTTCAAGGTTTAATTTATTTAAATCAGTGTTAACAATTTCTAGTTTTCTTTGTATAAATACCATTGTATTCAGCCATCATCTGTATTCTATAATGCATTATTTGCATTTTATAAAGTCATAGAACAATCAATTTGAAAAAACACACACCTCTGAAATGTTGTTTTTTAAAATAGAAACCACTGATGACAATTGAAGTAATGGAAGAAATGTCTACAGAGGAAAGATAAGAAATATTCCAAAACAAGTATTTCCATCTGAAGGATCGTTTAGAAGTATCAATACCACCTGCCACAGACCAATGATTGGGAAAAAAAAAACCATTCTATGTCTTTGTGGATAAAAATCTTGCTCTTCGTTGTCACAGTCTTGTTTCTGGCTTTCTTGTTTTATATAAAAAAGTTATATTAAAAATATTTTTACATTTTAAGCAATCTATTTTTCCTTCACAGTTGCTCTTGCAAATTAGGCAGCTACAGTGGGGCAAAAAAGCATTTAGTCAGCCACCAATTGTGCAAGTTCTCCCACTTAAAAAGATGAGAGAGGCCTGTAATTGACATCATAGGTAGACCTCATCTATGAGAGACTAAATGAGAAAACAAATCCAGACAATCACATTGCCTGATTTGGAAAGAATTTATTTGCAAATTATGGTGGAAAATAAGTATTTAGTCACCTACAAACAAGCAAGATTTCTGGCTCTCACAGACCTGTAACTTCTTCTTTAAGTGGCTCCTCTGTCCTCCACACATTACCTGTATTAATGGCACCTATTTGAACTTGTTATCAGTATAAAGGACGCCTGTCCACAACCTCAAACAGTCACACTCCAAACTCCACTATGGTGAAGACCAAAGAGCTGTCGAAGGACACCAGAAACAAAATTGTAGACCAGCACCAGGCTGGGAAGACTGAAGCTGCAATAGGCAAGCAGCTTGGTGTGAAGAAATCAACTGTGGGAGCAATAATTAGAAAATGGAAGACATACAAGACCACTGATAATCTCCCTCGATCTGGGGCTCCACGCAAGATCTCACCCCGTGGGGTCAAAATGGTCACAAGA
>QLTV01001021.1:1041079-1064719 GCA_003457575.1 Thermophis baileyi
AGAAAACCTTTGGAGGGAGTTGAAAGTCCGTGTTGCCCAGCGACAGCCCCAAAACATCACTGCTCTAGAGGAGATCAGCATGGAGGAATGGGCCGACATACCAGCAACAGTGTGTGCCAACCTTGTGAAGACTTACAGAAAACGTTTGACCTCTGAAGGAATATAACAAAGTATTGTAACAAAGTATTGAGATGAACTTTTGATATTGACCAAATACTTATTTTCCACCATAATTTGCAAATAAATTCTTTCCAAATCAGGCAATGTGATTGGATTTGTTTTCTCATTTTGTCTCTCATAGTTGAGGTCTACCTATGATGTCAATTATAGGCCTCTCTTATCTTTTTAAGTGGGAGAACTTGCACAATTGGTGGCTGACTAAATACTTTTTTGCCCCACTGTATATGACAGAGAAGGAGGGAGGGAGGGAGGGAGGAAGGAAATGCCCACTACCTTTACAATTCTCAATATATCTTTTATTACTCCCTGAATATATTTTCCTCCTTTTTTTCTTTTTTGGTGGTGGTGGTGGTGGTGGTGGTGGTGGTGGTGAGGAGATAAAGGGTGCACAAAAAGACTGGGCCAAAGTCATCTTCTACTTTACTTTCCAAAAACAAAAAACCCGCCATGGCACTGCTTAAGGTCTAGAGAAGCATTCTTGCCCTTGATGCAAAAGATGGCAATTTCTTCTGCAGCATGCCTCCTTCCACTCCCTTTATTAAAGAATCTCTTTAAAAATAGGCAGGGGTTTTGGCAGGGATCCAAGTACCCCAAGTTTAGACAATGCAGTATTCTACTTTTATTTCATCGGTTATTCCTGGCACTCCCAAGGAGCAACTGCCACGTGCAGGAGAAGAAAAGCTACGCTGGAAAGCGACTCCAGAAAGAGTCAAGAGAAGCCGCCACAGTAATCCCGTGGCTCGAAGGACACCATCTCTCGTCAAACGTAACTAAATCTCGGCTCTTCCGATCGGCACCCTGAGCCTTCGGACTGGTGCGACGAGCCTCACGGCAGACTTCGAGTAGTCTTATTAAAACTAATTCCACTTATTCTGGGCGGGGTGTGTGTCAAAAGATGTCTCCGTAGATATCTTCGCACAGGTTAAGAGAGAAACTGCCAGACGAGCGTTAGGAGAGTGAGGGAAGGAGGGAGCTGGTGACTTTCCAGGCGGGAGTTGGGGAAGGAGCACGCGCTAGAGTAGTTGCGACGGTTACCATGGCGATAACACACACCACACCACTATTCATCCCCCTCCTCCACTCGCACGCAACTCCCCGTTGCTATGACAGCAGCACCACCAATGGAAAGTCGCATTAGAAGGCCGCCTTGCGGGCCCACGAGCTGACAAGGGAAGGGTTTCACTGTGCACTAGAGACGGAAGTGGGTCCCGTTGAGCTCGGGCCGCGCCCGGAAGTGAGGGTGGGAAGGTAGAAAAAGGAGGCATTTGACTGAGAGGCTCGCCGGCTGGTAGTCAAGCACGTGCCCGCCTGGCTCCGCGCGAGTCAGGGGAGGCGACAGCCGCCTTCAACGTGGAGGCGGGGCAGTTCGAGCGGCTCTCGCGAGAATTCCTTTCCCCCAGTCAGGAGGCGGAGAGTGGAACTGTTCCTCCTCCCCTCGCTGCTACCTCTTCCCCTCCTCCCGCCTCCCGCCTCCTCCCTCTCCAGGAAGAGCCTGGGCCCGACACAGGAAGATGGCGGCGGCCGGAGGCGGCAGCAGCAGCAGCGGCGGCTGCGGCTCCCAGGCTGCGGAAGGGCCCGAGCTGTAGACCCCGACGCGGGGCCGGCGTGGACTGGCGGGCAGCGAGAGGCGGCGGCGGAGGATGAGCCTGCTTTGCGCTCAGTATCTCCGGTGAGGAGGATGGGGAAATCCTATTGAGGATGGGGAGCACGTTAAAGAGAGAAAGGGGGAGAGAAAGTGTGTGTGTTGGGGAGGGGGGTGCGGATAGATTCCCATTTGGGAAAGCTGTATGGACTGGAGGAGCCGCTAACCCAACAGGAAACCAGGAATAATAATAACTCAGCTTTACAAGATCTGGAAGATACTCCAGTGTGTGAGTGGGATGCTGTGCTGCTCTTTGGAAAGGAAGGTTTCCTGGTGAAGAAGATGAAGGAGAGAGTGACAGGAGGAAGAGAAACATATGTTCTCCTATAAGGTTTTTTTCAACACATCCCTCAATTCTAGCATTCATAGTATTAGTTACCTGACTTATTCAGCAACTGTGTGTCCTGAGCATGTGTGTGTGTGAAAATCTATCTCTCCCCCCCCCAATTGGTCTTTTATTTAACGTAAGACATTGCAATAGTATCGGTCTGGGATTTGCCTGGTGTGTGTTCATGATTGATTTATTTCGAGCAACACGATTGTACCTGGAAAAGTAAGTGAATAGACTAAGAGGGTAAAATGGAACATGGATTCCTCACCATCTCATCAGCCTTTCCGTGCTCCGTACACACCTTCTGAAATAGAGTAACATTGCAAGGAGCGCAAGCGATTTTAAGGCTGGGTGTAGGTGATACAAATAAAACGACATGTGTGCGCACACACAGGAGATGATAAAGGAGGCAAAATTAGAGGGTGGTTCTACAGAGGAGGGATTGCTCTAGCACTGTACCGAGAGGGAGATATAGTGGGAAATGTGCAGAAGGGCAGTGACGTTTCATGGCTGATGGGTGAGACAATGGTTGGCTGAGCAAATGAGAAGACTGCATGGCAGAGAGGAACAGGCTATTAGGGAACTGAAGTGAGGAGCTCTTGTTCATTTAAAGATGCAAGTGCTGCCCTAGATATACGTATGTTAATTCACTTATCTCTCAGCCTGAATTGTAGTTGCAGTAATTGAAAGCTGTCCTATACATTCAGTTATGCAGTTATGCTTTACGTTGTTAAATGGTACAAGAATTTACCTCCGGTATAAAGTTAATCAGTAACTCCCATAACATATTTCTGGGGGTTCTATCTTTAAGGTGCTTTATAATTAATTTCCAAATTATGATAACTTGGTTATCAGTCCTCTGCAAGTCTCTTCTTCTAAGCCTGCAGTGTCAACTAATTCTAAATCAAATTATTTGTCTGGAAAGAAAATAGATAATTCAAGTGGTTAAAGCACCAGGCTAGAAAGTGGGAGACTCTGAGTTCTACTCCCTCCTTAGCCATGGAAGCCAGTTGGATGACCTTGGGCCAGTAAATTGTTCTCTGCCCAACTTCCCTCACAGGGTTGTTGTTCTGGGGAAAATAGGAAAGTGTGTTGGATATGTTTGCCACTTTGACTTATTTGTAAAAAAAAAGATGGAATAGAAAGAAGAATAAAAATAAAAAGATGTTTGTTGTTGGATGATGCCTTTACCGCACATAGTTTTTGGCCACAGAATATATCATGAATAAAGAAAAAACACTTCTCAATGTTAGTATGTTTAGATACCCCAGATATTTCTGTGCATTATTCTATCGTTTTAAATAAGACTCGCATAAATTATGTTTCTAGATTATTTCAGTGCTATAAAGTTGTATACATGTCATTGTTATTATTTACCCAGTTCATAGAATAACATAGATAGCATACCCATGGACTTATGTTTGTTTTATCAACATACATTTAAGTCTTACTAAAATGATTTTTTAAAATTTTCTATGTATGGCCCACAAGCTCATACTGACAACTATAAACTATTAAGCTATATGAAAATGCAAAAAAAGAATAATTTCTACATGTTTTAAAGCAATATGTCCAAATAAAGATTTAGCCAGTTTTAGGCTTTCCCAGTGAAAAACCTCCATGTGTTCTTGGATAATGGATCCTCTCCATTTTGTAAAGGTCTGTCTGTCTGTATGCTTGGAAGCTCTAAAGACTTGCAATTGGAGATAAATTTGGGAAACACAACACCTGATTATTTTGGGGAGGCTGTCTTACACCTCGATGATTCTCTTTCACCTTTAGGTTGTTTAGGCTTGTTCTTTGGTGCCTTCATTTCTTTCTGTCAAAGCTTCATGGGAGCTAAAATGTTCTACAATACTCTTACTATTTACTTTATTCTATATTTTCTTCTGCAGCTTTGAATTTGGGTATCATCACTACACCAAAGATGTTCAATCCTGTATCTCATGTTCTCCCTTTTCTATTTTCAAATGAGAACAGGGTTTGGAAGGATAACGTTAAATAAAACGATCCTGTAATCCCTTAAATTCAGGGTAGAGTCGGGGGGATTTGATGAAGCTGAGCGTTTACTGGCCAGATACTCTTCCTGATGCCACAGAAGTTCACAGCAGATATTTTTTCTTTGCACCCTAGGAGAGAACTATCTGCTGCTACCTAGGATTGAACTGTCAACCTTTGGAGTGGGAGGGAGAGGGTCTTCAACACTAGGCCACCACAACACTCTTGAAAGGATAAAGTTAAATAAATGTATTAAATGTAGATAAAGAAAGGTGATGCTGGTGAGAAATATTTATGCTTTAAGGGCATTCAATAGTTTGGCAGTTGATGGGGTGTGATTACAATGTTAATGCAAGTTTCCCACATTGAGCTAGACTGACTTCTGAATTTAAGACGCTAACTGTAATTTGAAAAGTTACAGTTTTGAACTAACTTTCATTAGGATCATGCTCTGTTTTTGGATCAACTCTCCCACCATTTTTACCAAATCAGGCCTTATTTAGGTTTCACCTCTTCCAGTAAAATGAATAACTTTTGCTGGTAGCAGTGCCTCTGTAGTTGTAGACCTAGCTTCTATTTCTTCATCGAATGTAGCAGTTTATTTTTTTTCATTTTTGTTCCAGAGAAGCTGTGACTTTTGTTTTATCAGTTATCTTGGAGATACGTCTTTAAGGATCTTTTTTGATTTTACCATTTAACTTAGAACTGCAGTTTCTTACTTTTTTCTGATAAGTTTTTTTTATTCAAAAACATCACATATAGTAGACTTTATCTGCTTTTTTCCCTCTCTCCAAGATTTGCTCTGAAATTGCAGAAGACTCTTCAAAACAATATTTGAAAATATTTTGAAGGCCATGGCAATAGTTTTAGGGTAGATTCTGAAAGTGTCTCTCAAAATGCCTTTGCAGTCCTACTCAGGGTACCTTTTGGTTACTTTTATTGGGCATCATGGTACAAGAGATGAAAGCAGACTTTCTATAGAAAACTAGTGCCTTTTGAATTGAAATTAGAAGTGAGGAAAGAAAATGTGGATAGGCTAATTCAGCTTATTGTGCTCTTACACTATTAGAAAATGAAATAAATAGTTCTATATCTGTACACATTCCGTACACAGTCATTAATGATAGAGTGTAATGAAATTATTTTTAAAAAAAATCTCATTAACAGTCCATATTTTCTGTCTTTGCATTTGCTTACTTCTCTTTTATCAGAATAATTATGTAATTTGATTGCTCTTGAAATAATAATTCTATTGTGACCATACTGACCCTCTGTAGCAGTTTCAGGTTATCTTGGATTTGTTTGTGTAATCCTTTCCCAAAGCTTTGGTTTTATAACTAACTAGACAACTTGTGTTCTGTTGGGTCATTGTTTCAGTGATATTTCTTACAAGATTCTTCAATGTCTTCTACAATGATAGAACCTTTACTGGAAATGTTGGGATCCATTCTGAGCGATATCTGCCTTGAAAATAGACCATACTGAACTGTATAGCACAGGCAAACATCAGCATAGGAAATGTTTTACAACATTTGTATTATATCATAGACTGTTTCATGATAATGTTTATGTCATAAAAAGTTTTATAACATTTGGGACAATTCTATAGGAGTCATGGGTCCTGGATTTTAGATGCTTTCTGTAAATTAGCCTATTTGAGGAACCTTAGTTCAAAAATTCTTGCCCTATGATGCACTATTTTGTCCAGTTAAAGATAACAGGAACAAGACTTTTAGTAGTCTATAGATTCTTGTAATAATAATTCCATTATGGCTTATTCCAGTAGAGATGTGTTATTTTTTACATATTTCCTTACTGTTTTGTCTGTAAATTTGCCATTGAAATTGATCCCACAATAAAATTTTCCTAGAGAAATACAGCTTCTGTGCGGTCATAGTATTATATTGTGGGGCAAATATATTTATAAATATTGTGATGAAAAGTAAAGGACCACTATTTTGTAATTGTAAAACCAGGGTAACCAATAATTATTGTGACCCTTAAATATTTTTCACCTCTAAGTGATAGTCCATGAAGTTGGGCAGCCAATAAATTTAAATTAATTAAACATAATAAGTGAAGTATATAAAAGATTATAAGATATTATAGGCTGCAAAACTGATAACTAAATTATGAACCTTACTGAGTGAAGTCATGCTGATGTCTGAGTAAACATGCATAGGCTTATGGTTTAAAATTGATCCCAAACTCACTTATTCTCTGTAGAAGTTCATAATACATAAGCCACATCATATTCATATAAAGCCTAGGGTATACTTGTGATATTTCAAAAACATGAGATAAATTCTAATCTGACTAAAGTGACCTCTGATAAATAAAATGTTATCACATATTCGATAGAAAATCTATGTTTTTTAAATATGTGGGCAGTCATAAAATTTCAGTGTAACCTATTTCAGAGAGTTGTGATGTAAATAATTATGTTGTAGGATTATATATGTTGCCTTAAACTCCAAAGAGAAAAGGTGGGATATAAATATAATACAGTTCTTATATTTGACTTTAAAGATATGGTAGTGCAATTAGGTATAACTTTCAATTTACTATTATGTTGATTGTGGATTGCCTTTGAGCCTGTTTGAGGGTAAAATACACAATGAATTCAGAACCTCAAGTGTTTATTTAAAGTCTAGTGAATGAGATCAAAATCTTAATTAGAACGGATATCCAACATGATTTTCAAAGATTCTATTAATAGCCTGTTGGTAATTCAGATTTAAAAACTCTAGTTTATATCAAAATAGTATACTTTTTCTATTTGACTGTTTAATATTGTATATATAAATTTCTTGATGTTTAAACGCCAATCTTTTTTTTTTTTTTTGCTTAAACCTGTGAGAGGTGGTAGTCTTGTCTCTGTACAGAACTTAATTTCTTATGTTTGAATTGATCTTCCACCTTTTCTTTTAAAGAGGAAGAGGAATAGGAAAATAAACAGTTAATGATCTGTTTTCCTCAACACATTTGTGGCCTCCAATGTGTTGGGTTTAGTCCTTTCTTTCTTTCTTTCTTTCTTTCTTTCTTTCTTTCTTTCTTTCTTTCTTTCTTTCTTTCTTTCTTTCTTTCTTTCTTTCTTTCTTTCTTTCTTTCCTTCCTTCCTTCCTTCCTTCCTTCCTTCCTTCCTTCCTTCCTTCCTTCCTTCCTTCCTTCCGTCTTTATCTGTCTATCTATCTATCTATCTATCTATCTATCTATCTATCTATCTATCTATCTATCTATCTATCTATGAAATTTGTTTACTGCCATCTCACCACAAGGTGACCGGTGGTTAATAATATTAAAAAGTATAAAACAATGCAACAGCCTTTTTTCAATAAGAATAAAACATCATAAAAATACATATTATCACCTGTAACTAAAAGATAGGGAGGAAAGGCATAGGATAACCTGGGGGGGGGGAGGGGGAATCTGTTATTAATCTGTCAACCACTTCCAGCATGACGTTCCCCCATTGGAGCCCCAGCCCAACTGGCAGAGCCAGGTCTTTATCCTAGTATGGAGGGTTAGGAGGGTGGGAGCCAACCTCACTCTGGGGGGCAAGATATTCCAAAGGGCAAGAGTCCGATGGGACGCACTACATGCCACCTCTGCCGGCATGCCAATCCTAGTAGGATGAGATGGTTCCTCAGTTCCTCAATAGCACATCCATTAGATTATGGGAATTAGACCAACCATCTTCTGAACACTAGAATTTGGAAAATTGGTACCCATAGAGGGAAAAATCATCCTGAGTTTTTCTCTTGCTGTGGTTAATCATAATTACCATACACTGTACAGCAAACTTTTTTTTTGGGGGGGGGATCCTTAAAGTATTAATTATGCTGTGCTTACCACAAAGTTGTGGGAGGTTTTTTTTTTTAGTGATTTTTGAGATGTAAAAAAGAGCATAGGTTTGACATATTCTTAAACCAAATCCTTGCAGATACATTGTGTTTACAGTTATTCACAAACTTACTATCACATTAGGGAGGGTGTGTGTATTAGTATTTTAGCATACAGATTTTTAAAGTAATTCATTTTGACTGTGTTCCACTTTGATGGTTTTTTTCTGGTATATCCGCTATTTACTTTTACATCACAAATTGGAGATAAGCACACTCTTATAGACAGCCCTTTCATGTATTGTGATAAATATTAATTCTTTGCAACGTATCGTGTACTACCTACCATCCTTTACCAGATTCAACCATTATGTGCAGTCATCGACTCTATTTTTTTGCCGTTTATATAAAACTTGCAGTTCATGTCTTCTTTCTCATCAAACATAACTATCTGGATTTTTGCAACATTAAGATCCATACTTCTTGATGCATCCTAGAATCTATCCAGATTTCTCAGCAAACTATTCAACCAATAACGTGGCATTATATGCATAGAATAATACACATATATCCTTATTTTTCATCAACATAACTTTTGCTGTCACCACAGTAATTTTTTATGTATTTATCCATTAATATATTAATCATCTTACAGTATTACAGTATAATAAATATTCTCTTAACATTTCATTTTTTTCATGTGTTCTTTTCTATCATAGACTGCTTATCACATTTAGCAATGAACCTTCAGCTCTATAATCATGGAAACCTTTTCATAATTCAAGCCTACTGTTATATCTTATGCTTTTTGTAAACTACAAACTGGAATAAACTTTGTTTTTTCACATTGGTATCTTCAATGACTTGCTAAAGAGCAAAAATCTGCATTTACATGCCATACCCAGCATCTTCACAGACCTGATATGTTCTTTATTTCGTTTGTTAATGTTCTTTACCATTTGCTCCTTATAGACTCCAAGTTGCAGTTAATCTTATCCATGCCACATGTACTGTCCCCTACTAATGGTAACAGCAGTTCTGATTAGTTTGGGCCCATTTTGTCAATATGCCAAAAGTGGATGCCAAGTTTTATCCCAAATATTCTCACACTATTCTATACAGTCTTAATATCTCTTATCTATTGTGCATTCCACCAATTGAATGTGAACCATGCAATAACTTCCTATCATTCTGAGCCTGTATGTTTCTCATCTCTTTCTTTGTAATGTTCTATATTCTTAAAAGATTTTCTAGAACATTAGGGGTTAGGCTTGTTAAACTCTGAAAAACTTAAAATCTATGCATAAAATTAGCTATGCAAATGTTAGAAAAAGCATATTTGGGACAGGAAATCACTTGTAGCAATGCCAACTTTTTTAAGAGTCGTATGTAATATAGAATAGTGAGCTGTCACCTGTTTATAGTTTTTCCAGTGTCAAAGATTAACAGTTTATGAAAGTTTATGCTATGATAAAGATGATTAGTGCTAAAGTCATTGTTTTGTTGCCACATGTTAATATGGCTCTTCCCATAATCTTTATTATGAAGAGATTTCCAAATTTCTATCTATAGGGAAGCCTTTCTACATTTCAGAGAATTATTATATGTTGTATAGGCAGCAGTACCTAACCTTTGCAGCTTGGCAGCCCATCTGGGGGAAGAGAGGGGAACTAGGCCGTGTGAGCAGTGGGCTGGTGCATATGCGGGTGTGCGCAGCTTGACTCATGCGAGCGGCAGGCTGGTGCTCACACACATGCACACACAGCTGAACTGCAAGTGGAGCTGCATGTGCATGTACGGCAGCCCGCTGCGCATGTGTGTGTGTGTGCACCAGCTCACGCGAGCTGGCCTGCGGCCTGGTTGTGAATAGGTCATGGCCTGGTAGTGTGCCACAGCCTGGGGGTTGGGAGCCCTTGGTATAGAGGCTTATTCTGGGCCACTAATAGTTTGAACTATTGAACTACTGAGGTGTGGTAGACTTCACAATTTCCTGTACGAACTGAAAGAACATTTAGAATTTTAGTGTTCCATAAATGTTATTTTGACATATTTTGAATGTCTTATATGCTGTAATGAAAAAGTCCCTTATAGTTTGTGTGTGTGTGTGTGTGTGTGTGTGTGTGTGTGTGTGTGTGTGTGTGTGTGTGGGAAGAAGAGACCTGTGTGTGTGTGTGTGTGTGTGTGTTTGCTTGTTATCTGTGTTTATTAAGGTTTTAATATAAGTCATCTTGAGTTGAGTTTTTCCAATCTGGCAAACCACGTGAGTTGTATTATATGTAGGTAATCTACAATTAAATTCAGTCTAAGACTGGTGGAAACTTAACAATTCAAGTCCTAACCAAGCACCTAAGAATTATTAAGGTAGCATCTAAGAATACAGGCAATTCTATGTAGGATGGGGTATTTGTTTGATAAAATTAGGTATTAAGGTCTGATAAATTAAATATTTCCAGATATTGAGGAACTCCTTTAGGTATCATTCAAGGGCCCCAAACACATTGGTATAACAACAGATTTCTTTTTCTGTAAGCATTCAACTTCAATCTGCAAGTCCCAGTTTTTTGTAATGTTTCCAATTGTTTTTCCTCAATCCTAGCATCATGGATGCTATAGCAACATCCATGAAGCAGACCAATAACTGTTATATCGGGTATATTATGAACAAGATGTTATGAACAGCTGTAATATCAGGCATGTTATGCTTGTCCATTTGATTTTCCAAAATCTTCTCAACTTGATGATCAATTTTCTTGCATTCAAATCCAAATCTCTCGCAAAATTTCCAATGAATAATTCTGGCACTCCTAACACTTCTTGTAGTCAGTTTGTAAAATTTTGCTTTAGCCACTGGTCAATTATTTCATCTTTTTACTACAGAGGCAACATCTGCTTTTGTTTGTTACATGTTGAATTTTTGCCTTCATACAATTACCTGATAAAGCTTGTTCTTGAGCCACTAAAATAAAGCCTTCAATTTATTTAACTCTCCTGATATTAATCAACTTCATGTGGGTTTTTTAATCAGCTTTTTCTTCTATATCCTTCAAGTATTGACCATACATTGGCTTGTTCTTCCAATTAGCAAATAATTTTCAATTGTCTATTTAGCATTCACCTGTGGGTTTTTTTTTCCCAAGAGCTTTTCTTTGTTGAGTTCCTTCAGGATTTTCCTTATTGCTTTTTAAAAATGTAATCATTCAGGCCATGCTTTTCTTCCTTCATAATTTGTTTCATCTATAGGAGTCCTCCAACAACTTCAGCTCTTAGCAAATACAGCCAATCAATATCATTTTTGGGTGCAAAACATGGTACATTGTCATTAGTTTTCTTGTCTTCTGATCCAAGTTATCAAGTTCTATCCAGTCAGTTTTTTCTGCTGTACATCAAATAATAGGGACTGCCCAGGTATATGATATTTCCATCACTTAGCTTTGATTTCAAAATTTTACAAACTCATTTGATATGTTTAGTAGAAGTATTACAGTATGATTCTGTAATAAATCAGAAGTATCCAAATTTCCCACATATTTGTAGCCTTTTTCTGGTGCTACTGCCTTTATTAAATCTTCATTGTTAAGCTGTATCCATCAGATTCAACTATTTTGGCTATCTTTATGCCAACGATATACACTTGTCAATGCCAAATCATATTCCAATATATTTACTGAATTCTTTTGTATTTTTTAAGTAAGGAATCTAGTTCAGCTTTTTTTCAAATAATTTAAAATCATCCAAAATGGAGTAAATGAAAAATTTTATTCTTTTTTGGTCAGTTCATATTCCACAGTTTGTCTTGTTCAAAATGTTGTCAGTGGGGCCATAAATAACTAGGTGATACTGAGTCACCTTGGAAAATTCTACGTTTAATTTGGACTTCTTCCCCATTAGCCATTGGCTTTATACACCCAAACGTCATTAAAGTATTCATAAATTGCTGGATGTTTCTGCTGATTCCAAAAATTTTGAGACATTTCTCAATCCAGCTATGTGAAATGGAATCAAATGCCTTTTTATAGGCTATCTAAGCCATAAGAAAATTTGTTCTTTTTTTTTTTCAAATTCGTTGAAACCAATTTTGTCAATCAATAACTGGTCTTTTATTCCTCTTGAATTTTTGTAGCACCCTTTTTGTTCTATATTTTCAAATAGCTGTAGATTTAATTTACATTTATGCCCATAAGTAGCTTGTATGTTATTGGCAAACAGGTTACGGGCCTGTAGTTTCGAGGCTCATTTCCCTTCTCCTTCACCTTCTGAGTTAGGAATGTCCTTTCAGCTGTTAGCCATTTTTTATTTTCTGGTGCTTCCAAACCCTACTCATCTGGATTGCCAACCTCAAGTGTAGATTTGTCAGTTATTTTAGCCAGAATCCATGGAGCTCATCTGATATAGGAGCACTCAAGTTTTTATCCTTCTCTGATTGCTTTTGTACTATTTCCTTATTTAATCTAATTTCTTCCATACCAAGTACTTTCACTATGTTTTCAACTTGCTTGATTCATGTTGCATGCCTATTGTGACTCCAATTATTTTCCCACAAACTTTTCCAAAATTTTAGGGTCTTTCTTTGCCAGGCTTTACATTATTTGTGACCAGTCCTTTCATATTTTCAAGCGTTTTGTAGAATTGATGCTGATTTGCTCTTGAGTGCAAGTTCTGCTGGAATTGAATTATTTGATTGGCATATCGCTTGATTTTCTCTGAAATAGCCGTGATACTTTGTTTCAATTGTTCTACAGTCTCTGCAATTCCTTCACTATCCAGTTTGTACTTCACAGATAGATTAGTTTTGATTTTCTTATTTTTCAAGTTTCCTTGCCTCAAATTCTTTAAATTGCTCAGATTTATGCAAAATGAAGTCATTATTCAGATGGTTGTGTAGAGAGATTTCCAGAATATACAATAGGTCATGTTAAAAGAACATCAAACTTATTGAGGTTGGCTTTTAATAGGATCCGTGTCTGAAATCTGTATAGCGAGATTGGCAGAATTAGTGCCTTGAAGATTTTTATCCCTTTTCACTGAAGTGTTTTGTTTCTTCCTGAAGCACTAGTTGAAAGATCTTAGATCTAAGATCTAAGAAAGATCAATTGGCCTGGCCAATTCTGTTAGCTAGTTCTGTTTTTTTATGGTGTTTTATGTTCTTCTACCAGCAACCCAACACATTTGAATCGGTTAACTTGTTCTTAACTACCTAAACTTAACTACCTACATCAATTTCTGTTGAGGTAGGTAGCAGATTGAGATCCATCAATTGTCAAAATCTTTGTTTTACCGTCAATTTTCCTACTGTATAATCAACTGTGTTGATGATATATAAGATGTTAGCGATTTCCAAGATACTGTCTATAAATACAGATAGTCTTTGACATACGACCGTTGTTTAACAACCATTCAGTGTTGCAGCAGCCTTGGAAAGGGTGCTGTATGGCCCATAATGCATTGTAAAATGTTGTGCTGTAGTAGTCTACCATATCCCCCCCCTGCAGGGTCACAGGACAGCATTTCAGGTACTTGGAAACCATTTTGCATTTATGACCAGTTGCAGTGTCCCATAGTCACAAGACCTTGATTTCCGATATTTTTTGCTGGTTGCCGGCAAAAAGCCTCACCCACTCAGGAGAATGGATTTACTAAACAACTACCTTATTCGCTTAATGATTGCATGGTTCAGACGTACAATTGTGTGATTCATTTAACGACTGCCATAAAAAGAGTGGAAAAATCAGGTTCAATCATGTGGGTGCCTTGACATATGATTATAACAACTAATGATAGAAATTCCAGTCCCAATTGTTGTAATTTGAAGATAATGGGTTTCGTTGCAGTGCCTTCCAAACCTTTCTCCATAATAGCATCAGTATGACTTTGAACAGAAGGGTTGAGATCACACAGCCATACCTAATGCTAGTTCGAATCAAGAACTGAACATTAATTTTGGATATGTACACAGTTGTTGGAATTGTTGTAGAATTTGTGGGTTTTCAGTTCTTTCCATAAAACTGACTAGTGTACACTGTCAAAGTTGCTTCAAAGTCAATGAGCAAGTGATTATTTATCTCATTGAATTTTCTTGTAGACGTTTCATTACCTTGTTTCCCCCCAAAATAAGACATCCCCTGATAATAAGCCCAATCGGGCTTTTGAGTGCATGGCAATAAGGCCAAGGGCTTATTTCAGGATTCAAAAAAATATAAGACAGGGTCTTATTTTCGGGGAAACACGATACCCAAATTAGGTAACATCATCAGTGCTCGTTTGGGTAATGAAACATCTGCAAGAAAACAACCAAGTCAGAGAGCACAAAGGACCCTCATTTCAACTCTTGAGCTACAAATATTCTCCTTTATTGATACTGATAATAAAACTTATGGCCCAGTTGCTTTTGAATTGCTGTCATCTTTTTTCAAAATACAGATTATAATATTTTGTTTCTATATAGTGAAATTTCTGTGAATGCCGAATTAACTATAAATGTAGTCACTTAATGAAATTGTCACTAGCTCTGGGTGCTGCAGTTGTAGCTCCATCCATCTGTTCTACCATTTTTTGTTACCTTTATGCTTCTATTGTGGGCACAATGTTTCACTCCTGATTTTTTGGGGCATTTGGATAAATACAGTAGTGGATCTACTGATGACACCTGTGGCTCTTCATGGTTGTAGAGTTGTTGAAAAAGTTCCCTCCATCTCTGAAACTGTTCCTTTGAAGATGCTACAAATGTTCCATCAGTTTTGTAGGCATTACTGTTTGTTGATTTAATCCTTATTAGGTTTCTGAGAGTGGTAAAAAAAAAAAAGAGTGCGATACTTGTATTTTGCACAGCCTGTTCCAGTTTCAGGACCATGGTATTCCAGTAGCTCTCATGTTCCACTTTGCAGAGGAGTTGTGGCTAAAAAAAAACACCTCTCACAGAATGACTAGGGTATTAATGCAAGTAAATAGTTCCATATTGGAGCAGAAAAGTAATAGATCTTTTAGAGTTATCATGGCCAAACATGGGTATTCCATTGGACAAGGATGTGTGAAAGTCTATGTACATCTGCTACTTTGCCCTTTTTTTTAGTGTATGCTTGCCTACTCACAGGTATTGGAAATGTACAATGATGAAAAGTAGTATGATGGTGAATTGTTACAAGAAAAAGAAGCCCATTAATGTACAGCAATTGTGAAAATGTATTAAAACTGTGTTCTGCACTATCACTGAATTAAATACCTAAGTATTTTTATGAGCAAATAAAATATATTATAAAACACTGAAACAGTAATAATGATAAACAATGAATTTGTTGAACATTGTTCTTTATATTGTCATCTGCACAGTTGCTGTTAATTTATTTGTTTGTATACCACCTGTATTATTTTTACAAGTAACTCAAGGCAACAAACATATCCAGTATACCTTCCTCTTCCTGTTTTCCTATAAGAACAATCCTGTGAGGTGGGTTGGGCTGAGAGAGAGTGACAGGTGTACTGCTCTTGTTATAGTGCTAAATAAAAGTGGTTGATTTCATATGGCAAATGTGATTAAATAGGTTAGGCTTTAACTCTGGTCAGTTCCTTGTTTCAGCTTGTATTTTGGATATTCTAAAATAGGTATTAATGGAAACAGAGACAGACAATATTATTTCTATTGAATTTCTGCTTTTTTATATACCGGTATATATTTATTTATTGTTTCGCCTATAGGCCATATCAACATACAGGTTCAAACACATATTACCATTACAATTCTAAACAAACAATTTAAAATGAGAGTCGGGTAAAATACAATAGTTATAGGATAAAATACAATAATTTGATACATAAATATATAAAATAGAATAAAATGACATAAAATTATATTTCTTTATCACCCCTTTTTTATATATCAGCAGAATGTCAATGTTTATGTGTGTGTGAATGACAGACATCTGGGAAAGGAAATAATGTGCCTTTACTACAACTGTATTGCATCATAGAATCATGAGGATATATTCTCTTTTCAATCCTGTGTGTCTTATTCTTTTGGAAAATACTGGTAGTTCTTTCAAAATAATATTAATGTGGAAATAAAAGAGCTAAATGAAACAGTAGGATTTGGAAGGTGTATTTTGAGTCCGAAAATACCAGCTGACAGGACATTGGTGTGGAACTTTGATAGCAGGCCCTCAAGTTTCAGGGTTAAGTCTGTTTTTAGAGGAAAATGAACAAACAGCAGTATGTGTGTGTGTGTGTGTGTGTGTTCGTTTATTTGCACAAGGCATAGGCAAAGAAATACAGCATATATTGAGACATTTTTTCATAATTCTTTCAGCTAAAATATTCATGTTCTATAAATAATTAGAAAAAATGATTATATTTGAATAAAATTACTCTTCAACACAAGCAGTTAGGACTTCAGTATTTAGGATTTCTACAATTCAAATTACTTTATTTTTAACATTTTGGAAAGAAGTTTTTAATTTTTTAGCTATTGAAGGAAACATGAAAAATCAGGTTTTATATCTTAAGATTGCTTTTCTTTAAAAACAAATTATTAATATTTCTAAAGAGGGATGTGGGTAGATGACTAAATTGAAAGAAACTGAAATAGGAAACAAGATTTTAGTGTTTGTGTCTTATATATATTATATATTATCTATATATATAGATATGTATTTCTCAGACATGTAAGAACTGTCTATTATTAATTAAAATTAATACTTGAAATACGCTTAGTTATTTAATATGTCCGTATACTGTTCCTTATATTGCAAACCAATCTCAAAATGGTTTGCAAAACTACAGTAAAATACATACTAAGCAATACATTAAAAAATATTCAATAAGAAATAAAGCAATAGCTATTATCCAAGTAGTTTTACACTTAATCATTTGATAAAGTGATATATTTGTATTATCCTGTCCAGTTATGTGGAAAAAAAACCACTCTAATTTTCTTAGGTTTCTGACTTTATGCAGAAGTGTAATAAGACTTTAGGTAGGAAAGCTATTAGTTTGGCAAGTGGCTTAATGTGAAAAAGCTCCACTTAATACATGGTTGATTATATATATGAGGGTAACAGATGTTCCCTAAATGAGATTTTAATGTAGGAAACTAATCCAGTAATTATTGTACTTAAATATCTTGCTATGCATGTAAGTTTTAACTGGTGTATGTGTGTGTATTTTAAAGATTGCCTATTATTTGCTGTTCATACACATCATCACCATTGGCATGCTGGCTAAGATTTATAAATAAGCTATAGTACTCCTTCCTAGAAATGCTGTTGAATTCCCCTTGTGGTAATTGTCTTCTATATAACAACTGTTTAGTACATAAATTTAAATTTTAAATTCCTAAAAATCCTAGTGTTGGAGTTATTCCAAATAGGTTCTTAAGATACCTTGAATATGAAAAATGATATTGCAAAAACCAGTGAGCTGTACATAAAACTGCTACAAGTGTGCATATTTATGAATAATTTACTCCGTATCAGAGCTGTGCAATAGCAATTGTGCTATAGCAATTTTTTTTTCTTTGAACAAAGTATATGAAACTGTTGTCTTAGTAGTTGCATCTAAATTTACTCTTTCTGTTCTTAATAATCAGTTAAGTAAAGGAATAAGTTGGGGTGGTAGAAAGCTTTCTTGAATTGGAACTGAAACAAAAGGTACTTCAAAAGAGCAATTTCAAACAATGTCAAGATCTGGACACTTAGGTTATTGCACAAATCCATAAGACCTGAATATTCTTGCATTTTTAATTTATTTAAAATATTGATATTTATTAATTATTTTAACAAGTATTCTATGTATTTTATATACAGGCAGGCAGAAGTCCTGAAGGCTGACATGACAGGTAATGTTTTCACCATCTAAATCTGCCAAATTTAGGTAATCAGATTTCATTGAAAGTTGTTATTGTAATTCACAAACAGGTTTTAATTAATTTTCTGGTCTAGTGAGTGTGAGTTACTGAAATCAATAGATGTGGTTGAGGAGCCATCCTTCCTACTAGCTTTGGAGTAAGAAGATACAAAGGTATCAACCTCAAATACAGGGTGGCAGCAGAAATGAGGACAAAGGGAGGACTAGCACTACTACCCCAAGATTTTAGATACTTTGGGGTCAACTGGATCACAACTGGTCTTCAGTACTCTTCCAGATCAGATGAAAATCTTGTTCTTTCCACTAACTTCCATGTGCCATTGTTCCAAATTTCTTACTTTGAATCCTGCAAAAACAAAAGAGAAATTAACTGTGTGCAAGCTGGTTCAGAGCTAAGACAATGCTTTATTGGTCTAGAGCCAATAAAACCAAGACTGGGTTTCCTGGAAACTCAGGGTTCCATAAGAATTATCTTGGGGGTCCACATGGCTGTTTACACTTATGATTATAGTGAAATTGTAAAATGTTCATGCCTTTGTTTTCTTTAAAGGAGAGAAATCTATGACAAGGTATTATATGAAACATTTATTAATGGGATCCATACAATTTTTCATGTTGAGAAAGGTTTTTCAGATAACTCAAAGTTTGAGGACCATTGGTCTAGGGGAAGTATACATAGAGACAGACACATACATATAGACACATACGCAAACACATACACACACACACAAACACATATATGTATTTTTCAGATTCGAAGCTGGGACCAGCCGAAGCCTGGACATCTCGACAAGCTTTACAGGACTTATACCAGAAAATGTTAGTAACAGATTTGGAGTATGCATTGGATAAAAAAGTGGAACAGGATCTGTAAGTATAACTAAGTTTGGCTTACATTATTTTGTTAAAGATGCTAGTAGTCCTTGACTTAATAACCATTCACTTAACAAAGTTACGATGGCCTGGGATTTATAATCTCTACTATCACACCAACCCCACAGTCCTATGGTCGCAATTCAGGCGCCTGGCAGCTGGCTTACATTTATGACCAGTTGCAGCATCCTGTAGTCATGTAATCGCAATTCGTAATCTTTTTTGCCAGTTTCTGGCCAAAAAAAAAAAAAAAAGCCCACTGAAGAACTGTGATTCACTTCATTACCATAAAAATTGTCATTAAATCCAGTCCAACTTGATTTATGACTGCAATAATTTACAACCAAAATTCTGGTTCCAGTTGTGGTGATAAGTCAAGGACTATATGTACAAACTCTTTTAACTGAACAAGTACGACTAAAATCGTTTGGTTGAGATCGGCATATGTGGGTCTGATTGGAGTAGATTGTAGGGGTTATACTGAAATATAATTTTATGTTACTTATCTATATATAGTATTTTACTCCAATTTCATTTTAAATTGTTTTTTATAGAATTTTACTAATAATTTGTGTTTAGAATTCTGTATTTTGATATGGCCTATGGGCTAATCAATAAACTAAACTAAACTGAACTGAACAAGATGTGTGCAGACTGGAAAATTATTTTGAAAAATTGGATTTTAGATGAAACTTCTGGTTCTTTTTTCCTACGCTGCAAGTAGTTGGTGGTAATATAGGAGAGATAATATAATAGCTATTTGGCTGATTCCAAGCACGTATTGACCCCCAATTAAAAAAGAGTAAATTTTGTCATTGAGCTTACAAACTTTTTTTTAAAAAAAAGACATTCAAGGAAAGAGGAAAAGAAAAAATGAAAGTTGGGAAACCATTCATTCAAGCCAAAGCCTTGGATGAATTTATATCCAATTCAACCTTGGCTGATTGGCATTTCCTGTGGGTACTAAATATTAGCTGGCAGTTCTTGATATCCCTGTCCGGTACCTGTGTCCAGAATGCATAGCCTTTCAATTCCAAGGTATTTGCTGCATCACAAGCATAGTGTTCTACTTTGCAGAGTAGGGTGAAAGAAACTCCCTGAAGCTGCTCTATCACTGATTGTTGTAGACAGCCAGGTTCATCTTGTTGCAATGTGCTCTTTGAGAGAGAAGTCATCCTTCCACTGGGCTTTTTTCTAATGAGCAATCGGGGGGGGGGGGGGGTTGGTCCATACTGTAAAGAGAAAAAAAGGTAATACTCACTCCTAATTCTTATTACTAGGCAGGCTTTCTGACAATCATTACCATGAATCTTTTTGGTCAGTACTGATGTTTGACACAAGTGCCAACAAGTAAAGAGAAGGGTTAGGTAGATATATGGTCATAATGTGAAGATAATATTTGTAGTACTCTAGAAGCTCCATTGAAACAGCACTCCCCTATATTCCCTTCTCCTTCAAGCAGGTATTATTCAGTATATTAGCTTTTTTGTGTAACATAGAACAATGAAAGCTACTCCTTTTTTTTAGGTGGAATCATGCCTTTAAGAATCAGATCACAACTCTACAGGGTCAAGCAAAAAACCGAGCAAATCCAAACCGGAGTGAAGTTCAAGCAAACCTCTCTCTATTTCTAGAAGCAGCTAGTGGCTTCTATACGCAGGTGAGTCAAGGGATAGCATTATGACCACGGTATGGAAATTGCATTGTTGCTCAACAATATGAAATTGTATTTATTTAAATGTATTGGCTGCTCAATTACTGTGGACTGGGCTGTGCACAAAACTAAAAAAGAGATAAAAACAGCTAAATACGTTAAATGAACAGGCAGCCTGAATTAAAATATTCTAATAACAAAATCCACAAAACAAGACAGAGGTCATTAAACAAATAATAGACATCAACTCCAGGCCTGGAGGACTCTAGGAGAAAGGGCACAATGAGTACTGCAAATTTATTTTCCCATTAGAAAAGGCAAGAAATGTCTCCACAACATTTAACCGTAAAGACTTTCGGAAAGTATACGGATATTGCAGATAACTATTCTGTCTTCCCCCCTTTGTCTAATTCTACCGTAATTTACCCATATTTTTCAGAGTATAAGACACACTCCCCCCCCAAAAGAGGGTGAAAATTTAGGTGCGTCTTATACACTGAATGTTGCCAAAGCCCCGCCCACCTGTCGGCCCCCACCCTTCAGCTGTTTTCAGCTTTCGTGCGTTGCGTTTTCGGCCTCCGCATGCTCTGTTTTAGACCTGTTCCAGGCTGCGGGGATTGCCACAGCACATCGTCGCCTCCGTGCCTCGCATTTTTGGCCTCCATGCGTCGCGTTATTGGCCTCCGCGTGTCACGTTTTCGGCCTCCAAACACTCCATTTTAGACCCATTCACATCACATCACATCTTAGGGCAAGCGGCCATTCAGGGGTACAGGCAACCATGCCTTCCGTCATAATAAGTGACGGAGGGGCTGGACCCCCCATTGATGGGCGGCTAGGCCTCTTCGCCAGCCAATGGGAAACAACCACAGATGCCTGGGTTCTAAACACAGTGAACCTAGGTCTCACTCTATAATTCTTCTCCACACCCGCGAGCTTCTTCATAAGCTCTCCCTTATCAAGGGACAGGGCAAAAAGAGCAGTCATGGAGTCAGAAATACAACACCTACTAGACATCCAGGCCATCCAGCCGGTCCCAAGGGACCAGCAGGGGCAGGGGTTCTACTCCATCCTGTTCATAGTACCAAAAAGCTCGGGGGGATGAAGGGCAATTTTGGATCTAAAGCGACTAAACAAGTATTTAGTTTACAGGAAATTAAAAATGCAATCTCTACAGTCAATACTGGAGAGCGTTCGGGAGGGTGACCTCCTGACGTCTATAGACCTGAGGGAAGCATACCTGCACGTCCCCATCCTTCCATCACATCAGAAGTTCCTACGGTTTCACTATGCAGGCCAACATTACCAATACAGGGCACTTCCATTCGGCCTATCTTCGGCACCCAGAACCTTCACCAAACTTCTGGTGGTGATAGCGGCACACTTCAGGTCCATCTCTGTACACGTCCAATGCTACTTGGACGACATTCTAATCCAATCGACCTCTTGCCTCCAGGCGACAGAGGACCTCAGGGTCACAATCTAGATCCTACAGGATCACGGATTTTCAGTGAACTTCGACAAAAGTCAGATGACTCCTGCCAACCGGTTACTACACCTGGGGGCAGTGATAGATACCAATGCGCGAGGTTTCCCTATCCCGGGAATGCCAACTCAGCATAAAGATCCTGGTGAAACAAATCCAAAGAACCAGGTCATCAACTCCTGGGCAAGATGATATCGTGCATATCAATAGTTCCTTGGGCATGTCTACATGCCAGGACCTTACAATGGTTTCTTCTGCCTTACCAACGGTCAGGCAACAGCAACTCCAAGACCAAGGTCCATATTCCACTGAGGGTGTGACGATCTCTCCAGTGGTGGAGATCGAAAGTGATAAAAAGGGGATCTGGGTTCAAGGAACCCACTCAGCTAACCATCACCACAGATACCAGCCTTTTTGGCTGGGGGGCACACTGCCAGTCCCAGATAGCACAGGGACAGTGGTCCCAATGAGATCTCAAGAACAACATCAATTGGCTGGAACTCAGGGCAGCACACCTAGCCCTGAAACAATTCCAGGAGGTGGCCACAGGGTGCCACATTCTCATCCTGATGGACAATGTGACCATCAAGGCACACATCAACTGTCAAGGGGGGACCCACTCCAAGACACTCATGCCAGAGGCCAAACAACTAGGCCTCTGCTCTCCATCAGAGCGGAGCACATATCAGGAGTAAGCAGTGTGCAGGCAGATTGGCTCAGCAGGACCGCGGTCGATCAAGCTGAGTGGCGACTGCATCCGGACCTATTCAGGGAGTTGTCAAGAAGGTTCGGGGAACTGAGCCTGGACCTGTTTGCCTCCCCATCAAACACTCAGCTAAACAGGTTGTATTCCAGATATGCAACACCAGGGGTGGAAGGAGTCAACGCGCTCTACAGGCCGTGGCCCCGGGGCCTACTCTATGCCTTCCTCCCACTCCCGCTTATTCCGAGAGTAATCAAGAAGGTACTAGTGGAAGGAGCAGAAATTCTACTACTAGCACCCCACTGGCCCAGACGCCCGTGGTTCACAGACCTAGTCAGTCTGTCGGTATCCCAACCATGGAGGATACCGCCAGACAGAATCTCCCTCAGCCAGGGAGCCATAGTCCACCCAGAACCACAATGGCTACAACTGACCGTTTGGCACTTGAACGGGCAGTCCTAAGCCAACGCAAACTCAATGATAAGGTAATTGAAACAATACAGGCCGCTAGGAGACCCTCCACAAATAGGATCTACAATGCGACCTGGAAGACATTCTGTAGCTGGTGCTCCAGAATAAATCTTGACCCAACAAGCACATCAGTACCTAGGATCCTGGAATTTCTCCAGGAGGGACTAGACAAGGGGCTATCCCCTAACACCTTGCGCAGACAAACAGCAGCCTTAGCTTCAGTATTGTCATGCGGAAAACGAAACTCACTAGCACAGCATCCGTTGATACGCAGCTTCATCAAGGGCGCAACCAACCTGAAACCTCCAGTTGTACACAGGTATCCCACATGGGACCTAGGCAGGGTATTAGAGGCTCTCAATTCAGGACCATTCGAACCATTAAAATCAAGTAGCCTAAAACTACTTACCCTCAAGGTAGCCTTCTTGGATGGCCATCACCTCGGCCAGGTGAATTTCAGAACTGGCAGCCCTCTCCATAAGAGAGGACCTGTGTGTAGTTCAGGGGTCGGCAACCTTAAAAACTCAAAGAGCCATTTGGACCTGTTTCCCAGAGAAAACAAAACACCCGGAACCACAAAACCTGGCTCGGCGTGGCCCACTCGACCT
>QLTV01001021.1:1064841-1077367 GCA_003457575.1 Thermophis baileyi
CTTGCTGAATTCCATTCCATTCCATTCCTCTCTCTCTCTCTCACTCTCTCTCTTTCTCTCTCTCTCTCTCTCCCCCTCTCCCTCCCTCATCTCTCTCTTTCTCCCTCTCTCTCCCCTTCTCTCTGTGTGTGCTGAGGAACGATCGCCACCCCTGGCTTCTCTTCGGGCGACCCTCCTCCCCTTCTCGCGTCTCCCTGGCTGGCTGTGGCGCGCGCGGGGAGAACGTCTTCAAGGCGCAAAGGCGCATGCGGAGGGCAGCTGGCGAGCGGTTGCTCGCTTAAGGAGGGTCTTTCCTGCCCTAAGGAACTATGCCCTAAGGAGGGTCTTTGGACGCAGCTTCTCTCCTGCCCTAAGGATCCGGCCATTGCCTTGCCGTGTCCCATCCCGTTCCCCCCCCCTGCAGCTCTTCGGCCAAGTGGGGAGGGCGTGAGCTCCAGCCCGAAGTGGCAGGAAGCGAAGGCTGCCTTATGCGCAAATGTGGCGTGAAGGCAGCTACAGGGCCGCTTCTCTCCTGTCCTAAGGATCTGGCCATCGCCTTGCCGTGCCCCCCCACCCCGCATGAGAGGAGGGGGAGGGTCGCTGGAGCGAAGGCAGCCTTCGCTTTCTGCTGCTTCGGGCTGGAGCTTACGCCCACCGCGCTCGGCCAAAGAGCTGCTTGGGGGACGGGACATGGCAAGGCAATGGCCAGAGCCTTAGGGCAGGAGAGAAGCCGTGTCCAAAGACCCTCCTTAAGCAAGCAGCCGCCCGCCCTCCGAGCGTGCCTTTGCTGCGCTTGGCGCTCACTTGTGGGTCTCCCCGCGCACACTCCTGCCCCCACCACAGCCAGCCAGGGAGTCGCGAGAGGGGGAGGAGGGAGGAGGGAGAAGGGAAGCCTCGGCCAGGGGTGGCTATGTTCCTCAACCAGCACCGGAGAATCAGCCACGCCCGCATCTCCATTCACACCATCGCCCTTACCTTCTCAGGCCAGGTGAGGGAGGGGAGGGCGAGGGCGAGGCCAGCCAGTGATGGGACAGGGAGCCACAGCAGGGGGTCCAAAGAGCCGCATGCGGCTCCGGAGCCGCGGGTTGCCGACCCCTGGTGTAGTTCATCCTAACAGAGTGGTTCTACGTTTGGACCCAAACTTTCTGCCCAAGGTGAATTCCTCCTTTCACCAAAGGCAAGAATTGATATTGCCAGACTTTTGCCCGAGCCCATCTCATACTCAGGAGAAGAAATGGCACACCCTGGATGTGAGGAGGGCCCTCACAACCTATATCAAGAGAACAGCATTGTTGAGGAAGACGGAGTCTCTCTTCGTATTGTACCAGCCCTCCAAACTGGGCAACAAGGTGACACCATTAACCATAGGTTGATGGCTAAGGTCTTGCATCGCCAAGGCTTACAAGAGCCAGGGCCTACCATAACCAGGCCGAGTGACAGCCCACTCAACAAGGAGCGCAGCCACAACGGCGGCGTGGAACACACAGGCCTCCATCAAGGAGATCTGCAGGGCAGCAATATGGACATCTCCATCCCCATTCATAAGACACTACAAATTGGATGCCTTCGCATCAGCCAAAGTGGCATTCGGCAGGCGGGTGCTTCAGAAAATGCATGTGGATTGGGGGACTCAGGACCAGACTGCTACCCACTCTTAGGACTGCCGGCTTTGGTATGTCCCATTCCATTGGACTCTCTCCCCGACACAGTGGAGAAGGGGCGTTGGTCTTACCTGACACACTCCTTCTCAGTGTACGGGGAGAGAGTCCAACCCCACCCTGGCGGCCGTCAGGGCCTGAGTCCAGGAGGAACCAGAACCAGCACCGAAAGTTGTCAAGTCAATCACTACGCCTTCATCAAAACTGGGGTATGCGCAGTCAAGGGAGGCATGACCAAGAAATGATTGACTCAGCCTCAAGAGGAAGCAAGGAACGAAAACCCATTCCATTGGATTCTCTCCCCATACACTGAGAAGGAGCGTGTCAGGTAAGACCAACATCCCTTTTCCTCCCCAAAAACTAATGTGCATCTTGTACTCCGGAGCGTCTTATACTCCGAAAAATACGGTACATTCTATACCAGCCTAGCCATTGCATCTGATGAAGTGAGCTGTAGCTTGCAAAAACTTTAATTAAAATGTGTTAGTTGGAAAGCGACTGTTGATTTACAGTATTTAAACTGTAGAGTAGTATTTAGAAGAGAGAGTTTTCATAATATATCTCTTATATTTCCTTTGTTCCTGTTTGCTTGCACCTATGTTAATATTTATGAAATTATCTTCTGAAAAAACACCAAAAATTGTAGGGATTCTGAAATAACAAAGAATTGCAAATCAATTAAAGATATACTTCGTTTTGATTTTTTAAAAAAATATAAGATATCAGTTATAACATTATAGAACCATGTTCTTAAGGTCACATAATAGACTCCATTATTCTTTAGTCTGAAGGAATCTGATTTTACATATTATGTTTTTGCAGCTTCATACAAGAGGCTTAAATAGAGTCATAAACAATGCAGCTATTAGGCTGGTTCAAGTAATGTAGTAAACCACAATGTAATCTATTTGAGTTGTGTAGAACCCAGCTATGCATTTCAAGCTCATCTATATAATTCTTATCTCTCTCTATTCACATTTTCAAACAGATGCAAAAAGGTTAGATAGTTTTATGAAGAAGTTCTATATATAGCAGCATGTTGGAAATTTGCCATATGTCAATCTCATAGTTCCAAGCTTGAATGTCTCCTCATGTTTTAAGTTACCAGATTTTGAGTTGTGCTTTTCTTGGTCTCAGAGTTCTTTGCTATAGCTTTTTCTGTATGAGAATCAGGCTGTCACTCATCCACTCTTAAAATGTGATGTGTAAGCAATGAATGGTTTTTCTTCTTAGTGTTCCATGCTAACCAGGCCTTTATGGTTTAATTTTTAAAAATTATTAAAATAAGAATGGCCAAAAATGATAGATAGATAGATGATGGATAAAATCAACAGCGAAAACCAAACATGATGGCTATATGTCAAGATAAGATTATGTGTCTGAAATAAGAGTATGTATGTCTGAAATACTAATTATTAGAAAATTATAAAAAGGAGATAGCCATCCTGTTTTGAGATTTTTCTTTGGTATTAATTTGACTGCTTTGGAAAAAGGAATGCTGAACCAGAACTATCTATCTACCTACTTATCTACCAAAACTAGTTTGGTATAGTAGTTATAGACACCAGGTTAGAAACCTAGGGGATCATGAATCCTGGTCCTGCTTTTGTCCTGAAGCCAGCTTGGACCAATCATTCTCACCCTTGTCCCAAAGAGGAATGACAGTGGCAAACTACTTCTAAAAATCTTGTTAAGAAAATTCCAGGGATTGGTCTAAAAATCTTGTTAAGAAAATTCCAGGTAGTTGCCAGGAATCAAGATTGATACTTATTTATTTTAAAACAAATCAGACCACGGGTCTCTCTTTTACCTCTTTCAGTTAATAACAGCTCTTCAGGATCTCTAAAGTCTTTTATCATCTCTATGTTATAATATTTTTTTGACCACTGAATATTGTGATTTTTTTCACCAAAACTTCCAATCTTAAGAAGAAATAAAACAAGAATGGTAAAAAGATTTATTGTTCTATTAAATCTTCTTGAATAACTTCAAGACAAAGTGAATATGATGGAGAATAACAAAGATAAATGTTTAACTAAGCTTCAATAGAGAATCTGAGATTTAAATATAACTGATAATTTCTAATTTCAGCTACTGCAGGAGCTGTGCACAGTATTTAATGTGGATTTGCCCTGCCGTGTGAAGTCCTCTCAGTTGGGAATTATCAGCAATAAACAGACGCACACCAGCGCCATAGTGAAGCCACAATCTAGCTCCTGCTCATATATATGCCAGCACTGCCTTGTCCACCTTGGAGACATCGGTAAGTATCAGAAGTAGGAAAAGTTCTTTTTTAAGTTTTTCTTCAGAGAGCAAAAAATATACAAATGGTAGAGTTCCAAGGAGGGGTTGAAAAAGTAGACAAATCAATTTATGAAGACAGTACAAGACTACATATTCTATAGTGTCTTGAAGATGCCACATTTAAGTGACATTGTGGTCTTGTGAAATTGCAGTTCAAACAGGACATTTGGATTGTAGATTGTCGAAATCTTTAAAGTGATGCACTTGATCACCTGTGCAGTTTTGTAACTCTGGTTACTAATTAGTTTTTCAGTCTCTCTTAGACAACAAAATATTTAGACTTCCCCTCCAGCATCTTATAGAGCAGTGATGGCGAACCTTTTTTTCCTCGGGTGCCAAAAGCGTGCGTGCGCGCGTTATCATGCACGCGCGAGTGCCCACACCCATAATTCAATGCCCCCACCCCCCTGCGCATGCGCGCATGACCCCTCCATGCTGCCCCGCCCCCGCGCATGCACGCATGACCCCCCCGCTCCCCGTTTACCGACTTCCAGTGGGCCCAGTAGGCCCATTTTTCACCGTCCCCAGGCTCCAGAGGCTTTCTTGGAACCCGGGGAGGGCGAAAACGGCCTCCTCCGCCCCCTGGAGGCCCTCTGGAGGCCAAAAACGCCCTCCCAGAGCCTCCATGCGAGCCGAAAATCAGCTGGCCGGCGCGCACATACACGCTGGAACTGAGCTTGGGCAACAGCTCGCGTGCTGGCACATATGGCTCCACATGCCACCTGTGGCACGCGTGCCATAGGTTCACCATCACTGTTATAGAGGGACATGTCAAAGGGTAATTATGTCATGAGGATAAAGAGTGAGAACAAGAGAGTAAGAGCAGACCAAAGATAGCATTGTGTCCCTTACTGTAGCCAGCCAGATTCCTTTTACTAGTCTCAAGCAGGAGAAAGTAATAATAATTCAGGTTTGGCCATGAACAATATTTGTCCTATCTTACCAATTTTGTCACAGTCAATTTGACTATGTAAAACTCAAAACCATATATTTGGAAGGTCACGAATCTTACATGAACCGCTATGTATTATGCACAAAACAAGTTATTTTAGAAATTGGGTATATGTAAACTAGTATTCTGTTTAAAATAAAATCATCTCTTTCCAGCTCGCTACAGAAATCAGACCAGCCAGGCTGAATCCTATTATAGGCATGCAGCTCAGCTTGTCCCCTCCAATGGTGAGTTTTGAAAGTGTAATACACATGGTTGAATAACTTCTGTTACAGCAGATAAGGCTTATTTGTATTTAGGATACCAGTTTTAAGTACTTATATTTCACAGTCATTGCAAAGAAAGAAGGAAGACAGGGCAGTCTTTCTAAGACCAACTTAATCACTGCTGAGGATTTTATATCAGAAGTAGCCCTGTTTTAATAGAACCTTACAGCAGGGATCTCCAATCCCTGGGCCATAGCCTATTCAGAAACGGGCCGCATGTGCACCTCAAATTGTGTGAGCAGTAGGCCAGCACATGTGTACATTCGCACGCAGCTCAACTTGCACAAATTTAGCCGTATGCGTGTGCGCGCTGGCTGGCCCGCCACTTCGGAAATCAAGCTATGCACGCATGCGTGCCGGCCTGCTTCTCATGTGGCCGGTTCCCCTCCCCCCCAGCTGGGCCGCCAAGCCGCAAAGGTTGTGGACCACTGCCTTACAGGATGCTTACTAAGCATGACACTGAAATGTTTTTTTCTATTGCATATCTGATTGGAACAGCTTTTTCATACCTATCTTGTATTTTTAAAATGTACATACCGTATTTTTTGGACTATTAAGACACACTTCCCCTCCCCATAAAAAGTGGGTGGAAATGTCTGTGCGTCTTATAGAGCAAATGTTGCCGAAGCCCTGCCCACCCTTCGCCCCCCACCCTTCGGCCTCTGCCTCCCAGCAATTTGCCTTCTTGCAGCAAACAGCCTGGTCAGCTTCAACACAGCCTGATTTAGCACGAGCAGCTGATTGGCGGTTTGATCGGCCATCTGGAATACCAATGATCAGCTGTTCCAGGCTGTGGTGATCGCTGCCGCCTCTGCACGCCCCATTTTCGGCCTCTGGGGGCCCCTTTTCTGCCTCTGTGCATCCCGTTTTTTGCCTCTGCGCGCCCCATTTTCGGCCTCTGTGTGTCCCGTTTTCTGTATGTCCCGTTCGGTGGCGATAGGTGGCGGCGATCCCCGCCGCCTGGAACGGGCCGAAAACTGGATGCGCGGAGGCCAAAAATGGGGCGCATGGAGGCGGCAGCAATACAGCTGATCATCGGTATTCCGAGAGGCTGATCCAACTGCTAATCAGCTGCTCGTGCTAAATCAGGCTGTGCTGAAGCTGACCAGGCTGTTTGCTGCAAGGAGGCAAATTGCTGGGAGGCAGAGGCAGATTTTTTTTTTCTTGTTTTCCTCCCCAAAAGCTAGGTGCGTCTTATAGTCCAGAGCGTCTTATAGTCCGAAAAATATGGTACTTTTTGACTTATAAAAGGAATTATGTAAATGAATTATTATGCTGTAAATTGAAGTCATTCATATTTTTCACCATTTAATTCAGAAAGTTCTTCACGTTCCCATCAGGCCGTGTATCGATAGCAGTCCTCGGACTGGGGATTTGGACCCCTGGTTTAGAATATAACAAGGACATTGGATTGTGCTTATAAAACAAAACTGGAACTCAGTAACAAACCTTTTATTTATCCTATTTAGGTCAGCCTTATAATCAGCTGGCTATTTTAGCATCCTCCAAAGGAGATCACCTGACCACAATTTTCTACTACTGCAGAAGCATTGCTGTGAAATTCCCTTTCCCAGCTGCTTCTACTAACCTACAAAAAGCACTTTCTAAAGCACTGGAAAGGTAAGGCTGATTGGATGTATTTCAGAAGGGAAAGTATTGATGTATCATTGGACGTCTCTGTACAAATACCATTTTAGTTCAGTAACATCTGGGGATCATAAGTTCATGTGTGCAAAGTATTAACCATGTATAAGGTTTAAAATGTGTATAGAGTCACATTATAGATTGTTTGTCCAAACTGCAGCATCAATATGTTCTCAAAAAAGTTGCAAGCAAATAATTTCCCATGTCTTTTTATCCAGTATTGGTCTGATTGTAAATGAATTCCTAATTGTAAATACTACATATAAATTAGATTATAATTTTATTTATGAGATGGAGCAGTTCTTGAATCAGTGGCTGGATGGATAAGTTGATTTTCCTAACAGCTGGCTATATCAAAACTGTACACGAGTGCAGTCTTAAGCTGCTATTATTAACATGGGTCTTTGGTTTGTTTTGGTTAATTGCTTTTTAGTGGACAATATGGTTTCCAAAGCAATTCTGTCTAGCTTCTGACTCTCTTACTAAATATTATTTCTCCAGTGCAACCCATAATAATTCCCTTAAATAAAGTCCAGTAATAAATATGTATTTTATGCGGGAAATGTTTACAAAGTGCATGTATAATACAAAAGTTTATTATGTGTGCTTCCAAGACTGAAATACAATTTTTGTCTTATAATTGCAGTCGTGATGAGGTGAAAACTCAGTGGGGAATATCTGATTTCATTAAGGCATTTATAAAATTCCATGGCCATGTATATCTGAGTAAGAATTTGGAGAAATTGAATCCTCTTCGTGAGAAATTAGAAGAGCAATTCAAGGTTAGTTTATGGAATACTCCCAGCCTTTCCTGCTGAACTAACGTCTATATAAAATTGATTTAATTGATTTATGGATGCAACAATCCTTGGAAGCTTCTTCTAATCCATTTAAACATGTACAGGTAGTCCTCGACTTACAACAGTTCATTTAGTGACCATTTGAAGTTACAGCGGCACTGAAAAAAGTGATTTATGACCATTTTTCACACTTATGACCATTGCAGCAACCCCAT
This sequence comes from Thermophis baileyi, assembly GCA_003457575.1. Classification (NCBI taxonomy): domain Eukaryota; kingdom Metazoa; phylum Chordata; class Lepidosauria; order Squamata; family Dipsadidae; genus Thermophis; species Thermophis baileyi. The sequence goes on from QLTV01001021.1 coordinate 1,072,660, forward strand.
GGTCACGTGATTTACATTTGGATGCTTGACCACTGGTTCATATTTCTGACGGTTGCAGTGTCCTGGGGTCATGTGATCATCTTTTGCAACCTTCTGACAAGCAAAGTCAGTGGGGAAGCTAGATTCACTTAACAACCATGTTACTACTTTAACAACTGCAGTGTTAACAAGTGCACTTAACAAATGTGGCAAGAAAAGTTGTAATATGGGGGCAAAACTCACTAACAAATTTCTCATTTAGCAACATAAATTCTGGGTTCAATTGTGGTCGTAAATTGAGGACTACCTGCAGTAGGAATGCTGCTTTTCTGTTCTTTATTGGCTTAAGAAAGAAGACAACCATTATGATATCATGCATCTTACAAAAAGATCCTTTTCTTGCAAGACGCCCCAATAATAATGTGCTGTAATACTTGCATCCTTACGCATCTAGCATTAAAATCATTATGTTTCCATCTTTAACTCCTACTTGAAATCCTGGGTCTTAAAAAGCATAGTTGCAATTCATTTTGCTGCTTTGTGTTTTCTGCTCTTTACACTTCAAGCAACAGGCTAATAGCATGGTGATCTTAATATGGAGGAAGAGATTAAATGTATATAGATCGAGGGTGGGGGGGTAGCAGGACAGATAGAATTGTTTTTGCAAAGAATTTTTGTTGAAAAGTTGTTTGAGTCTGTCACTTGATTCTCTAGACCAGCGGTTCTCAACCTGTGGGTCGCAACCCCTTTGGGGGTCGAATGACCATTTCACAGGGGTCGCCGCGCGCGTTAGCCCGCCATCTTGGTGCCACCGTCACTGCAGGGGTGAAATGCTCCCGGTTCGGCCATGCCTGTGGGTCGCAGGATAGCCGGTAGCGACACAAGCGGGAGACTTCGCCCGGACGCCACCATTTGGGTTCTTTTACCCTCTGTGCATGCGCAGAACGCTTTGCGCATGCGCAGAGGGTAAAAGAACCCAAATGGCGGCGTCCGGGCGAAGTCTCCCGCTTCCGACGCTATCAGCTGTCCGGCGACCCGCAGGCAAGCCCGAACCGGGAGCATTTCGCCCCTGGTGCCACACCCCCTTTGTCACCTCATCCCATGCGGGGAGGGGGTCGCGGCGGCGGGGGGGTCACAGGGGGGTCGCGCCATTAGAAAGGTTGAAAACCACTGCTCTAGACTATGACTGTAGACTCTAGATATGTGTAGTACTCTCTTTGGGTATTCCTATCAGTGATTCTCTGTCTCTGTATTCCTATCCAGCAGCAATTGATAGATAGAAGGCATTAATGCACTGGTCTCTCCAGCGATAGCACTTTCACCTACATTCATGAATTGTCATTCAGCGATAAAATAAAGAATTAAAAGAATTGAAGACCATGAAGGGGACTTACTGTAACTAAATCTGAGACAATAGCTATTTGTATATGCACAGTTTCACATGGTTCTATATACATTGCTATGCTGGAGGTAATTGAGTGTTAAATGGTCTACAGCAGTATATTAGATGCTCTGTAATAGCTGCCAGTCAGATTGAACAGTTTGACATAATATATTTTTTGAAAGGTTGGATTATGTGTTTTTTATTATTACAGAGGTTGCTGTTCCAAAAAATCTTCAATTCTCAACAGCTTGTCCATATTACTGTCATCAACCTGTTTCAGTTGCACCATTTACGGGACTTTAGCAATGAGACTGAACAGCATAGTTACAGCCAGGATGAACAGCTATGCTGGACACAATTACTGGCACTCTTCAGTAAGTTATACAGTTGACAGAGTATTTTTGCACAGCTATTCGCTAGATTGCTTTTTAACCAAGTGTCTTGGATCAGTGGTGAAATCCAATTTTTTTTACTACCGGTTCTGTGGGCGTGGCTTGGTGGGCGTGGCAGGGGAAGGATACTGCAAAATCTCCATTCCCACCCCACTCCAGGGGAAGGATACTGCAAAATCCCCATTCCCTCCCCACTCCAGGGGAAGGATACTGCAAAATCCCCATTCCCTCCCCACTCCTGGGGGAAGGATATTGCAAAATCTCCATTCCCACCCCACTCTGGGGCCAGCCAGAGGTGGTATTTGCCGGTTCTCTGAACTACTCAAAATTTCCGCTCCTGGTTCTACAAACTACTCAAAATTCCGCTACCGGTTCTCCAGAACCTGCTGGATTTCACCCCTGTCTTGGATCCTGGAATGAGATTATAAGGCTGGAGTGGGTTCACCATTGCACAGGCTGATTGTGCAGTGAGAAGAAACAGTTGCTTGTGATGCTAATGCTGTTCTTGAATTACGTTACCGTGGCGTGATCTTATAGCTAAATGTCATAGTTACTGTTTTTAGAGGAGAAATTGTGACTCAATTGAGTTCTTATAGATTGGGAATAAATTAATTAAGTTTGCTAAACTTTATGATTCCTTATTTCCGTTTAATCATTGATTTACTCCCTGCTTTCATGTTATATCCACATATTTCTTTGGGAATATCTGCACTTGGGAATCTGTTTTAAGGTATAGGCTGTCTGTACCACATAGAATCCTGACATTAAAAGAGCCTAAACTATATAATTTCCTCCTATATATTTTTTTAGCACATAGAAAGATTATAAGGCTGTGGTGGAGCCACAGTGACCGTATTCACATATTACTATTTCATATTTTGCATAGATTTAAATGCTAAAACAGAGATAATACAGATGGTCCTCGACTTAGAATTGGTTGCTTAATGACCATTCAAAGTTACATTGCACTCAAATCATAACCTGTCTTCAAAATTATGACTACTGCACTGCACTGCACTATCATGATTACATTTTGGACGCTTGGCAACTACCTCACATTTACAACTGGTTGCAGCATCCCATGGTCACTTGGAGGCATATTGTGATTTTTTTTGCTGTTTGCCAGCAAAAAAACACCCTTTGGATTAGCTGGATTCAGACTTATGACCATGTGGTTTGCTTAACAACAATGGTGACTTGCTTAACGACCATCATAAAATGGTCATAAAATTGAGTCTGGTCACTTTGTGACTTGACTTAAAATCCCAATGACATACGACCAAAATTCTGGGCTCAGTTGTGGTCTATTACTCATATATCACAGTTTGCTCTGTTGATAAGATCCTGTGCTCAACTTTTGCAATCATATGATCAACTTTAGCATTTTTTAAGACTCAGTAAAGAACAAACTTTGTGAAACAAGTCATTTCTCATGTTTTATAGCAATAGCAATAGCACTTAGACTTATATACCTCTTTACAGTACTTTACAGCCCTCTCTAAGTGGTTTACAGAGTCAGCATATTGCCCCCAACAGTTTGGGTCCTCATTTTACCCACCTCGGAAGGATGGAAGGATGAGTTTATATTAATAGTTTTATAAAAAATATTAGATATTATGAATATCTGTTATATACACTTTTTTCTTTTCCCCCCCTTTATCCAGTGTTGTTAATTTTTTCCTGTCGTTTGTAGTTTTTGTTATTTTTTGTTCCTGTTTTTTAATTTGCATTTTGTATTTTATCTTTTGAAATTAATCACAATTTCAAAAAAAATATTAACACCAATGATCAGCAAGAAATAATAATTATTGCTTGAATTGATAACCATTTTTATATCAGTATAGTGCTCAAAGTAATTTGACTGAAAAATACACACTATACTTTTGTTTTTCTCAGTGTCTTTTCTTGGAATTTTGTGCAAGTGCCCACTTCAGAATGATTACCAAGAAGAATCTTGGGGTTCTTATCCCCTTCCTGCACTCAAAGTCTCCATGGACTGGCTGAAACTTAGACCCAGTGTTTTTCAGGAGACTGTGGTTGATGAAAGGCAATAGTAAGTCTTCTCTGCCTGTATTTTTTCATTTTCCCTTAGTTTAGATGAAGTAAATTTGTAATGAATAATCTAAATTTCTCCTGATATAAATATAATGAACTTGGTTGTGGTTCAAATTTTTCTTAGTTTATCAGAATATAAAATACAAAGGAAAATAAAAATAATGGGAAATTAGAGGAGGCAAAAGGGATAAAGAGAAAGTGTGGGGTTGAAGGGGAAAAATAAAAAATAGCACTGACTTCCAACTCTTTTTAGCACAGTAGAAGGTAAGAACATTACAGACTCAACTTTTTTACTTTTACACAGTAGCATACAGTTGCAAGAAAAAGTATGTGAACCCTTGGGATTACGTGGAGTTTTGCATGAATTGGTCATAAAATGTGCTCTGAACGTCATCTAAGTCACAACAATAGAAAAACACAGTCTGCTTAAAATAATACTACACAAACATTAGATGTTGCCATGGTTTAATTGAACATAACATGTAAACATTCACAGTGCAGGGAGGAAAAAGTATGTGAACCTTTGGACTTAATAACTGGTTGATCCTCCTTTGGCAGCAATAACCTCAACCAAACGTTTCCTGTAGTTGCAGATCAGACCTGCACAACGATCTGGAGTAATTTTGGACCACTCCTCTTCACAAACCTGTTTCAGTGTAGCAATATTCTTGGGATGTCTGGTGTGAATCGCTCTCTTAAGGGCATGCCACAGCATTTCAATCGGGTTGAGGTCAGGACTCTGACTGGGCCACTCCAGAAGGCATATTCTGTGCTGTTGAAGCCATTGTTCTGTTGAATTACTTGTATGCTTTGGGTCATTGTCCTGTTGCATCACCCATCCTCTGCGGAGCTGCAGTTGGCGGACAGATGGTCGGACGGTTTCCTGCAAAATGTCTTG
>QLTV01001021.1:1085109-1133773 GCA_003457575.1 Thermophis baileyi
CGTTGGAATAGAAGCCCTCCAAGTTCCCTTCCAGCTCTGATATGATTTGATATGATATGATATATGATACGATATATTATATTTATTATATTATTATATTATATTATATTATATTATATTATATTATATTATATTATATTATATTATATTATATTGAAATTTTTAGTGTTTTTGACTTTTGTTCATTTGGGTTCTCTAGTTTGAAGAATTGTGTGGAGAACTGATCTCGTTTTAGCTCATATTTAAGCAAAAATAGTCAAAATTCAAATGAGTTCACAAATGTTTAAGTACCACTGTAGATGGCTGCATTATCCTCCGATAAAACAAGAATGAATTCCCTTGTTGACCCATAGAAAGGTTATTTTAATTTCAAGGTGAAGAATAGTTCCTTGATCTCCTATACATAATCTCCTTCATCGCTTTCCTGTACACGGAAGGAAATTCCTGTACCGAAACCTCTTGATACTGAAACTGCTTTCAATACTAATTTAGGTGTAATTTGCAAACAGGTATCTTTTTATATAAAAATTCAATTACCTTCCAGAAGAGTCAGAAAATCTTTCTATTTTAAGATTCTTTGCTACCTACTTATAAAAGTTGGCAGTAATTTCTGTCAACTCTGTGGGAGTCTGCTTGAGACTAGAAGCAGTGGTATTTCTTTTCAATTTCAGAAAAGTAGCATTTCCCCTACTCCAGATTGCACACAAGGGCCTTTTTAGGTTTTTGACCATGTTTCCACTTCAGTGTTACCTTCAAATACATGAGGTTTTGTTTTTAGAACAGCTGAATAAAACAAGAGACACAGATTTGCATAAGGCATTCCTTGTGTCTATTAACTGAATCCCTTACTTTTTCACCAGTCACTCAGTTGCACTGCTCTGCTTCTGAACTCCCTGATATTTGGATCTTATAGCTTGAATTTTTAAATTAGAAACTGGTTGCTTAATGTGAGTTCTTGTTAACAGATATTATATTATATTAATTACATTATATTTATTATGTTATATTATATTATATTATATTATATTATATTATATTATATTATATTATATTATATTATATTATATTATATTATAATATTATTATTTTATTTTATTGTTATTTTATTCTATTCCTTTGATTGAATTTTTTCTGTTTTTTTAGTTTATTTTGTTTTTATTTTGTTTTTTTTTTCTTATTATATTATATTATATTATTATTATAATATATTACATTACATTACATTACATTACATTACATTACATTACATTATATTATATTTATTATATTTATTATATTATATTATTTTTCCACTCAATAGATGTTCAAATTGTTTTGCAATAGAGGAATGTAAAACAAATATATAGTCTGTAAATCCGGGAAATCTGGAATCAAAGAAGGATATCAACAGAGTGTGTTAATAGTGCATGTCTGATTGTAAATGGTAAAATAAAGACATTAGAGCATGTTTTTTTTTCTTGTCATGTAACAAGTTATGCCATTATTTTTTCTCCTTTCTGGGCAGACTAAAAGAGGAAAATGAAATAAGGTTTGACAGTTATGGCATAAGTCAGAAATAAACTTTTAAAAATGGCCACTTTTTATTAAGCTTGGAAGAATCCTTTGCCATTAAAAATCTAGACATACACATATTTTTTTAATAATTTATTTTTATATATACATCAGTTTATGCACTCTCCACTTTCAAGGTACACCTGACATAAAATCACATACTTTAAACAAAATCCCGTGTAAACAATTAAGAATCTATTTAAAACAAATGTCTAGCCAACAACAAAATCTGTCAAAATGATGGCCCAGCATCGCCCTTATCTATCAAACATTTGCTGGAATAAAAGGGCCTTCATAGCCTTCCAGAAACTAAAGGGTTGGGGACTCTGTATACCTTGGGGCATATTTTTGTTCGGAATGGGACAGCCACCAAGAAGTTTTACCTTTTTGTTCCACTCTCTTCACTTAATATGGAGTGGGGACTCTCAGCATCCCCATTTGAAAAAATGCACAAGACTGACTGAATCCAAGCAAGAGAGAAAATGGGAGCTAAAGCCATATAAGACTAGCCTAGCCAGGTTAGGTTAGTTAAAGCTAATGGAGAAAATGATGTGAAAGGTGAAAGCCCCTCTGGATCATAAATATACTACAGCACTCTGTTTCCACAAGGATGGACCAAATATTTGTGAGAAGGCTTTGGGTTAGACATGAAGTCAAGAGCTTTAGGTCTCGGCTTTCTAGGTCTGAGTGATTGTGCCCAATAGTGAAAAAATTAGAGCTTCTGTCAGTATTCCTTAGAAACTGACTTCTAAGTCTACAGAAAGGAACAACCAAGAAATTTCCCAAAATGGGATACATAGGCATCCTCCAATTCTTCATCCATTTGTGTTGTATCGAGGAAAAACCAAGTAGCTACTTCAGGGTCGAAATAAAATACGATTATAAGGCATTGTTTTACGATGGCATTAAGCAGTGCCTGTGTATTTGAACCAATAGGATAATGTGTGACTCTCTTATTTAAATGATACTGTAGACATACCAGTTGAAAATTGTACTGAACTACAGCAAGATAGTTACTTGAATTTTCAGAAAAGGATCGGATAGAAATAATTTTTTATGGATTATGTCAGAAGAGATCTGATAAGAAATGGGGCATTTGATGCAGTAAGGGCAAGGTATGCAACGGAAGAAGCAATAGTGAGTGTGCAATGTGTTATGTAAGTAAAACTCTTCTTGCTTTGCAGTGTTTGGCCTTGGCTGATTTCTCTTCTAAACAGTTTTCAGCCTCATGAAGAAGACCTCTCCTGCCCTAATGGTAAGAACACTCTCCTATGACATAGTCCAAGGAAGGCAAGAGCAGAGTAAAGTCAAGAACAATGTAGTAGGAAGACCCTGATGAACTTGTGTATAAGTTTAAGTTTAATCAGAACTATTTAGCTCATCTTGATGTCATTGATTCTGAGAAGTACCTTCTAAGGACCCATTAAATTATGTAGATTCTATTCTATGCCCTCAGCCTGCATCATTTTATTTGCCCAAGCTCCTCTTCAGTGTCACTAATGGTACAGTTTGTTTATAGTTTTATATTTGTCCTTCAATACTATCATCACTTGTAAAAATCATATGGGTTTCAACAATCAATCAAATTATTGGTAAGTGCAGAGAAATAAGACCCCCCCCCAAAAAAATTAGCAGATGAAAATAATGATACTAGGAATATTTATAGACATGAAAATATAGAATTTCTCAGAATGGTTACTGAAGCTGGAGAATATTCTGTGCAATCTTAATTATGAATTTCCTTATTTGCTTTTAGGCAGAATTACAGTACATCTGTTGTCTTTTGGATTAAAATTTTAATACATTCTAACTACATGTGGTTCTCGATTTATGACCGGCCATTTTACACCATTCAAAATTAAAATGGCCTTGGGACAGGTGCTGTACAAGCACCATATAATGTCACAGATACCTGCAGTCACCTGACTACAGTTCAGGCTCTTGGCAACTGGCTCGTCTTTACGACTGCTGCAGGCACATGATTGCAATTTGCAATGTTTTTTGCCAATTTCTAGCAAACCTGCCCATTCGAAAGAATGGTTTTGCGTCACGATTTCAAGATTCACTTTAACCGCTATGGTGATTCATTTAATGATTGCTGCAAAAAAATGTAAAAAAATGGGCCCTGTCACATAGGTTCCTTGACTTACAACCACACCAATTTATGACTGGATTTCCGGTTCCAATTGTAGTTGTAAGTCGAGGACTACTTTACAACCACAACTGGGACAGGAACATCTAGTGCTAAGCTATTCAGTTGTAAAGGTCAAGGTGATATGACTGCTTCACTTAGCAAGGGCACTCCCCTTTGTCATCATTAAACAAATCCCACCAGTTGTTAGCCAAGGGCCCACCCTAAGCTATGCCATTCCAGGCTTGGTCCCTCCCAGCCCAGAGCAGTAAGGAACTCTGCTTCCTCTTCAATTCCCCCTTCCTTCCTATCATCCCCCACCCCCATCTCTGCTCTTTTGCCAGTGCTGCACCCTGGCTGGCGAGATGGCATGCAACCCTACATGACTCTGGGACTGCCCTGTAAGAAGCCCTTGAGCCACAGCAAAAATCCCCAGGAAGCTCCATCAGCCTAGTGTGCAGCCTCAGTATGGCACAAAGCCACAACTGTCCTGGGAAGCTCCAGCTGCCTGTGGAAGCTCTAAAAGCGTGGCACCGCAGCTGAGTAGCACGGCATGAAGCTGCAGTCCAGTTGCATGGTGCAAAGCCAGCAGTGCAGAGCAAAGCCTTAGTGACCCCATGATGCTCCAGCTGCCTTAGCCCAGTCACATTCATTGCCCTGCATTCCTAGACCTATGTTGCTCTCAACATGGTCAACCATCCCAGTTGACCTTCACTGCCATCTTGCTCCCACTGCTGTGAGGTGTGAGGCAGCTGCTGACCACGTGAGGCCATCTTGCTCAGGTCTTTTGATGAATCTTCTGTGTGCAATCTGGGGAGAAACGTTTTATGCAGCCATCATCTGCCTCACAAGGGCCATGCTAGGCACGTTTGGTCAGCACTGGGAGCCAGAAGATGGCAGTCAACTAAGGCCACAGGAACCGCGGAGTACAGGGTGTGGTCTAAAAGGCGTATATAAGGGGGAAATAAATAAAGGTAGAGTTGAAACATCCCTGTAGTTGTAAGTGTAGGCAGACTGCCAAATGCCCGAATTTTGATCATGAGAGCACTGCAATGGCTGTAACTTCAGGGACAAGTCATAAGTCCATTCAGTACTGCTGTAACTTCACATGGTCGCTGAACATATGAATATAAATTGAGGACTACCTGTAACTTAAAAAGCACTTGATATTTATTGGATCAGATCCTTGCTTACTAATGAGAATTAGACTTGAATATAGATGTGCATATACCTTTGTTTCATTCACTAGCCACCCCTCTTCCAGAAGAGTTTGAGCTGCAGGGATTCTTAGCTCTGAGACCCTCGTTCAGGTGAGTGATTATTATAGATAGATGATACTCATCAGTGTTATTCAAACAGTGTTAATATCCACTGATTTCTAGGGTCTTCGTAATTATCACCACGCTACAAAATTTTGTACATTTTCATTATTTTCTACGGTATATTACATTATTACAGAATCATTGGGATTAAAATTCCAATTCTGGTTTCCTTAAATTTCAGTTTAATTTTTGTGTATTTAAAGTTTGATCTTTTGGAAACCTTTAAAGGAAAGTGGTGTTGGGGGGGGGGGGAAGGATAATCTATTCTTGTTTTTCACTGAAAAGGATTTCTGCTTTTTAGCCTGATAGATCTTTTGGTCTAATACTATACAAGATAACTGTTACTGCTATAAATTAATTTCCCTGGGTAAATCCAGGGGGAAAAGGCTTGGCAGATCTGAGCCTGTAAACATATGCACAGTACTTTTCTATTCTGAAATTGATTCTGCTACTATTTGCTTTTATATTTGAGTGTTAAAGGTGGAAAATTACTTGAAGAACAATTGCAGCAAGGATGATGAAGCTTGATACAAAATACATAAACATTGTGCAAGTATTTATCTGAAACAGAATAGTAAAACTACCTTAAAATGGGACTCTTTCTTTCCCTGCCACCTGCAAATTCTGTGTAATTACTTTCTCGCTTAAAGGGAAACTTTAGATAACTAATCAGACCACTACATGTTAGACCTGCATGCACCCCTCTTGTTCCTGATTCATAATCCGAACGTCCCATTTTTATTTTTGTCAACAATCAGGAACTTGGATTTCTCTAAAGGCCATCAGGGGATTATTGGAGACAAAGAAGGGCAGCATCGCCGTATACGGCAACAACGCCTGATCTTCACAGGAAAATGGATCGCTGACAATCAGCCAAGGTATCTGTATAGCTGCTAGTATCATCCTATACCCTTCACCCATGATGGTTTTCTTTGCCACTCAGTATTGCTGTTTCATGTTTATAATGACAGGTGTTAAAACTTGAAACGAAGGTATAATTGTGGACACTAATAATTTCATTTAACACTAACACAAGGCAGTAATACGGGAATGGTAGATAGATACTTAAAATGTGCATAATAAGTATGGTTTTTTTCAGGGCTTAGAGAGCTTGTTTAGGAACTTAAAGCCATAATTTAGTTTGATATAACAGGTAGTCCTCATTTAATTAAAGTCCCTAATTCCCATAATAATGACCAACAACTTCATTCCTAATCAAAGCAATGTCTCATAACTGCCCCACAGTAGTTTTGGCAGTTCCTTTGGCTATGAATCCTGCTTGGTCATTACATAAGGACCCAACACGATCTGAGCTGTTCCTGGCACTGTCCCTCCCATTCCTGAGCCTCGGTCCTTCCAAGGTAGGGAACTATTTCAGCTCCCCCATCATCCTATCTCCCTTTCATTTCTGCCCTTTTGGCCACTTCTGCCCACCACTGCCAGCTAGGATAGTCCTTCATGCTGCGCCTGACTGCATGCCCCTTCTGGCTGGGACAATCCTTAGTATGAAGGATCAACAAAGAAGGATCACTGAGAGACAATCCATAGTTTGAAGGCTCATCCCCACTGACAAGGGCATGCAGCAAGGCACACATTTTCCCACCTGCATACCCTAGCTCCCACCTGAAGCACTTGCTTGCCTGCCTCTGGCACCTGCCTGGAGCACCTGCTGCCCCCAACTAACCTTTACTGTCATTTTGCCTCCCTCTTTTCTACTGGGCACACTATCCTGGCCACACAGGAAAGTACTGTGGGAAGGTGGCTATGGGCCGCTACCCTGCTGACTAAGCCAAACTTTCATGCTACCCCTTGCCATACACCACTGCCAACCGGGATGATCCTCAGAGCAAAGGGTAAAGATTGCTGCAGGATAATATTCAACACAAAGGATTATCTTGGTCCGCAGGGGAACATGGCACAATTTGGCGCAGGACACAAAAGGTCATCCTGGCCAGAACAGAATTCCTTTCCAGCACGATTTGAGAACGATGGGACTTAAAATCCTATGCATAACTGCTTTAAGAATGACATATTGTAGTTCATTGGGGAGAAACCCAGATTTAAAATCCTCCTTCAGACATGAAACTGGCTGGGTAAACATGAGCAGACCACTTCCTTTCTTATTATAATCTAATCCTTCCAGGATTCATCAGAATAAATTGGTGTGTGAGTGTAGAAATCCAGTGAATTGAGCTTTGCCGAGGAGGTCTGTATAACTTTAAAAGAAGCACCCAGCCTTTTGCTTGGACATGCACCCCCTTTTTTAAAGAAGCAGAAAATCACAGTTGTAAGTTGGGAACTTAGTTGCAACTCCATTTTTTCAGCACCGTTGTAACTTTGAATAATTGCAGAACAAATGGATGTTAAGTGCAGACTAGCTGTAGCAACATAATTTGTAAGGCTACACACCACTTCAGATTCAGTGGTACAAAAGTGTTTCAGCGTATTTGGGGGGGGGGAATAAATGCTTCACCTGCAACCCTAGAAAAAGGAGCAGCTGCTTTAAGAAGTTGCAGACAGGTACCACGTTTGCATCTCCTATACGTCAAAGCATCTTTTTGACTTTGAATTTGAAACACTGCCTAACCCTAATAGTAGACTGGCTAGACAGATTGAAAGAAATTAGTTGTCTTTTGGTAAATCTGATCACTGATCTAGTTTGATTGCAGTTTTGTAATAACTCAGGCTCCCAGCCCGACCGCTTCACAGCTTTAAACAGGAGCTGCTGCAGACTGAATTGGAATCTTGTGCACTCAAAGCATACAAATTAATGTAGTGGGGTTTGCTGCAGATCTCTCTATATTAAAAATGTTTTCCTGCAGTGTTTCAATTACCTCAGCATGTAAAAGTTGTGTTGCATCATGCAATGTATGGGGCCAGAGCTAGGAATAAGTAGGACTGCCTGTTCTCTGTCCCCTTTCTTCCTTTTACTTTCTGAAGTTCTTTTTCTTCCAAAACAGCAGAAAGAGAGATTTTTCTAGAGATCTGAGCTGATCACTTGCATAGGCCTTTTGAAATTAGATTGGAGATCTTGGGTATCGAAAGCTGCAGGTAGTCATTCCCTACCTAGATTAATCTACTAGAGTTGGCGGGAGGGGGGAATGAAGTCCTTGCAGAGGGAGAATGAAAAACAATTGCTTCAGTAAATGCAAGGTTATTACTTGCATTTTACTACTCTCATTATCTCTGTAATCAAATTCTCGAACATTAATCCCAGGTTTTAGTCAAAGTAACTTAAAGGATGGGGGTGGTGTTCATTCTTAGTGAGATATTATGGCAAAGGGGGCTTTACTGTCTGTTGTAATGGCCTGCAAAATAAGCAGTAGCATTGTGCAGCATGTTCCAGTCAACTGAGCTATGATAGTGTTGTGCGATTTTCTTAGTTATATTGAACTTCAGCTGCTGGTTTGAAAGAAGCGTGGTGAGTTTTGTAGCTCAAATGCTACCACCCAACCAAAGAAGTTACAGAAATATATCTCAAAAAGCCTTTATCTATTAAAACGTCAGAGGAGATCAGATGATAATCCCTGACTGCTTTAAAACTTCATCAAGATTACCCAATTGGCATAAATAAAGGTTGCTTTCCCCTTTGATCCCTTCTATGTCTATTTTACTTTGCTTTCAATTTTGTGGGCTTAAAATAAAAAAACCAGTGTATTTTTTTTTCCCACCCAAAGTTTGTGACTTTGATTATCCTTGAAAATTTATTGGTAACATACAGTTAATTGTTTTTTTTTGTTTTTGTTTTTTTGCTAAAGGTTGATCCAATGTGAAAATGAGGTTGGCAAACTCATGTTTTTGACAGAGATCCCAGAACTGTTACTGGAGGAATACAGTGAATCCAAACAGAGTCACGTTCTGCAGGAAGCATCAGAGCCACAGTTTGTAGATGGGAGCCCAGGACTTAAGTCCGTGCTATCTACAAGTCGAAACCTGAGCAGCAGCTCTGATACAGGAGATAAGCCAATGGTGACATTCAAAGAAAACATTAAACCACGAGAAATAAACAGAGAGCAAGGCCGAAACTATCTGACCAAGGAAGTAGGAAGGGAAAGAAGAGATTATAACAAAGGAATAACAGCCAATAAAAATGATGGAAAGAAGGACATCAACAACAAAAGGAAGAATGAGATTAAGAAATGTGGCATGGAGAAGAGTCAAGAAACAGGGAAGCAGAATGTAGCAGTACAGGTATGATTCTTTATATGTTGTCATACCTCTGAATGTTTTCATGCTGCCACCTAATTTAGTTGCAATGTTATAAAGTTGCCTGAAGCTACCTTTAAGCTTTTGGATGATGCGGTATAATGAGACAGCTGTGAGAGACAGATGCAGCTGGAGCTTCCATACCTTCACTTCGCTCCCTCTTCCATACCTTCATTTTTCTTACTAGCGGATCTAATGGAATAGTGGTTTATGTTTCTCTTTTTCATTGCATATCTATGTTCTTATTTTCCTTTCCTTTCCCTCCTTTACTCTGTTAGTTATTCTCTTCTTGGTACCTCTCTTTGGGGTCTTACGACTCACCTTCCTAATTAGAGTATGTCCAGTTTACTCTTTACTTAGTAGAGTGGGACTCACTCACTCACTCACTCACTCACTCATTCAATTGATTTGTGGCTGCCTTCTCATTCAGGATGCCATACATAGCACTCCCCCTCTTAGCAACAGCCCTGTGATATAGATAGGCTGAGAGAGAGTGACTTGCCCTAGGCCACACTTTGGAGCTTCAGACTGGACTTGAACCTCAAAACTCCCCAATGCTAGTACCACCTCTTAATGATTACATGACACTATCATTTAATCACAGGGTTTAAATAAACTTAATAATGCCATTATGTTTTCTGAAATTAAGCACTCTAATATGTTTTAAAGTGCAAGAGTTATTTGCTAGCATTCGATGTAATATTATAGCAAATGTTTGCCAATTTCTGGTAATTGGGAACTGCTCTAAGTGAATCTGATTTGGGATACAGGTTGTTCTAGCATTTTATAAAATGAATTCAGCACAAAAATCTTCTTGATTAGATTCTTAAGTTGAAGAATGTTCTTCTATTAATACACAATTCAGTGGGGACAGATTGTACCTGATAAATTTTCTAAACACACTATTTTGCAATTATTCAAATTTGCTCAGGGATCCATTTTGTTGTTGTTGAACTACAGTTCTTTTGAGAGCTTTCACTTATAAGCTGTTGCTTCTAAATGAAGTATAAAGTTATCTCACAATGGGTATTATTTATTGTGCTTTCTTTTTCTCTAAATTTCAGCTTTTTTCATTACATAGGTTTATTAATGTATTCATTTTTTTCTGGAATAAGTGTGTTAGTTTGGGTGTATGCATTTTTAAGGTGCAGACATGTCGGTATCTTCATCTTTTCTGCAAAAAAGCCCAGCACATCTATGTTATAGGAATTGCTATAACTTTGAAGTTGCAACTGAAATTGAATAAAATGAAGCTGACATTGATATAAAGAAATAAGGACCAGGCTGTAATTTCATTAAAACCTACATCTTATACTCTTGTACCTGTAAAAGCTGCGGTGGTTTTGGAAACAGGGCTTCTAGACAGAGATATCTAGTATCATAAGTCCGGTAGCTGGATAAGTATTAAAATACTTCAAAAAAATCTCAAGTAATGTTTTTAATCAATGTTTGTTATTTTAATATTCCAATGTGCATTTCAGAATCCTTGGCCCAACTGCTGGGAGTTCTTACCAGCCCCTCTATTAGGTTTCTTTTGAAGCTATGACTCTGAGTTCCACCTAGAAAGTATGAAGCCAAAGACAGGTTTGAGCTA
The DNA here is from genome assembly GCA_003457575.1 of Thermophis baileyi. Taxonomy (NCBI): domain Eukaryota; kingdom Metazoa; phylum Chordata; class Lepidosauria; order Squamata; family Dipsadidae; genus Thermophis; species Thermophis baileyi. Next base: position 1,095,914 of record QLTV01001021.1, read on the forward strand.
CCTCCTCTAGTCCATGGTGGAGATAATGGCTCCCCCAAATTCCAAACATGATCTTCAGTCTGAGCTCTTTTCTGAAAAAGCTAGGAATATTTGTTTTTAACCTTGTGAGTCAGAGGAAAATAGTACATGATCAGTCTAAAATGTTCTGAGAACTGCAAATGTGGGGCTGGCCAAGGCCAAGCCCACGTTCTTTGTTCCTGTAAAACAAATCCCTGGAAAGAACTGATACGTCTTATACTAACTTTTTAATTATTACGTTCTTAAGAAGGCATGGACAAGTGAACAAGGGCAAATATTTAGAATTATTGCTTTTACTGACTTAACCCTTTAGGTAAAATCCCAGACCGAGTTGAGGAAGACTCCAGTGTCTGAAGTCAGAAAAACACCAGTAACTCAGTCTCCAAACCAGGCCAGCAACTCCCAGTTCATCCCCATCCATCACCCAGGAGCTTTCCCTCCTCTTCCCAGCCGGCCAGGTAAAAATGCTATTTCTCTAAACTAATCTTGGCTTGGTATAAACTGATGGAACAGACTATTAATGTCTTCCATATACTGAACTTTCTTAATTCAAAGGGGAAAGGGGCAAAAGGGAGAGAATGAGTGTGTGTGTGTGTGTGTGTGTGTGTGTTATAATCATAAAATGTGTAACTTTACATGGTATTTACCAAGCATCAGTCTTTCCACAGTGTCTTTTTTGCCAAGATGAAGCATGAGAAGCCATCTTGCTTTTATTTCAGAGTTTATATACGTATGTGTGTGTGTGTGTGTGTTCGCCCGTGTGCCTGCACACACCCACCCACACCCATACACAGAGTATGTGACAAGGAAGAAAACGTACAGATCTTTTCAAACATAAATGTAGATTTTGAATAAAATAGAATTCTTTATTGGCCAAGTGTGATTGGACACACAAGGAATTTGTCTTTGGTGCATATGCTCTCAGTGTACATAAAAAGACAAGATACATTCGTCAAGAATCATAAGGTACAACACTTAATGATAGTCATAGGTTACAAATAAGCAATCAAATCATACTGGGAAACAATCAATATAAATTGTAAGGATACAAGCAACAAAGTTACAGTCATGCAGTCATAAGTGGGAGGAGATGGGTGATAGGTACGATGAGAAGATTAATAGTAATAGTAATGCAGACTTAGTGAATAGTTTGACAGTGTTGAGGGAATTATTTGTTTAGCAGAAGTAGAAAACATAATAAATGCAAAGCATCCCTGTACTGCTCGAACTAATTTATTTGTGTATAACATTTTTTAAAGAAGCCTAAAGTCCTGTGAAAGTCACAGTGAAGCATCCCCTAGGATGTTAGAGCTTTCCTAGAATTTTCCTCCAGCAAAGTGAGAGTAACACCTGCAGGCTTACTGGCACAAACTTCTTCCCGCAAATATTTCTTCAGCACAGACGAATAGACTGAATTAATCCATTCCTGTAATTGAATGCTGACTGATAGGAGAGCTTTGCTTTACAAAGATTCTCTTTAGCTAGTAGGGTCAGAGAGGTAAAGAAAGGACCGGTCATAATCTGTCTCAGTGGTTAATCTTGAAGAGGAGGCAGGCAGTATTATCTGAGGTTTCAGTTATTATAATGTGTGCTTTCTTTCTTTCAAGGCTTCCCACCTCCTGCCTACGTTATTCCTCCTCCTGTGGCTTTCTCTATGAGCTCAGGATATACTTTCCCAGGTGGTGTTTCTGTCCCAGGAACCTTTCTTCAGCCTGCAGCTCATTCACCTGCAGGAAATCAGGTGCAAGCTGGGAAGCAATCCCACATTCCTTACAGCCAGCAGCGGCCCTCTGGACCAGGCCCAATGAACCAGGGACCTCAACAGACTCCATCCCCTTCTCAGCAGCCCCTTGCATCCATACCAGCTCAGGCAACAACCCCGTCTGCAAGCCAGCTACAGGTCCAGGCTCTCGCCCAGCAGCAGCAACAGTCCCCAACAAAAGCTGTGCAGGCATTAGGGAAGAGTCCTCCACACCACTCTGGATTCCAGCAGGTGAGCCTCTGCTAACTTTGAGAGATGAGAGTGTGTTAGATCTCCAAACCTTTATACGTTTTGTACTGAAATAATACAAAGACGCCAACTTAGATTGCAATACTGGCCTTTCTGTAAATGTTGTAATGGCAAGTACAACCACTAAAGGAGAAAAGGAATTCACAAGCCAATGGGAAAGAGACAGACAAAATATGATGAACAAGCTAGGACGGTAGCTGAAGGATAAGAACAGAGGAATATCACAATGGACATTTATTAGTGATCAAATGTCTCTTTTCTAGGCAAGAGGAATCAGAATAGTTCAGATTATATTTGATAAAACCTTTCCTACTGCTGCTTCTCAAGTATGGCATGACCAGCTTTATAAATGATGAATTGGTATTATTGAAAGATTGATTAAACATATTTGAAGGATTACAACTTAATATGCACTGTTGTGCTTGCAGAGCTGCAACATTGGGTCTTCGTTGAAATATAAGAAATTATTGACGGATGAATCTTAATGTCAAAATGCCAGTCTTGTAATCTTGTCTCTGCTAAAAGGTTTCTTTAGCTTTTCTCTGCTTGTGGGATCTGAAAACTTTAATCTCAAAAGGAAACCGTAAACTTTGGAAGTTTGCTTTGTAGAATTGAATGTGCAGTTCTGCCTAACATGCTCAGCATTGAACATATTTTTAAAATAAGGTAATACAGTGTACAGCGTTTATGCAGAGAAGAGCAAAAGTTGTTTTTTTTTTTGTTATCCTATAATGCTTGAGGTATTCAACCCTGTTATTTAATTCTGAGTCAGAGCATACTGAGGTGGCGCAGTGGTTAGAGTGCAGCACTGCAGGCTACTTCAGCTGACTGCTAGCTGCAGTTCAGCGGTTCAAATCTCACCGGCTCAAGGTTGACTCAGCCTTCCATCCTTCTGAGGTGGGTAAAATGAGGACCCAGATTGTTGGGGGCAATATGCTAACTCTGTAAACCGCTTAAAGAGGGCTGTAAAGCACTATGAAGCGGTATATAAGTCTAACTGCTATTGCTATTGCTATACTTGGCATCCATATCACATTCAGTTTATGTTCTATGGTTATTTGCTGGATCCTAAAATCAATCTCTTATCCAGAGGGTCTGTATTACTGATAATGCTGAATGCTGGTGTATTTATTCTTAGTATCCCCAGGGAGACTCCTCCAAGAAGCTCTGGAACCCCTCTCAGGTTCAAGGCCCATTGGGGAAGATCATGCCTGTGAAGCAGCCGTACTATCTTCAGGGCCAGGATCCCGTGAAACTCTTTGAACACTCCTTGCAGCCTCCCCTTCTGCAACAACAGCAGCCTCTGGAGAAGAAAATGAAGCCTTTCCCTATGGAGCCATATAACCAGAATCCCTCAGAGGTCAAGATGCCAGAATTTTACTGGGACTCCTATGGTATGGCTGATAACCGTGTTGTGATGGCACAACAACAAGCCAACCTGGACCGCAGAGGGAAACGTCAGCAAGGAGTCTTCCGCCCAGAGCAGGACCCAATGCCAAGGATGGGCTTTGAGGTAAACTAAGAGTTGACCATAGAATATAGGCAGTGTTTCCTTTATGCCACAAACGGGCAGTTTCTGATTACTTACCAGACTGGATGTGTAGGCCAGTCATGTCTTTTTGCTTGGCATTCATTGGATGAATTTGTGTTTCTGGCTCAATGGTTCCACAGTCCTACTGTTCTTATAAAGAGTTAACTGGCAGAGTGTTCATGAAACCAGAATAAACCCAGGTTGTTTTGTTTTAAGCTCAGAACAAAACAATCCCACTTAGAACACTTCACTGGACTATTTCAGGCATACCGTGTTCCAGTGGAGCAAACATCATGTTTCTTGTATTCTGTTGTTCATAATTATTCCCCTGCATGAAGGCACAATACATAACAAAAACCAAACCCATCAGGATAGTTTCAGAACAATCCAATAAAATCAGCTCAGAACTCAAACAAATATTTATATTAAAATGACCAACACGACGGTACCCTTAAAACAATGCTTTAGGATAGTGTATGTATGTATGTAATGTGGGAATGATCTTGGGAGACAGGGTGAAGAGACACAGCCTAGGGAACAGCCAGATGAAAGGCAACTTAACCCCCCCGCCCCGTAGAAATGTGGGTGGGTCTTGCGACTCAGAAGAGACCCTCCCTAGTTTCTTGGCTGTAAAGGGACAGGGGGAGAAATGTACTTTCAGACATGCAAGATTCTGTTTATTTAACTTACAATAATGTAGAATTAGTTTATCTGTCCCATGTTTCCTGTCTGGTCTACCTCACCAGGCTACACAACTATAATAATTTAAAATACAGGTAGTCCTCGACTTACAGCCACAATTGAGCCCAAAATTTCTGTTGTTAAGTGAGACATTTGTTGCGAGTTTTGCCCCATTTTACGACCTTTCTTGCCACAGACGTTAAGTGAATCACTGCAGTTGATAAGTGAGTCACACAGTTGTTAAGTGAATCTGGCTTCCCCATTGACTTTGCTTGTCAGAAGGTTGCCAAAGGGGATCACAGGACCTTGGGACACAGCATACGTATGAACCAGTTGATCACATAAGCATAGGGATGCTACAAAGGTTGTAAGTATGAAAAACGATCATAAGTCACTTTTTCCAGTGCCATTGTAACTTTGAACAGTCACTAAATGAATTGTTGTAAATCGAGGACTACCTGGTTTGTTCTGGACTCTGGTTTATGTGCCCAGGGGAGCTTACTAATTATCAGTCAGCAAACAAGAAACATCAATAGGTTTACTTCTGCACAGTCTACCAACAACAGCAAAAATACACTTTTGTGCTGTTAGTTTGTGACTTTTCCTAAATACACGTGCATGTGTTTATACATTTGGCAACAGTTCTCTAAAAGTTATACATAAGTATCTAGCTGTTACACAGTTCCCCTTTAGTTAGCAATGTTATGCAAAGAAGAGAAAGTAAAGTACCGATAACTGCAAAAACACACTATTTTTTTCCACTGCCTTTTGTTCTTTAAACTTCATTTACTTTTGAGGATCTTATCCATTCTATCCAGCCACAAAATCTTGGTTTTTCCCTTCCTTTTGACCTATTCACTTTTCATATATTTGTTGTGTGATTCCATCCTCATTCATTCTCATTGTCACCAGGCCAGTTCAATTTGTTTCTTTCTACTGATCTTTTACTATTGTACTCAACATTCATTAATTTAATACCCATTCAGACAACACTCACCCACACTTCTTAAGTAATCTATGTCCACTACATTCAATGTTGATGTTCCTGCTGACATACCCAACTCTTACTTTCATAGGTAGGAAAAAGTGGGCAGAAGAAGCACTCTGAGCCATTTCTGCTTCTTTCAACAAACATTAATTGCTTTTGACAGATAACTGCTGAGATGGGGAGCTATAGAAATCAAATAAATAAATACTTAGTAGCTGCCTACTTGCCTTTACGTGCCTTGACATTTCTTCATCCATTCTCACATCTCACATGGATTCAGTAGTACCCATAAATCAATTTATTTGCTCTAGTTTTTTTGCCATTTAAGTATAACTTGACATTTTTCACTCTTGTTTTTCCTGTCAGATTTGAACGTTTGCTACATTAACATTCAGATCTATACTCCTCAGTTCTCAGCAAGCCATTAGTGTACTCTTCTAACAGCATTGCATTCTCTGCATACAAAAATACATATGTATCCACATCCTTAACCCACATACCTCTGATGGTGCATTTCTTATATATTTACATCCATAACTATGTTAAATAAACAAGGGGTTATTTTTCTTCTTACTCCCTGTTCAGCGTTGAACCATTCTCATGAATGCTTTACTTTAATCCTACACAGCTCTTATCACATTCAGCATCCATTCTGCAACTCTACACTTGTGCCAAACATTTCATAACTCAGACTTCTTCACTTCATGATATACGCTTTGCAAGTCAAAATGCAGAAAAGCATCTTTCTTATATTTTCCCCAGAGAAATGCACTGCAAAGCTAAACAAATAAAAGAATAAATCCTTTGCAGGGTTGTATGCAGTGTACAGGCACATTAAACAGCTATCTGTCTGTCTGTTCATCTTCTAACAACTTGCCTGAAATAGATAAACAACAGTGAAGTGATGATATAGATGTGGAGGAAGCAAGATGGTTTGCAAAGATTGTAATATATCAACAGACAGGGTGGTATAAAGTAGTTTTAGCTGTATTTTCTCCTCTTGCAATTCTTTCACTTTTTCCACACTTTTTGGTACTCTGGGTAATATTGAACATGCCACAAGGGAATTGTGTGATAGCTATATATGTATGGAAGAAAATGTTTAACATATTGCATTGTATAACCCATTGATCTAATTTCCCCATAGCAAAGATTTTACAAAATGATGACCAACCTTTATGCCAAACAGCAGCAGCATGTGATAGACTTTCTCCTCTCTCCCCTTCATTAGGACCAGCCAATAGCTACAGGGATGGTACTTTGCCTGTTGTCTTAGTGGCTGATGGAGAATACTTTGCCTATTTGTAGGACTACGGAACTTCCTGCCAGTTCCAATAATTCTGGGAGAAGGCAGGCAGAACAAAAGCTCTGTTCATTATTGAACAGAATAATAAATCAGAGAGTTGGAAAGCAATATACTGTAGTTACCAGAATAAGTTGGTCAGTACAGTGGCTTAGGGAGGCTTTGCTTCATTTCCCCCTCTCCCCAGCATCTTTTGCCAGGGTGTATTAAATACATCAAATACTTTGGCCACCTAATGAGAAGGAAGGACTCACTGGAGAAGAGCCTGATGCTGGGAAAGATTGAGGGCAAAAGAAGAAGGGGACGACAGAGAATGAGGTGGCTTGATGGAGTCACTGAAGCAGTAGGCGTGAGCTTAAATGGACGCCAGAGGATGGTAGAGAACAGGAAGGCCTGGAGGAACGTCCATGGGGTCGCGATGGGTCAGACACGACTTCGCAACTAACAACAACAATTAAATACATATGTATACATTACAATATATAAAGAATTAATTAGCAACATCATAAGATACTGCTTGCTTGTAGTGTAATGTTGATATCCAACATAAGGTTTTTAAAACTTAAAATGTCGCAAGAGGAGAGGAATGGATCATTGTCTAGTGGCAAATTCTAAAGTCCAAGTTGGGCATGGATTTCTTCCAAAACTTTCCAGTTAAAATGTAATTTATTTATTCTCAAGCTTTATCACTGTAAGATTGTATAAATCAATATTTAAATAGTTGGATAGTCCCTAAATGTAGAGGAAGCAAACACAAACCTCTTTTCTGTCAGTTGTTCCTTGAGTTTGTCAGGAAAATTTTAAGTAGAAACCCCCAAATGAATCTAAATATGAGTTAAGATGGCACTCCAATAGTGTAGTACAGGGGTGGGTTCCAACTTACCTCGCTGCTGGTTCGCTCCCTCCCGCGCCGCATGGGCACGCTGCGTGGGCAGCAACAAAAAATCTGTTAAAAAAAAAAGCCGAAAAAAAGATGGCGACTGCATGCACAGTGCCGGAAGTCGGCTTCTGCGCATGCTCAGAAGGAAAACAAAAATAAAATAAAAAATTCAAAAAAAATTGAAAAAAATTCAAAAAAAAGATGGCCGCCCCCACGGACTGGCACCGACTGATCCGATTCGGTGACGTCATCGTGATGTCACCAGCGGGACGCTACCGGTTCAGGTGAACCGGTCCGAACCGGGAGGAACCCACCCCTGGTGTAGTAGATGTAAAACTCTGAAAAACAGATATAACCGGTTAAGAGTTATTTTGAAAACTTTGGATAAAAGTTCATACCTGCCTTGTCTGCACTTCCACATTAATGATTCATTGCAGGGTAAAGTTGCTTAAAACCAAGGAAACAAGGTGGGCTAATCCCCCTGCCTTTATATTTATTTATTTATCTATCAGTCTGTCAATCAATCAAATTTATAGAACACCAAAAGCAACTCTGGATGGCGCACAACAATCAGATAATTAATTAATTAATTAATTAATTAACAAAAATTTAAAAATATAAAAATAAATAAAATATAAAAATCCATATTAATAATTATCATTAAAGTGAAAAATACAAACATGGGAGAAAGATAAAAATGGACACCTCTATTAAGGAGCCATCTGAGCAAGTCTCTGGGAGCCCAGGCCTGGCAACATAGCCTTGTCTTGAGGACTTATCAAAAGGGATGGAGCTACTCTAATTTCAAGGGGATATTATTGAGAACAGTGTGTGCAGGAAAATAATCAAGGCACAAAATCACTTCTAAAAAAGTAATTAACTGCAGCAGTCCATCAAAGTCATATTAAGACAACATTCCTAAGTATATAACTATGTTTTTCCTGACAGAGATAGCCACACAAGCCTACAGGTGGTAGCCCTGATAAGGGATAAAGCTAATACTGTTAAATCTCCTTATAATATCACCTTTTTTAAAAATAAAAGCAAGGAGTCAATTGCTTCCTGTTAGTAGTTGCAAATATGTTAAAGATTTATAATTTTTTTCGACCTTCCTGTGAGAGTTTGCTAGAAATATTCTAAAAGAATATCATAAAGCTCTATAATATTTTATGTTTCAGATTTACTTCTGTATATTTAGATTAATTTCAGTAACCTTAAGACTTGATTTTATCCCAGCTGTAACAGTTTTGAAGTATTTGTCCTAGGATACTATATATTTCAGGTATGAACTACATTGTTGTTGGGAATAGGTGAAAAAGGCAGATCATTTTTTTATAGACCAAGAGGGAAGCTGTGATAGTCAAGATCAAAGAAGGACTTTGCTTGGCTCACAAGTAGCATTCTGAAAACTTTCAACAACTTCCAGTGATTTTTTTAAGTCCTATTTCTATGTTATAGAAGGGTTCTCAAAATATGAGTTGTATCCCTTAGGAAGTTGCAAGCAACATAGAGGGAACCACAAATATTTTAGCAGTGCATGCAAAGTAGGAATACTCTAAAACTTCTTCCAGCTTTGCCTGGGTGGATTTGCCTAGAAAAAAATGGGGAACAACTTGCCCCAAGTTTTGAGAGCGCTTCTGTTTTGCATAAGGACAGTCAAAACCTGCTCCCACTTTGAGTGACCTGCAACAAGATAAGGAAGGCAGAAGGAATAATAAAGCTAAGAGTCATTTTTATTTTTGAGAGATAGTTAAATCTTAGATCTAGTCATCTGCAAAATACATCAGTTTTATATATCATTTGTTTATTTAGCATTATTCATGACATGGGCTGCAAAAATTCATTTATCGTTTTAGGGGATCATAGTATTGCATTATTTGAGAATTCTGCCATATTGTATATATGTCTAGATCTTCCAGTTTCGATCAATAAGGTGGTATAAATATATCTTGCATTATGGGCAAAATTACTGTCTATGCCTTACAGAACTACTAAGATGCTGGATAAATAACAGCTTACTTTGCACACACTTGCTAAGTCAGACAGTAGGGACTACATTTTCCTCAAATGTCAATCCCGATGTTTTGTTTATCTATACATTCAAACCTGAAGGGAAGGGAAGGGATTCCTAAAGCACAAGAGTGACAGAAGGTTATATTACCACTGCTTTTCTCTTTTCTCCCTTAAATCTTGTCTTCTTCTCCTCCTCTTTACCTCTTTGACTAGCTTTTGCATGCTGGCTTACCTATCTTTGCATTCTCTCCCCTTTCTCCTTGCCTTGCGCCTCTTTGGGCCTTTAAACTTTTTGCTTGTCTGTTGCTATTCTTGCTTCCTTGTCTTTCCATGCTGCATCTCACTGTGCTCCTTTCTGTCACTAGGACCCCAAGAGCTCCCCTCTGCTTCCTCCGGACCTGTTAAAGAGTTTGGCTGCCTTGGAGGAGGAGGAAGAGCTGATTTTCTCTAATCCTCCTGATCTTTACCCAGCACTGCTGGGGCCTCTCGCCTCTCTTCCTGGACGAAGCCTCTTTGTATGTATTTGACTTAATTCTGCTGCTTCTTGCTCTAATTTTGCCCTCTTTTGTTTGTTTGTTTTCCCTGCAAGGTCAGTTGGAGGTTTGAAATCTATATTCCTTGCTGAAATTGTCTTAATGGGGGAAATGGAGATCTTATGTTCTATCAGGGTTCCTCCTTTCTGGCTCTATGCACAATGTATTTGTAAATACTGGAAAGGGGGGCCATTTTGAACCACACCCCACCCAATTCTGTTTTCTACAAAAATGGGTCACCTTGACTTTCCCAAGTCTATTCAATTGGGGGTAATGAAAGTGTGCTAGCTGACCACAACCTACTAAAGGGGTTGTTCCACCTGAACACATTATTGCTCCAGAATTCTTATTCAAGCACAGTGTAAGAAAGCTGCAATCTTACATGATCCAAATTCTGGTTCCTTCTTGGCTTTGCAGGGAACTTTCTAGTTAAGTTTTCCACCTGTGTTAGTAGAAAAGTGAATATACTTTTACATTCTGTAATGTGAATAAAATAGGCATTAAGAGACTAGAACCATGAACTTAAGACCTAGCAAGCACTTCTCAGCCATTTAATTAATTTTAGTGAAATGAGACATTCTACTTGAAAGAAGTGTAGAAAATAAATTACTGTCAGCATGTGGTCCATTGATCTCCTTTTTTAAAGGCTACCCAAGTTGTTTTGACATTTATCAGGCAGAGAAACACAGTCCTTCAAGTAAGATTGAGATGAAAAATATTCATATTTGTTAATATAATCAATAAGGACTGGTTTAGGCCACGTCGGGGTTTCATGCAAATTTCATTAGTCAACCAGATGTGGAACATGAAAATAGCAGCTTTCCCTCTTATCGTTCCCAGCTTTTGCTGATAGAAAGTATCAGTATCTCTAGTATTGGAAAAGGAGTAACCCTTGATAGATTCATCTTTCAAAAATCTAATTTGAGGCTATCATAGATTAACATAAAGGTCATATATGTATTTCAAGTATATGTGACAGGTATCCTTCCTGGGGTCATGAGTGCAGAAAATTCCTTAATTAAGGAGATGCTATGTATTTTACCACAAAAGGTAGAGAAATCCTGTGTCTTAATACATGTTCAACCTTAGTGATAATCCAAAGCCTTTCTAATTAAATTCTGATTTCTAATTAAAATGCTACCGTTAAGAGAGATTCTATTGTCATAAAATCACTAGGATTTATTTCTTCCTGTTAATTATATATTTACCTAGGATGCTTGATGGAAAGGTAAGAACGGTGAAGCCCTGTAAACTTTAGATCCTAGAGGTTGAACTCTGTGTGGTCATTTCACATATATACATATGAAATATACCTTTATTTATATACTATAGCTCCCATGTGGAATTGGCTAAAAACTACTTCTCTTAAAATGTTGGCCCAACTACATAGAACTGTTTATGTCAACATCAGTGATGCATGGTTAGATGAGCAGTTGCAAAGAGAATTCAAGAGCACCAGTCTCTTACACAAAGCATAGTTAATAAGAAGTATTATACTTCAGCTTTGTAGGGTCTTGATTATCTTGTATAAATTTACTTTCAGTGATTGGTCTTTAGAAATGTCACTGTTTCTCAGAAACAGTTCCTACTTTGTAAACACAGTAATTGGGCGTATTTATTGAATGGAAGGTTATTAAAGATCTAAATATTTAGAAATATGTCTTGGATTCATTGACAAATGAAGGAATTCCTTTCATTATCCTGGGAAGCTTGGTTCCATGGGAGCCTCCTTGCTGAACGGGAGAATAGGAATGGGAAGGAAGAGATGCCGTTTCTTGTTTTCCTTTGCAAATCCCAATAATGTACTGTGTGACAAAATCTTCCAGAATTCCAGGACAGATTCTTTTTGATATAGGAGGCTGCAAAGAGAAGGGAATTGGTTAAAATTTCAGGAAAGTCGAGTTTATGGAGTTGCAGTCCTGGATTGAGCTTGCTGTGTGTGTGTGTGTGTGTGAGAGAGAGAGAGAGAGAGAGAATTTTTAAGTTCAGTCAAAGAAAATGCTTGATTTGTATTAAAACGTAGTAGGATTATGCATACATAATCCTTCTGGAATTTTTATTCCAGTGAAATTGTGAAAGAGGTTGGCCTTCAGTTATCAGACATAAAATGTTGGGTTTTTGGGGTTTGGGTTTTTTTTACCTAAGGAGAATATTTTTGTCTCTATATAATTTTGAGTTGATTTTTATGTAACTTCTGACAGTTACCCTTAAACCATCTTTCCAGTTCCATAAAGCAATTTACAGTAATTATCCTCCGTAAACCCAAAATGTTTTCTTTTTCTGAAGAAAGAGATGGAAGAAGAATATGAAATCTTTAGAGAAAACACATGAAATTTATTAGTCATTGACTAGTAATTCTTTAGACTGAATGCTACTCTTGCTCATCTCCTCAGTATCATTTGAGATTAATGATTTGAATTATGCAGCTGGCATTGATTGCATCCCTTCCAATCAAATCCTAATGACATGTCAGGTCAGGGCTTCCATTATAAGAGAGTTGAAGGTATGTGGCTTTTTATCTGCAGATATGTGTCCAATTGACATCAATTAATGCCAAAATATGATACTAACTCTGAGCTCATCCGATTACCTTTTTTTTAAATTGCTTTAAACTTAATTTGTCTCACCAACCAATCAGAAAATTTCAATTTTACCCCCCCCCCAAGATTATGCAAATTGAACAGTTTTGCATAATTTTTTATACAATGTTGTGCAATTTATTCTGATTTTCTTTTCACAGAGAAAGCCAGCAACTCTATAGGATTGCTCTCATACTTCCATGCTTTCCTCTGGAGATAAATTATATAGGACCTTGTTTCTGCTGTATGAAATTGGAGTTTCTAATGAAACTGTAGTCTTCATTCAAATTATATTCCTCTTTTTTTTTCAACACTCGAAGAACAGGCTTGCAAAGCAGTTATAGCTCTGCATATTAGTCAGTTTTAATTATTTTAATTAGATTGTATTTAACATGATATCTTCATTTTGGCTAATGTTAATCTATTAATTGCATTAACAAGTTATTTGCAACATCTATTTTTTTAAAAAAAAAAATAATTTATGGAAATACTAATTCAGATATTAAGCCTTCATATTTGAGCAGAAATTGATTAGTTTGTTTATGTCATACATACATTCATACCTAATGAATAGTTTGATGAACTGCAATTTTATGGCTCCCCAGCCACATGAGGTGTTAAAGCCTATTGTTTTAGTATGAAATTTCCCAAATGAATCGCCATTTTTTAGAGCTACATATGCAACTGACTGCACTGTTTGCTATCATTTGCAACTTAATCAAATTATTCATATTTATTTTAAGCGCCTCTGTCATACAGTAAAAGAAGCGATACAATACAAGGATCTTTAATATGATTCTTGTTCTCATGCATGCTATATGAACCCCCAGGACACTTTCCACTCTGTTATTTTTATATTAGCTGACTTGTAAGTCAATAACAAGCTTTATTACTCTCTTTCCCTCCCTTATCCTGAAGAAATCACTGCTGGAGAAACCATCAGATCTGATGTCACAGTCACCATCTTTCCTATCGCTCACAGGCTTCTCTCTTAATCAGGTAACTAATAACTTTCTTGTTTTTCCTTCTGGACAGCTTTGTCACTTCGTTAGGCGCATGTGTTGCTTTGAAGAAATCGCTTAGCAGAGCTTTGAACAAAGCACCATGTCCAAGCTGCTTTCAAAGCAATAGAGATCTTCTCGCTTCTAAGACCAGGAGCTGGGATAGCCAGTGCCAGAGAGATGCAGTCAGGCAGCACGATCAGTTCCCTTCTTCAGGATGCATTGCCCACGATCTTTACTCAGGCAGGTGGCAAGTAATACCTAGGCTGATTCTATGCCCATATGCTGGAAGGCATCCAGATTGGCTGGCTGGCTGGCTGGCTTCAACAATTACCATACAGTTGTCTAATAGACAATGCGGCAAAGTTAGCCAATCTGGAGTCTCTTCAATAAGTGGGCTTCCAGGCTGGCTTCCTGCTGTGGACAATCCTGCGGTGCTTACTAAAGCTACCCAGGTTGAAAGACCTTGAGAGCAGGCACAGGTAGCTACAGTTCAGCCAATGCTGTGGGAATGGACCCATAGAGTATGTGTGTATGTGTATGTGTACTTGTTGATGCCACTTACTCTAGAACTTTCTCTTGTGTTACTTAGCTATTTATTTATTTATTTATACATATATACATACGTACATACGTACATACGTACATACGTACGTACGTACTTGAATTTATATGCTGAAAGGCTTATACCTCCTAACAAACTTTTTTTTTTTTAAGAAAAATATTACAGCATGCATTCAGACTAAATCTGTATGTCCCATGAGCAATTGCCTATAATTAAGTAGCATCTTTACCCCAAAGGCTCTGGAATGTGATCAAAAGAGCCATCATAACCTCATGGGGTAGGCCATTCCAGAGCAGAGGGGCTACTGCAAACAACTTCGCCCTGGACACCCTTTATATTAAGTTCTCGGGTAGGAATTCTTATCCTGTCTTCTCAACCAAGCAGAGGAATCTCTCTGAATCAGATGGTCCCGCAGATAACAAGGACATGAGCCATAAATTATTGCAAATTGTTTGTAGTGATAGCAGTTAAAACCATTGGTCTGAACCATTTTGGATGGAAGGGAAAGCTCTCATGTTGGAATATTCCTCGGTACAATATATTAATACCATAAGGTTGCAAGTAATTTTAGGCTGTAACTTTCCTTGTAGCATGCTAGTTCTCTCTGGCTGGAGTTTCATGGTATATTCATTGTGTATACATAACACAGAACATTTTATCCTGGCAAGTTGTACATCCTATGTGGTGACCAGACTCCTAAAGCAGCTTGAAGGTGCCCTGCCAGTACAAACTTATGTAAAAACTAGGCACAATGCCATGTGTATTTTGAGGCATGGTAGTGGTGTGTTCAGTTGCCAGATCTAAACAATTCAATACAATATGTGTTGTCAGTCAAACAGAACTAAATATATACTATCCTAGCACATTTCATTCTACTTACTTACTTACTGATACCAAAAGGAACTGACTATTTCCCTCACAGTTTTAATATATGTTATGAATAAATGTTTACACATTGATTGTCTGGCATTTGTTTTGCAATCTGATTTTTTAGTTTCAATCTAGTATATAGAATAGTACTATTACATGGTTCTATTTTTTACTTTTTTATTTTTCATTTAAGAGCCAAGAATAGCAGTAAAAGCAGTATTCCTTCTTATAGCTAGGTTATATCTAATCCCTCATATCATATCATATTTAAAATAGATAAATGTAATATACAAAAAGACCTCTGGGTTTTAATATTAATTACTGTCATTCTTAAGCTAAATAGTTTTGGACACCTTTTCTATGAACTCTGTAGCAATCTGAAGTAAACCTTCTATACTTCAGAAACATTGGATAAAAGCAACATTGACATACCCCACTAATACTACTGTACTGTACTAATGTATTGAATTGGTCTGGTGTGATCCCTTTCTTATCCCTGTGCTCTTTCTTTCAATTTTATAGGAAAGATATCCAAACAGCATGTTCAATGAAGTTTATGGGAAAAACCTCAATGCCAGCACAAAAGCCGAGGTTACACCATCAGTAGCTCACCAGGAGACTTCACTTTATTCTCTTTTTGAAGGTACTCCATGGTCTCCATCTCTTCCAGCCAGCTCAGGTGAGGCTCCAACATTCCCTTCGTCACCTATAGCATACAACCTGAGGATAACGTGTGTACCACTTGCTAAGCAACTCCCTTCCATCACTATTGTAGGAACATCATAGAACATCAAGTTTCCTTTGAATTGTTCAGCAAATTATACTTCTTTTTTTCCTTTTCTAAGTAAATTTCCTTTCAATGTCTCCACACACCTGCTCGTTATATTTCTACATCTGTCTGTATATACGTATATGGGGGGGGGGGGGGGGGGGAGAGAGAGAGAGAGAATTGAAAACCCATTTGCAATCTTTGTGATATTCTTAAAAAGAGAGAGAGAGAGAGAGAGAATTGAAAACCCATTTGCAATCTTTGTGATATTCTTAAAACAAAGAAAACTTAGTAACTATAATGCTCACAAAGTCCAAAACCATGTATGCATTTGTTTATTAATGAATAAAAGTGAGTAAAAATCTTACATTAATAAAACCAAAATCATACATAAAACTAAAGAAGTTAAATCAGGAGATCACCAAATTGACTTTTTTCTAAATTCCATAGATCATTCAACACCAGCCAGCCAGTCTCCTCACTCCTCCAACCCAAGCAGTTTGCCAAGCTCTCCTCCAACTCACAACCATAATTCAGTTCCATTCTCCAACTTTGGGCCCATTGGGACTCCAGACAACAGGGATCGAAGGATAACAGATCGGTGGAAGACAGATAAGCCAGGTGAGTAGAAGGTCTTAGCATCAATTTAATTTCAGTGGTTTTCAGGGACATTTACCTGTTCCTCTTGCTCTCGTTCAGCAATGGGAGGCTTTGGCCTGGACTATCTCCCGGCAACATCATCCTCTTCAGAGAGTAGCTGGCACCCGACCAGCACCCACAGCGGTCCCTGGTCAGCCCATGGCCCATCCATAGAGGATTCGTCAGCTGTGCTTATGGAAAGTCTGAAGGTGGGCTGCGTATTGATTCTGTCCTTTTTTGTCAAGTTATGCATTAGATAATAGATATCACAAAATTCTGAAATGATAATGATGTGTCCTTTGTGATATTTTTCTGATTCTTGCTATTTGGCAATGATATTGTGAACCATTTGTCTGTGACGTATGTACAATTAAGATGGTAGTCCTTTAGTTACAGCCACAGTTATGATCGCAACTTCCATCGCTAAGCAGCGTGTTTGTTTAGGGAGTCACCACATGACCGTGCTTGATTTCACAACCTTTTGTTGCTGCAATTGTTCAGCAAATCAGGCTTCCCCCATTGACTTGGCTTGTCAGAAGCTGGCTGGGAAGGTCACAAATGGTGATCGCATGGACCCAGCATGCTGCAACTGTCATAAATACATGCCAGTGGCCAAGTGTCTGAATTGTGCTAATGTGACCGTGGGGATGCCGCTATGGTCATAAGTGCGAACAAGCCATAAGTCACTTTTCCCAGCACAGTCATAAATTCTAATGGTTGTGAAACAGATGGTCATAAGTCGAGGACTATCTTATAAGAGTACCTTCAAGTACCCAACATGCTTATTGCATTTATCATTTGTACATGGATAAGCTGTGGTGGCAAAGCATTTAAATTCTTACGGATGTATTTCACAATGCTTCAAAGGTAGGTTCAGCCATACTGTGCCAGGAAGAACAGCAAGTCAGAGATAGGAAAAGCTAGAGAAGTTAGTGAGGAAATAAGCAGCGCCTTGAGATGTTTTTAGTACGCTCATTTTATGCCTCAGATTCCAACTTCATCTTATGGGATGTTTGTTTCTTTGCTTAGTCTATCTGGTCCAGTTCTATGATGCATCCTGGACCTTCTGCTCTGGAGCAACTGTTGATGCAGCAGAAGCAAAAGCAGCAACGTGGGCAAGGTGCCATGAATCCACCACACTGAGAACAAAAGAGCTGGCAATCTTTGCAGTCGAAAGCTCCATACATCATGGCATGTTGGGTTTACAGGACTGTCCCACACAGTTCTGTGCGCGTGGCAGCCTCTCTTCTGTTCCTTGATGTCAGGAGGGTGTAAGTGCTCCACCAACCCACTGAGTATGCACGAAAATGAATGCAGTGCAATGGAAAACCAACACCAGGAACTCTCCCATCCCACCAGGGCCTTCTGGAGGGAGAGAGGGACTGCTGTTTATCTTCACGGTAACCTGATATCACCGCCTCTCACCTTCTCCATCGTGCATGTGCCCAGCCATGTGGGAAAATAAAAAGATGGGAAAGAAGAGCAGATGGGAGAAGCCACTGAGAACTTCTCGATCCTCTTCCTCAGTTTTGGGGAACCTAATAGGAATCTATTACCTATAGCTTTGCTGACTGAGAATGTAGTTGAAATTTATTCCTCAACGTCTAAATTTCGAATTATTACTGTCTCAGTAGTAAGATCACACTGAATTCTTCCATACACAAATGTGCTTTGTAGTCAGTGTGTAGCATCCCTCGAGTCACTGGTCCAGCCAGCCAGAGTTGGGTAAGTGGTAAATTGACGGGAAGGGCGAGTGTCTGATCTCCTGGGTTAGGTAAGGCGTTTCACGAAGGAGAATTTGGTCCCTCCGGCGTCATTTCCACCTCTTCTTCAAAGGTTGAGTCTGGACGATTGTGAATGGGTTAAGGATTCCAGCAGTACTAAAGTGCAGTGGCCACTGCCAGCCCTCAGTTCAGGGCAGCACACTGCTGCTATGGGGTTTTTAAGTTAAATGGTTCAGATTCCTGTACATTTTATGATAGAGTAGTGACCAGTCTGATGAAATGGCAAAGCTGGCCTGTGCATTCACAGCCTGACTCCTTTATGTAGGTAGGTAGAAGCTTTCTGTGTCTTTCTTTCCCCCCCCCAGCCCCCTTTTCTAGTCTCCCCCACAACCCTGCTTGGTTGCTTGTAGTTCTGTTCTTCATATGCAGCATCCCACCAAATTCTAGAAGGATAACGGGGAGCAAAGGAATTAGACAGGACAATATAGGCAGTCTCCCCTGCCAGTAAGTATATGTCCGCCGGTTCGCACACACGTGTAATCGCAGAGTTCCAGTTTCAGAATGGAAGTTCAAGGCAACAAGATCCCTATGAGGGGACCCATGCAGAGAAGCCGTCAGTCCCACTTGCTCCTATAAGGATGCAGAAAGGGGGAAAAGGTTGAACTTGATATTTATTGAGCAGAAGGAAGGCTGCAACTCTTCTTGCATAGGAAACAAGGACACTTCTTTCTTTTTTTTCCCCCTTACCTTTTTTTAATTTTTTTTTTATTATTTTTTTTGGTTTTGTTTCCCAGGGTACCTATGGAAACAGTCTAAATGTTTTAAACCGTTGCAAATGCAGGAGTATGTATGTGTATGTGTATCAGTTCAGGATCTGTGAGCCACAAAAAACAGCTGCAGAGCAAAGCACATCCGGGGTCCACAAGGGACACTGGAGTCGGGGAACAGCCCCATATAGACTATATATAAAAAAGAAGCTGAATGAGGTAATGCTCTCTCTAGGATAGGAATTGAACTCCCTGCGCAAGCAGTGTTTCTGCTCTGGGTTATATTGCTTAAAAAACCCTTTCTTTAGAAAACTTTTAAAAAAAACTAAACCCTCATGGATGAGGTTCTTGCCCTAGTTGTGCTTCTTTGGCCCCCTGCCCCTTCCCAAACCGGCTTCTGTCCCTTTTCCCAAGTTTGCGTATTTGCGCTGTGCACCCCAGCAGCTGCAACATTCCAGTGTTTGAACAGCCACTGATTCTTGCACTCTAGACAACCTAACCAGATTTATGATCTCACACTCTCCACTGTGCCAGAATCCTGACCCATAGGTTCCCATTTCTGCATGAGAAATCTGGTGTTTGGAATGTTCTCTCTCTCTCTCTTTTTTCCCCCCTGAATCTTTAAGGCAGGGCTCCCTTCCCCATCCACCCTTTACACACACGCCCTGCCGTGGCTAGAACCTCAAGGGAAGGGGGGACCCCCCCCCCCGCAGAGAAAACTGGTTTGTGTCGTAAGCTTCTTTTGTGTTTTTGTCTGTCTGTGCGAGACCTGCAGCTGCTGAACTCAGCTTTGCCTTTAATTAAACCATGTTCTCTACAGCCAGTCTCGTGTAGTAACATTTTCTTTAACCAATTATTTCTTGTTAATGAAACTCCATTGATTTTTTTTTTTTTTGTGGCAGAGGATATCTCTATTAACAAGTAGAAGGGATTTATAGAGTGATGCATAAGGCAAGTGAAGTTGAATATGACAAAGCACGATAAATAAGGTTGCATCTTCTACACCAAGAAAAAAGCTATTTGCAAGCTATGTTGTATCATTTCAATTACTGAGTATGACAGAAGAGTTGGCAATGTTTGAGAGAGACACACACACACAGTACTAAATGGATTTCTAGAGTTAGATAGCTAAGGTTTGACAGACTAAACTCTTTGGAACTGCCCTACAGGTAAGTTCTTTTATTAAAGAGTTGGTTTTTGTGTTAATAGTAGTTGGAAAAAACCACACTAGTTGTGTTTTATAGAGAAAATAACAAAACTATACCTTTTGAAGAAGTACTGGCAAAAATCAAACACTTGAACATTGTGCTGCTTTTCAACAACCTTGCAGGTAATTTTTTATTGCAGTAAAACACTATACAGAAGCAATTGGGCTAATTAATGAATTATTATCACTTGCTAGATATGGAATTACCTTCAGATTATGCTTTTCCGTCATTCCAGCCTCTCATCTAAGATTCAGAGGTTCAATCTTAGGTTTGCACATGTGCCTTTGAAAGTGTCTGCAGTAGAAATTGAAGCAGCTGTAGCTTCTGCCCATTTTCTCTTCATGGCCCACTATTTGCTTCTGCTATGCAGTACTTAACATTATTTGCCCTAACAAGGTAGCAAAACATTTTGAGATCTGAAAGATACGTTTTTCCTGTGTTTGAACATGATAACTCTACTGACAGCAAAGAACGTTGCCAGAGATGGAAACTAAAATACTGCTATTAAACATGAATCCAGT
The DNA here is from genome assembly GCA_003457575.1 of Thermophis baileyi. Classification (NCBI taxonomy): domain Eukaryota; kingdom Metazoa; phylum Chordata; class Lepidosauria; order Squamata; family Dipsadidae; genus Thermophis; species Thermophis baileyi. The sequence continues at coordinate 1,116,515 of QLTV01001021.1, forward strand.
TGCAAATAGCTGGCATTTTAGGTAAGGTGTAATATAGGAAAGTTATAAATGATAAGCATTTAAGCAGAATACACTGAACCACAATAATAGCAAAAAAATAAGGACTTCAATTAGCAAAGGTAACCTTTGATATAATGAAGGAGTTGCTTTGAAAAAAATTAATGATTTTCTCAGTTCTTTATGGGCTTTCAACTTATCCTTCAGAGTCATTTTCCAGATTTTGGCTGTATTCAATGAATGCTTTGGGGAAAATGCCCACTTTCCCATTGCACGTGCCTTCCAACCACTCTTCATTCACTGTAAGATAAAATAAGGTTGAATCATAAGCATCATTGATTAAGGGTGAATGGGGAAATGAAATTGAAAGATGGTGCCTCACAGAGAATTCTGCAAAAAGCTATGTGAGAAGTCTTTGGGATTTGGTAATGTTATAAATGGCTTAGTTATGGAACCCTCAGTAATTGAACTGCTTGAAGTTTTCTGTGAGGGAGAATATGGCTATTCAAGGATGGGGGTATGAGTTTCTATTAAGATTACGGTCAGAAGTTAGAAGCCTAATTTGCTAAACAATACTGTATTTGGTAAAAAAAAATATTAATGCATTTGGTGGTAGAGTGAGTGAATGCCTGCTTGACTGCAAAATGCAGATGAATTGTGAAATCTGAAAAAAAAAATGTAAATTCTCCCAATAGAAGCATACAGTTGTGGGATTACAAGACATTTGATACCGGAGCTGTGCAGTGCTTTGTATTGAAAGAGGGGAAAAAATTGATTCGGAGCTCGTGAAGGTGCTATTTGCATTTTCTTAAGCAGCTGCATCTTTCCCTGGGGTTGCACACTTGCCTAATGCAGATGCAACACAAGCCTGGAAAAAAGTTGTGTTTGGTTTTACTAGCCATAGATTTATGCTATTTGTGTACCCCAGTGTGTTCCAGGGCATCTTTTTGCCTTCCAATACAAAGTCTAAGCCATACTCAGTATGATTTTGAGCCAAGAAGCTGTAGGCTTCTCAGTTGCCATGCTACTGTCTAGCTATCCTGTCCATCCCTTTTAATAGAACTGAGCATGAACTTCACATTGCCACTGATGTATGTAAGGGAGATGAAGAGGAGGTTGAAAAAGGCAACAGAAATGAGGAAATGCAAGATGCCCAGAGCCAATATTTCAAGGCAATTAACACTGAGGAAGAGAACTGCTTGGAAAATGGACCTGTAAAGATGGTAAGTCATAAGAAAAGAGATCAATACCACAGCACTGTATTTATTTTCCAAGAAAGAAGAGCTGCATCTGAGCTCCAGAAAGAACTTCTGTGCACGCTGCTAAAACTTCATCACACCAGTATTATCTACCAACACTTAATTAACACATTCGGAATGAAATTCATTGAACTTGCAAAAACAAATATGGGTTGAAATCGAAGTAAATGTGTACACTGCAGCTTCCTGTAGGTGGAGCTATTTAGTTCATGTAATTAATGATTGCTATGATGAAAAATTGGAGTTAAGGTTTAAGATGGAGGAACTACAGAAGGAGAAAGATAATGTCTCAAATGACTTTTAAGTTTCTATAGTTTAAGATTAATTTACCTTTGGCCAGAACAACAATTGTGTCCCCTTTCTGAAACTCCAGATCTTCTGCCTGAGTGGCTTCGTAAGTATAACGTGCTATAACTCGATTTGATTCAGTCTCTGTTAGTATTTTCTGCTGTGCCTCCTCACTGTTTTCCATTCTTAAATTATCTTTGCTGATCTAATGTGAGAAAAAAATACCTTTAAGTATCTCTCAATGCTTTCATAATTAGCAGTTTGATTTTTTTTTCAAAAGTACCTTCATTATAGCTGCTTGAATTGCTGTTACTTATGCACATGTGTATATTAAGCTTTTCAAAAAACGAAATACAAAACTTACCAGAAAAAAATGGAAAATAAGTAATTAATAGAAGCCCTATTTAGCTATCTTAAATGATACAGCATTCTTACAGGTGTATCTTTCATATTGGTAAATGCTAAACATCTACTCCTATTCCTAAACAACTTACATTGCTGGGATGGGGGGAGGGGAGAGTGTGGAAGTGTGGAAAAATTATAAATGCCATTTCAGAATGATATCGGTAGCATTTTCACTTTTACAGTTAAAAGGTTTCTGTGTGGTTTAGATGCAATTTTCAGAGATTACTGATCTAAATTTTTAAAAAAAATGCTCTCATGGAATTCTATCTGGTGCTCCCCAACAAGGTATGTTGCTTTCTAATCTAGTTTGTCTTACCTCATTAGTAGTGCACCACAATGTCAAGCAGTTGTCCTTTGCATGGTTCCATAAGGTGGTCATTCCGTCTTCATTCAGGACCTGATCCTTGCCATCTATTGTCTGGTAGCTAAGCAACAGAAGACTTGGTGAGGACCAAAAAGGCTTCATCCCACTCATTAGGAGTGAAGTGATGCTGAGTAGTTTTGCTTACCTCAGTATTGTATGTTCAGGAAAGAGTTCCAGTTTCTTACACACCTTCTCTAAAAGATTGCTATAAGACAGGTTGGGACTCACAAGCAGGGCTATTGTGAATTTGTAATGCACTTTGATGATATAGGGTGTTGGAGATGCATCAAACTGTAAGAGAAAATACAAGACCCTGATCAGTTCATGATTTTGGTGCATGAAAAAACATGCTAAAACTCTGCTGTGTACTTTAACCATTACAGTGGTTGAAACTGGTGAAAATAGCAGATAAGGCTGTGGTGCTGTGACCAACATTTTTTAATTCTGCTTTTTGAACAGAATTAAAATTAAAGGTATACAGAGGCAGCAGTATGTTCTTTATTTTTGTATTTGCATGCTGTCCAATAAATATTTGTTGAATGGTTTATTAAAACATTTAAAAAATGTGTTATAATGGTGCAAAACATTTCAAGTTCCAAGGACCAAACACCAGACTGTGGGCAGAGTTAGCCTGCAATACTGCATTCTAACCAGTGCACCACCAGGGCTATAAAATGGTTTGTATTGAGTAAGGAGTTAATAATTTTGTGAGAGGCATAATTTGAGATGACAGCCCTGTTTATATATTATTTTTAAATATTTGAGTAAGATGCTGTGTCCTCGCTGGAAGTAGGAATTCTATTAGCTCTTTAATTAACAGCAATTAGTATTGCAGTTTTGACTGTCCAAAAGCTCACAATGAAAGGAAATCATATACCTTCAATTCTCTTCTGTGACCTGCAGAAAACAGAACAATTGTTACATAAACAATATTTCTTAAAAAATAACACAGTCCTTAGACTATGCATTTGCTTGATTTAAATCATGATTTGTTAAATGATTCCTATGGTCTCTTCGTAAATTGGTATTCATAAATATGGTATAACATGAAACTGAAAATTATAATGCTGAAGAGTGTTTGTTATCATTAATCAGAAATGCAGTTTATGCCTCTGTTAATATTTCCTTCTCATAATTCGTAAAGACAGAGAATTTAGACAGAGTAAGTACCTGCTTCAGCTTTGTTGGGGGGATGGGAATAAATTTGCAGGTAGCTTTTGTAATAGCCCAAAACATTAGGATTATTTTCTGCATGTGGTTTTTACTCACTTGAAGGAAGGTTGGGGAATTCTGGAGCAGCAATGCTTGGTGGAGCAGGGATATCCATATCTTTATTGTTTTCTTCCTGGAGAGAATGGAAATAGCTTGTCAGAGTCCTAAGGGTAATATATGAAGTGACTGAATTGTTTTAAGTTGCAAAACATACAACACAAAACAGGTAAGGTGATCTCAGCTTGTTGGGAGTAGTAGTCCAGGCTTGGATTTATCATATACATCTCCATAAAAATAGATGCACTCCTTGAAGAGACATTGTCTCTGTCTGATGTGAACCTTTGCCACTTTTCCCCTGGTTAATCTTTCCAGAAGTCGTGAACTATCTATTGGGCTTTATAGTGTGTATAGTCAAGGCTATGGTTTTCCCAGTTGCAATGTATGGCTGTGAAAGTTGGACCATAAGAAAGGCTGAGCGCCAAAGAATTGAGGCCTTTGAACTATGGTGCTAGAGAAGACTCCTGCGAGTCCCTTGGACTGCAAGGCGATCAAACCGGTCAGTCCTAGAGGAGATCAACCCTGACTGCTCTTTAGAAGGCCAGATCCTGAAGATGAAACTCAAATACTGTGGCCACCTAATGAGAAGGAAGGACTCATTGGAGAAGAGCCTAATGCTGGGAAAGATTGAGGGCAAAAGAAGGGGACGACAGAGAATGAGGTGGCTGGATGGAGTCACTGAAGCAGTCGGTGTGAGCTTAAATGGACTCCAGAGGATGGTAGAGAACAGGAAGGCCTGGAGGAACGTTGTCCATGGAGTCGTGATGGGTCGGACACGACTTTGCAACTAACAACAACAAAGGAATTCCATGGATAAGACACAATTTGTATTCACACCATCCCTTTAAAATGTATGTCAGCATATGACAGATTCATAGGTCCTATTAAGTGGGAGGAGGCTTGAACAATACTTCTTTTTCCCCATCTTAATTTTGTATCTAACACACAGGTGGGTTCCTCCTGGTTCAGACCGGTTCTATAGAACCGGTAGTAACTTGGCAGCCTGGGTCGCTAAAACCGGCAGTGACCCAGGCCTGCCACGCCCCTGAACCGGTTCTTTTGGTGGCGCCATAGGCACTGCCATCTTGTTTTTTGCTTCTGCACATGCACAGAAGCTTTTTTTAAGCACCGCATGCGCGAAGCGCGTGCAAAGCACGCGCGGCGCGACACTGAGCAAACCGGCAGCGAAGAAAACCAGAACCCACCCCTGATTTAACAAATGAAAATAGCTTTATAAATCTCCAGGCTACCATGAGCTAACCAGGGATGAATGGATGATAAATCAATAGGTAACTAGTTGAATAAAAACTTACTTGAATAAATTTTAACTCCTATTAAACCTGGAATGATTATTTTATTGATATAGTGTGTGTTCTCCTAAAGAAGTCCAACTGAAGGAAGCAGGGAAATTCAAACTTCTCTCCAAGTCATAACCTTGTGAGCAATCTAATTGTGTACTGACAGGGTAGTAGTTCCCATTTCCAGGTACCATTTTACTGTTTACTGTTGCTAGCTAGAAAGAAGTAGTTCAACTAAGAAATCCTAAATAATGTGGAAGGGAAGCATGGAGATACTATGCAAAGTCATTTTTTGGTAGGCAAATCCAATCCATTTTCTTACATTTAATTCTTATCAACAAAATCACTGGGCTCTCACCTGAAATATAGGCTGGTTCTGCAGTTCCATTGGCTGTAAGTAGTTACAAGGCACAATCCCTTTCTACACAGAAGTCAAAGCAAGAATTTTTAACATGTTAGAATGCATCCAGATTTTAATGAGAATGAAAAAATAACCATTCTTTATTTCTAATCTCTGACAGCACTTTTATTTGGCTGGTACCTTCTTTTTCTGAGCCATGTAGTTTTTCTAAATCGGGTGTCAAACTCGTGGCCTGTGGGCCGGATGCGTCACGCGCTGGCCACCTCCACCCCAGTTTTAGCGAAGGGGGGGAAAGTTGCAATACATCACGTGACGACAACGTGACGACGTGCGCTTGACACCCCTGCTCTACATGAAAAACTGAAAGTTCAAAATCACAAAACAACTTCCTTACATTCATGTATGGGTTCCATTTATCTTTCACTTGTGTTTGATCACCGATGTCAGAAAGAATACTGCATTTTGGTTATGGTGTACAACGTGGAAAAAACCAAATTCTAATTGTTTTTAATATCAACTTAGGTATAAACAAAAAAAAAACTGACTGCTTTAACTTGATAATCTTGTCTCTAGAGGCATGTTTCCTTTGCAAAGGGACTTGGAGCATAATTAGAGAAGCAAAGTTATTGCCCTAAGGAGCATGTATTGCTTTTAGGTAAAGATAATAATTCCAGCCCACAGGACATCCTGAATCAAAAAACAGAGCTTGAACTTGTTAGGAGATCAACAGAAATCTTCAGCAGCAAAGCAAGGGAAGGGGTCATAATGTAATATTAGATGTCCCTATGAAAGTTTTGAAGCCAAGTTGCTAAGCAGTAAGTGAACTGACCTACAGCAAAATGACTATAGGTGGCGCTGCTATGAAGGCACCAGTGCAGCATTTGTGTGACGATGTTGAATTTCTCAAGAGTGGGTTTCTATTGAAATAATATATTGGTTTATTTATTTACTTATTTATGTATTAGGTTTATATGGCAAATTTATATGGCTGCCTATGGTACACTCAATAATTCTAGGACACTTGCAACAAAACATATAAAACAAACAATTGTATCTCCCTTACAAAAGTTCACACTTCCTTACCATGGTGCTATAGCATCTCATCTACTTTATATCCACTGACTCATCTCCATCTTGGCCCATGGCTTCAGTGAAGAGCCAGGTCTTCGTGGTCTTCCAGAAAGCTAAAAGATATCTAAGCTAAACTACCGGTATTAGGCGGGAGTATGTTCCAAAGGCCAGCGCAGCAATGGGGAAGGCATGATTCAGAAGAACCACTGAATGACAATATTTATGGGAAGGGGCTTGGAGCATGCCCACCTTGGCTGACCTGGTGATGGACAAATGCCCTCAAGGAGAGGTGGCTTGGCAACTAACCTGGCCTTCTGTTATTTAGATCTTTAATCAGATTGTACCCAAAAAGAGATTAGGAGCCAGTACAGCTCATACAACTGCGGTGTGGCATGGGAAACTGCAGGGTGCCAGAACTAAATACGCCACTGCATTCTGGACCATTCATAGTTTCCAAGTGGTCTTCAATGGCAGCCCCATGTAGAGCACATTGCAGTAGTCCAGTCAGGAAATGATTTAAGGTGTGAGTGACTGTGACCAAAGCCTCCCAGTTCAGGAATGGGCAAAGCTGGGACACATAATGAGTTTGTGCAAAGAGCCCCTTTGCCACAGCTGACACTTTCTCCTTGAGCAAGAGCAACAAATCCAAAAGGACCCTCAAATCGTATGACAATTCTGTCTGGAGAAGTACTATCCAATCAAAGTCAAAGATGTTAACTTACCAGACTAGGGACGGGAGGGGATGGCAAACCATTCCGCCTTGCTACGGTAGGATGGGTCACATTTCGTCCTCCCTATTCAGGCTCTCACAACTTCCAGGAACTGGGTAAAAATCACCTGCCCAGCATGGAGCAGGGTTGCATAGCTCAGTATCATCCTAATACTGTTGCTACCATGCTCCATGTTGCCAAATGACCTCACTCAGTGGTTTCATGTAGGTGTTAAATCGTGGTAAGAGACACGGGCCCTGAGGCTCCCCATACAGACCTCCCCCTTTTCCCCCAGCAAGCACTGATTGTAACTGGCCACAGAAGAAGGAAGAGAAGCACTACGGGACAGTGCCTCCACTCTCAATTCTAAAATTTTAAAGAGATGCCATCCCTTTCCCAAGCCCTTCAAAGATCATAAATACAAGTAATGCTGTCTTGGTACTATAACCCAGCCTGAACTACAACTGAAAAGGTCTAGATAACCTGCTTCGTCCAAGGCCATCCAAAGCTGGATTCCTACCACAGTTTCAACAGTCTTCCCAAAAAAGATAAAGTTGGAGACTGGACAAAAGTTATCCAATGCTCTCCAATATCATTGGATCAGAGGATGGCTTCCTGAGAATGGAGTGAAACATTACCACCTCCTTCACAGACAGACAGACCGACAGGCAGACAGACAGAGATTTGCTTTTCCAAATCTCTGACCCCTGGCACAAATTGGAGTCTGATAGAAATTACTCCTTTCCTGGGAATGAACTAAGGATTAATTAATACCATTGGCTTTAATGGAAAAATTGTAAAGCAGCCTTTCCAAGCTAGTACCTTCTACTGTATGTATTGGAATTTCCCTAATTCTAGTGACTACCAAATCTGGGCTGCAAAAATCCAAACTACTATAACATGCCAGCAAAAAAAAAAAATCTATGTTTTTAATGCATCAGGTAGATAGTTGGAGGCAGATTTCTGGTGCTTAATCATTGCCAAACAGGAAAGCCAGGATATCCATACTAATGGTGCTAATAAAAAATGGAGATCAACGTATTTATAAAATACATAAATATAAATAAATAAATTGGTGTGGCACCGGGATGGGAAAGCTATTGAGCATTTTATTTACTGTATGCTTCATCATCAAACTTCGTGTTGCAGCGTTGGGTAAATCCCTCATTCATTTCTCTCAACCTAAAAGGTTCATTTTTGTGGTGAGATGAAATAGGCTCATCCTTAGCAACATGACTCTGAGTTCTTTGAGTTGAGATATTAATGTGATAATGTTATGTATGTAATTACAGGAAATAATACAGACTGGTAACCTACAACTGATAATCAGTTCAGTGCACTTAGAATGAAGGTCCAAAATGACACCAATAGTTAATGTAAATAAGGCAGCAGTGGTTGGAAGTGGTTCTCAGACTTTTTATAGAGGAGACCCTTTTATCTTTTGTGCTATTAATCAAAGCACAAAGGGCCACTTTGAAAATATTTTTCATTGGTATCATTGTCTAAACCACACCATATTATGAAAATTGTTTGTCCATAGTATTAGTTTCACAGTCAGATAATCTGGCCCAAGCCAAATGTCTCATGAGTTTTGAAAAATCCATGTCAGACAAACTCAATTATTTCACACACTTTCTGTAGCCCATTTGTAAATTACAGTTTAAAGACTTGTATTACCTTTCCATTAAACACAACAGTGGCCCAGTTGTCTCTCTCCTTTTTCAAAACAAAAACAATGTTTCCGGGAACGACTTGAAGCTCTTCTGAAGTTTCAGGAATAAATTCATACAAGACTCTGTGAGGTTTTCCTTGCAGTGCCCTACATAAGTAAGCAAGAGTATACAGTATTAGATCATCCACGGATTCCTTTTCTATATATTCCAATTTCCTAGGGGAGGTGGGGAAATCAACCAGAAGAATAGAAATGGGACTTATAGACAAGGAATTGGTCATCAATAGCATTTCATTCAGTGCATAATATTTTCCATAATGTCTAATTCTTAAGATGCAAAGAGTGGGAGCATTATGAGGAAAAAACCTTAAATAGATCATTCTGCATTTTACAATACCTGCATATTTACCGGTATGTGTTTGGAATGTTTTTTCTGTTTTGTTTAGAAAACGATGCTCCTGCCTATTATAACAAGCTTTTATCTTACATTAATTAGATATAGCTAATGATATATACATGTTGTGTATCTACATGAATTCTGAATTTATTGTAACTATTCTTTATGTAGTCTTGGGAGAGATTGGCTGAAGGAATAACTAATGGATGTTAGTACTCTCTGGACTTCATTGATCTTACCTGAGGACTTCTGGTGTTTTAGGTCTGGGAGGTGGATCTGATGTCTGTAAGCACAGCATAGATATTAGCTTATTCCTATCCATCAATAGGAGACATTCAATCTTTTCTAACAGAAAGCCTGAGTTCACTTGGACTGAAGAGGAAGTAGTTTTCTTTTTCCTTCCCACATCCCATCTAGGAAGCAAATTGGTAACTGTTTTTGTTTTTCAAGTATAGGGAAAAGTTAACCCATATTTATAAAGGTAAGATTCCCCTGGCCAGTGATGTCTGATTCTAGGGGGCAGTGCTCATCTCTGTTTCCTAGCCAAGGGAGCCAACATTGTCTGAAGATACTTCCTTGGTCATGTGGCCGGCATGACTATACACCAAGGTGCACGGAACGCTGTTACCTTCCCATTGAAGTGGTACCTATTTATCTAGTAGTAGAAGTAGTAGAACAGTAGAACCTCTGGTCACAACCATAATTCGTTCCATAACTTCGGTCGCAACCCGATTTGGTTGTGACCCGAACCTAATTTTGGAAATTTGGTGCTTACAAAAAAAAAATAGCACGGAAGGGAAAATTGGCCGCAGGAAAAAAAAATGTGAATTTTTTGGTTGGAACCCGATTTGGTTGTGGTCAGAAGTGTTCGTGACCAGAGGTTCTACTGTACTTACATTTGCCATGCTTTTGAATTGCTAGATTGGCAGGAGTTGGGGCAAGAACAGAAGCTCACCCTCTCAGGCGGTACTTGAGTTTTAAACTGCCAATTTTTCGGTCGACAAGCCAGCATGCTAGCTGCTAGGCCACTGTGTCCCCTTAACCCATATTTAGTTTCTGAAATAGAAAACTACAGGAAAAAGGTTTCTAATCTCCCAGCTCCCTTAAAAAAAAGTCCTCCATATAAAAATCAATGTCTTGGGCAATTAAATATGTTGGTAAGTATGTACTTGTTACCAAAAAGTTTATTTTAGACTTCCAACTTATGATGTTAATAACAAAATATTTATGTTGCCTTTTGCACAGGATGGAATACCCTGTGCCCTGCATGCTTGCTTGTGTTCTATTAAAAATGAAAATAATTATTCAGTTTACTTAAATTGAATTTTATATGGTTAAAATTAAAAGCTCAAAGTCTTAATTATTGCAAATGATGCTGTCATAGTCAGACAGGGTTCTAGAGGACCCACTCTAAACCTCACTTCTTTAAAATAGGAGGCATCTTGGTAAGTGACTTATCACTTCAATTTACTTCATCTTGTGAAATAATTTAAATTTTCAGCAGTTGGACGTAATAGCAGATAAGACTCTGAAAGTGTGATGGCTAGAACAGCAAAAGGCAAATTGAGGCAGATCATATTCTGAGACTATGGCTGCAAAAGGAGCCCAAGGAAGAAACTAAATCATGATTCATGATCAAAACAGGAGAACATGGGACTGAGCAAAATAGTGATCCTGTCTTACCTGGGGCTGAAGAGGCGCAAAACCTGAAAAGTCATCATTGTCAATCACAGATGCCACAACCTAGAATGGGAAGCAAGGCTTGTTTTTAATCTATTTTATTCACCCCAAAAAGTCAGAACTTTAAGCATTCTTAACTGTTATTTCCCCATCCTGCCCAACTTAGCATCCTGATATTAAAACACTAGCATGAGATAAATAATAGTTATTTGCATTTGAACACAGTCACCTGTTCTATGCCTCTTCTTTTGATCCTTGAAAATAAGCTGAATTGCGTGATACATTCTCTGTTTCAGCAATGATGAAGAATAAACCTGCATTTCTTATCTAATTCTATCTCTTAATGTTGGGAAATCCTGAACAATCTTACAAGAATACCTACAAAACACAGGATATTCTATTGGGTTTACAGAAATGCCTGTATAATATGGGACCTTTGAAAACTATTTAAAAAAATTAAAGTATTGAAATGAAATGCAGTTTTTTTTTAAAAAAAGACCTGTTTAAGTGTGTTTAAGACCCCCCCCCAAAGAGCATCAAGGACAGGTAGTCTCAAAATGAACAACAATTTGATGCAGAATATGGGCCCTGCCATGGGAAAAATAGAATTTGCTCATGACTTTAAAAGTATTCATGGTGTGACTTACCATGTCTTAAGACTTCCTTCAGCTAAGACTTCCTTCTAGAGCTCCCACCATTACTAAAAAGATTCCCAGGATTGTGGGTACTGGCTTAGAATACGAGGGGTACAATTATAAGGGAAGCTCCACCATATGATTGGAGGGACAATGAAGGATTGATTCCATAGTATACTAGTAGGATGTTTAATATTTTCAGCAGAAATTAAATGCAATAATTCAGATGGATTTAATACATGAATTGCAAGAATAGTTTCGAATTCTTGAAAACTACTGATGTCTGCAAATGTTAAGGCCTCGATGATAAAATGGTATGTTTCAATGAACTCTTCAATGAACAAATTAATCTTTCACATGGTATAGAGTTAAACATAAGCATCTTTCTCTAAATTTCTCTAAATTTGACTGCATGTTTACTATTTATATTCAATGATTTACAGAGTCAAAATAAAATAATGGCATTTAAAAATGGCATTTGCAATTTTTTTCATTTAAGGAACTGTAGAAACATATAATTCGATCAGGGTACCATATAAATGTAATAGCAACTCTTCTCTGCAAGTGTTTTATCATTCCTTTTACTTGGTTTTTGTGTACACTTTAAATTGTGTACTTTATTTGCAATCTTAACCATGAAAGGAAATTATTGATTTGGCACATTCTCTTTCCACTTAATTCTTCAATCTGTTTGCTTTATGTATTTATTTATAAATATTAATATCAGTTTTTGACCAGCAGATGAGAATGATAAAAACTCTGTGCTACACAAAGTATCACTTTCTGCTTACTAGATTTAAAAAATGTTAGTGGTGCAATGGCAATTGAGGACAGTGATTTCCAATCAGCTGGCAGAACTATTATAATATGACCTGAATAGCCTTTCCAGAAAAACACCAAGAACAAAATTATCTGAATAATTCTATATTTGAGGCAGATTAAATTCATACCGTGGCTTTCCCTAAATAATCTTTCTTCTCCAGCTGTGCCACTTGCTTTTCATTTGGTCGAAATAACTTTCCTTCAGGGATCACTATGGGTTCAAACAATCTTTGCTTCTGCACATATCAAAAAGAAAATTAAAGAACAAAAATCAGCCAGTTTCCCTGATCCAATGAGTGAAAACATAGTTTCTTCCAACATCCTTTATTCCATGCTTTTTAGAATAAATCACGTAAGGAGAATCTGCAGTGCACCACCTAAATTTCATAATGAGATGGCAGAAACAGAAGTGAAGAGAAGGCCAGAGAATCCAGCAAGGCAGCAGATTTTGGCCATCTTTGGGTCTGGATCTGCCAACCAGTATTTCTGATCCATCTACCATCACTAGTGGTGAGGAACAGGAAGGATAAAATGTCAAAATAACGATTGCAGTAGCATGATCAAAGCCCCACTTCTTTTGTATTGCATCAATGTCACATACATATACTGTACAAAAGGTCAGTGTTTCAATTATGTTGCCAGGGCCACCATCTTGATTTTTTAAATTCTCCCTGCAGACATCACTGTCATTAGTACACATCCCTAAGAGGTTACTCCTGATAGAATGTGATTTCCCACAAAAAAAAAAAAACAAAAAAAAAACCCAATTCTGTCATCTCTCTCTCAATTCTTCATTTTGTATTAGGGAAATTGTAATAAGGAAAGTCAAACAAAAAAAAAAAAAAAAAAAACACAATTCTGTCATCTCGCTCAATTTGAACCTTATAACACGCTATTCCTCACTCTCCTCCTCTCTCTATCTCTCTCTCTCTCTCTCTCTCTCTCTCTCTCTCTCTCTCTCTCTCTCTCTCCCTCCCTCCCTCCCTATCTCCCTCTCTCTCTCTCTCTCTCACACACACACACACAGAGGGGGGGGCACTTTTTGTACTCAGATGGCTGAATCCATGTTTAATAGAATCATAGAATCCCAGAATAGAGAGAGAGATTGTAAATGGATACAATGATGCGTTCAGAACATGAGAAAGAACCCCCACCTGGACATTAAGCATCTACATATTTTTAATGTTTTATATTAAACATCTAGCCATCTAGCCATTTTTCCCTTTTAAGTTGGAAGAACAACTTCCTTATTCTTAGTAACAAAGTGTCTTAATTAGACTGTGGAGTAAATTGGGTCCTAAAAACTATGCCACTGCTGAGATTCCTCGTGTTAAACCTAGGGAGAATCCCGCTTTCTCTTGAAATAAGCTTGACAGTATTGAGTTCTAGCGACCAGAGGCAGTGAAACTGAAGTCTCCCAGTGCACGCTAAAGATTGCATGACAAAGGGAACACCGAAATGCACCCTTGGCTGCTCAGCTCTTGATAGGACTCTTTATTGGACTCTCCAGAGCAAAGAGTTGGAGTCAAAGCAAGAGAACATTTCATTTTCTACATGGTCTATTCAAGCTGCTTCTCCTCAGTGCCAAGTTTTGAAGAGACATTTTTCATCTTTTGTTAGAGTTTTAATCCTCTGTGCAGGTAAGTCACATACTGTACATCTGTAAGAAAGACCCCCTTCATGCTGATACCAAATTTGCAACTATGAGGGCAGCAGCCAGCATGCATAACAATATTCAAGGGGTGGAATTCATGCACCCTTTCTACATTTTCTTACCAAGATGGATTCCATAGCTTTATCTATCTTCTTGTGCCTGGAGCCCATCCTCTGTTTTATTGCTCTTGTCAAATGCTCCTCAGCCTTTTTCCAGTCTTTCAGCTTAGCGTAGGCAAGAGCAATGTTGTATAATAGCTGCAAGTAAAGAGTAGGGATATCAGAAATATGGACCTAATTCTAATTATTTGGAAGTCTCATGGATTTGGAGTACCAGGATAAGATAATATAGCCTTTCCCAACTTGATGCCTTCCACAGGCACTGGATTACAGCGCAGCCTTGAATTCTGGGAATTTTAGTCCAATACCAAATGAGGGAAAACTGAACTGCATTGTCCATTCCAATCTTGTTAAAACAGATGTTCTTCTGTTCCTCTTCGCCCCAATTTGCAGCCCTTCTTTTGAGGTTATTTCAGATCTCTTCCCTGGTTTTTCTCTTTCTAGGTGCTTTTCTGCCTCCATCTTTCTGGAGGGCATCATCTATCAGGATGATAGATTTTGTAAGCTGCCCGGAGTCACCAATGTGTGAGTTGGGCGGCTATATAAATTTGTTTAATAAATAAAATAACTAATAAATAGTGCAGATCTGCAGCAAACAAACTCAATGCTGATTGTGGGTTCAACTTGCTCCTTTAGCTTACCTACTTCACAGAACTGTTGTAAGAGCAAATTTTATTTATTTATTATATGCATCTACAGAGATCATGCAATCACTGATACACAAATATAAGTTTAAATAAAGCATCAAGTAGCAGCAATTAGATTGCAACAGTAAGAGCAAATGGAGCAATTCTGTATGTAACTTTGAGTTCATAGAAATAAATCAATTAGAGCTGGAAGGGACCTTGGAGGTCTTCTATGATGAACTTCAAATACAAAAAGGAACCATAAATACAGTAAGGACTGAAATGTGCAGTTAAAGCATGTGGAATGTTTGCAGAGTGTCCAGTTATACCTCTTTGGAAATATTCTCTGCCCGCCTGATTTTTAGATTTTTTTTAAAAATGACCTTGGCATGCTAGAAAGCAAATTGTGAACTAGTGGTTGCATCTCCACTAGACTGCTTCTGCCCTCCTTCTACCTCCTTCTGACACCAAAAACTTAGACAGAAGGAGATAATGGGTGGTTTCCAGTTTTCCTTGAAAGTTTGGCTCCTACTCAGAAAAAAAGAAAGCTGAGGTAAAATTCTGGAGGGGTTGAGATGGCAGTCCTGAGATAAGGCTCCACCCATTCCTTACTATTTTGCCATATACCAAATGGAGATTTTAGGTAACCATTTTATGAATAAGCAAGTCCTCTCCTGTTGCACTTATTTAATGAGAATACATACAGTATGTCCTCAAAAATCCAAATAGCTAATAGTTCCCCAAAACACAGGGGTGGGCTGCTGGGGGTTCGCAGAGGTTTGGGATAACCTCTAGCTAAGATTCTGTGCCCCGCCCACCCCACTCCGCCCCTCCCAGGAGTCCCCACGTGGCCCGTTTTGGATACAGGTAAGTGCAGGGCGCGCACGGAGGCTCGGGGAGGGGGGAAAACGGGCCTACCGGAAGTTCGGGAAGGCCGGAAACGGGCCTTCCAGAGGGCCTCTGGAGCCTGGGGAGGCCGTTTTCGCCCTCCTGGAGGCTCGAAGAAAGCCTCCGGAGCATGGGGAGGGCAAAAACGCCCCCCCCTGCCGTGGTACAGGAGGCCGACTAGGCCACGCCCACCATGGCCACGCCCACCCAGCAACCGGGCAGAGAACCCCTTGCTAAAAATTTTGAAGCCCACTCCTGCCAAAACATGGTTTCTCCCTGGTATAATGGAGTACGGTATTATGCATTGAACTGAATCCCTGTCCAAAACTTCATTCCTGAAAGAGCTATCTTGAATTTAAACATCAATCTTGCTACCGTAGTAGGCTGCAATTTCCAATAAAGACTTACCTCACAAGCAAGCAACTTAAACTGCAGGCCTAGAATCTTGTAATCTATAAGGTCATTCCCCCGTAGTTGAGCCAAAGCCTCTTTTAAGTCAGTAATAGCTAATTCATAACTTAAAGCAAAAAAAGAAAAAAAGAAAGAATGATTAACATGTGACCCTGGAACAAGGTGTGAAATGCCAGATTTCCTCAAGCTGATGCCCTCCAGGTAGACATGTTGGCTGGGCATTATAGGCATAATAATCTAACATCTAAGAGATAGCAGGGTAGGAAAAGACTGAGATTGGCAATCCTATCAGTCCCCAAAGTCCGACTGGGAAATAAATTTCACAGGAAGACTAAAATTACTTTTATTGGGACTGGCTATAATAACAGAATCTTATATATCTGATTGTGCTGCACGTCTACTTACAGTTCAGTGAATTAGGGAGTCATCTCCCTCAGTCATTTTCAAATGTTATCTCATTCTGGATTTTAAAAATGATTCAGCCCCTTTCGCCAAGGCAATGGATCCTGCATATTATTTCCATCCATATTATCTTCCTTACTCCTTACAAATCCCGAGATGAGCCTCCATTCATTCACAAGAGTCTACAGAACATTGATTTCCCTTAATAGCATCCCAACATTGATTCCTTTTTATTAGCCAGCTTCCCGGATTAAAAAGAGAAATGCTATGCATTTTCAACACAATAATTTTACATGATGGAGGCTTGTGGTTCATCAATGTTATTTAAAAACCAACAGCTTAATCTGCATGCTGCTGGATACTAAATGCTACAGAATCTGATCAAAGAAGTTTTATTATTTGGGTTCAATATTACCCTATTTACAGGGCATAGATTTAAATTATTTTACACTGGTGTAATTGTGTGTGTGTGTGTGTGTGTGTGTGTGTGTGTATACAAGGCAAGCTGCCCAGGTTCAAATCCCAGTAAAAAGGGGTGTGGCTAGCTGATGAGAGCTAAATAGCTTGAAATAGATCTATACTAGTTGTTGGATAGTGGGTAGAGATGACAGGAGACAGACTTCCAAAGCAGCTCTTTATTTCAGCTCTTGTATCAGCAACCAGCAAAGAGCAGTCTGACAGCTTGCCCTTTTATAGGGAGCTGTCAGACAGACCAGCCAATAGCGTTTGAGCTTTTTCCCGCTCAAACGCTGGACCTGGTTGGAACCATGTAACACAGTTGAGACAGTTAGAACATAACACCCCTCCCCTCCTGGATGGAGCTGTCCAGCATACGTAATCACGCAGGTAGGCGGGGCGCGTTGGAGCCCTACTAGACCTGCGCAATTCAGTTGGTGGTGAGGCAGCGGCCTGTGCGGACAGGTCTGCTGTC
>QLTV01001021.1:1164466-1180400 GCA_003457575.1 Thermophis baileyi
GCTGCCTCACCACCATCTGTATTGCGCAGGTCTAGTAGTGCTCCAAAACGCCCCGCCTACCTGCGTGATTACGTATGCTGGACAGCTCCATCCAGGAGGGGAGGGGTGTTATGTTCTAACTGTTTAAACTATGTTGCATGGTTCCAACCAGGTCCAGCGTTTGAGCGGGAAAAAGCTCAAACGCTATTGGCTGGTCTGTCTGACAGCTCCCTATAAAAGGGCAAGCTGTCAGACTGCTCTTTGCTGGTTGCTGATACAAGAGCTGAAATAAAGAACTGCTTGGAAGTCTGTCTCCTGTCATCTCTACCCACTATCTAACACTGACCATGCTTAAAACTGTAGAGAGTGGATTTTAGGATGAGCCCTTCTATTTTACTGCCTCTTACTATATTCAACAGCAGTTTCAGCAGTAGTTTTTGCGTTCTATAATCTCCCAGGACTTGAAATAGATGCTCAACATTAGAACCATAATTAAGAAGGTACAACAAAGAATGTTCTTCCTGCAGGAAGTTCAGACTGCCCCAGGATCTGTTTTACAGAGGAATTATTGAGTCTTGTTATTTGTACTTCTATAACTGTCTGGTTTGGTACAGGTACAGACTCCAACAGTTTAAGACTGAAGAAACAACAATTGCAACCAGCCTGCCTTCCATAGAAGACCTGTATATTATCAAGTCGGAAGGAGAGCTGAGTAGACATCCACAGACCCCTCACATCTTGGACATAAACTGTTTCAACTCCTTCCCTCGGGACGGTGCTATAGGGCATTGTATGCCAACTAGACACAGGGACAGTTTTTTCCCCTTATGCCATCACTCTGCTGAACACTTCTCTCGCTGTCTGTTAACCCATGTAGTGTGGCTGTAGTATTATTTATCTTTCTTGTCCTCTTTATTCCCCCTTTCATCGAATTATTCTGTTGCTTTGCATGTACACCGAGTATTTGTGTACCAAATTCCTTGTGTGTCTAATCACACTTGGCCAAATAAAGTATTCAATTCAATAATGTGTCAATTACTCAGAAAAAGGAGAAAGATAAACTAGTAGTGAGACACCCCCTGTAGGTGTACAAGGACCAATATATGTGGACTTTATGACTGGCTATGAGAAAACCACCTTCTATGGCAGCTATTAAAATGCTCATATGCTTATAGAATTCAATTCCACCGAGGTCCTTGTTTTTGTTACATAGAGTGTAAGCTTTACTGAAGACGGTTGGACAAACACCCATTGGATCAACGTGCTTAGACTTGTCTGCAAGGGCAGATTTTTCATTCATATCTGCACAAGGAAAACCTTCTCCTTTTGTGGTTTACACTTTGCAAGACCTTTATTGTCTTTCCTTGACAGTTCATTGAATAGGGCTTTGCAGCAATCTGTATTCAAGCAGCAATATCTGATCTGCAGGGTATGTGAGCAGGCACCAAGCATTTTAAAACATTGGCATTTTCTGACTCTGCAGCTCCTGCGCAGTCTCTGGAAGGATGCATGTTAAGGTGTCCCTTATAGGTGCCATATAATGACAACTCGCACTGAATCACATTTTATTCTCTGAACCTGGATTACTGCACGTTCCTATCGCTTATTAGTCTTTCATGACTCGTATTACTCTTTTCATTACTCCCTTTCTCTTTAAGTATACATTAGTAATAGGCAACAAAATCACACTTTGAAAATTAATATTTAACAGTGACCATTTTATTATTTCTCATTTTACAAAAAAAGCAGATATAAAAATGAGCAAAATCCTCCTAATTCCATTAAATGTAAATGGAATATACTAGTGAGCTTTGCTCCAAAGTCACATTCAAGCCGCTTTCATTCTGGAATGCTCTACATCTTTTAGGAAACTCACGCCTTACTGTGTTATAGGTGATGTTTTTTCCTCCTTGATCAACATCATCTTACTTAATACAACTTGGAACATGACCATAAGAAGAGCAAAATTCAAAATCATCTAGGCCACAGTACCTGAATACTGATCAAGGAATGTCTGCATTTTCAGATAAAACTATACATTAAATTGCTAGGGGGAACAATACCAACTTAGCATCCCTGTGTGACATTTCTCTCATTGCTCCAGTATAACGTATAGAATCTGTGGTCCCACATTCTGGTATCATGACTAATTTTTATGTTAATTGCACATTTTATGAGTTATGTACACAGGAAAACAGTATCAGAGAGTGGTGCAAGAGGTAACCGGAAGTTAGAAATTAAGGGAAAATGTCATCCCAAAGAAAAGTTCTTTGGCAGCAGCCTCAGTCAAATGCAGTCTGTAGTTTTGCCCTAATCCTTCTTTACACATATTACATTATCAAGAGGCAACTGTTAAACTGAATTCCCCCAAATGATCTGTTCCTTTCCTTAAATAATTCATTGCAACAGAAAGCGATTGTAATGAATTCATTACAAATGGTTGCATTCAATTGTTATAAAAACATTTACACAACAATGCATAAACCTTTCCATAAACCTTTGCCAGGTGGCATAAGTTTTAGGGTTTGATAAAAAAAAAGCAAGGTTCTGCTCCCCCCTCAATTTTAAAAAGCGATCCCACCTGCAACAGATTATATGGAATGCTGCCAGACTAGCTAAGGAATTTAAAATATTGATGTCAATCCCTGCTCAGATCTATCTGAAGAGGGAAAGGCAGTGTCTTGTCATGATTTTCTGAAAATGTAGCTCCAATGCAAAAATTTGCATTTGTTATTAAAAATCCTCTGTAGGGATCTTCTTAAAAACAAATTTTCATTTTTTTTTACATTTATCCAACATTTCACAAAAAGTTTGATATGTCTATTAAGCCACAGATTATGAAAAAGCAAAAAGGCAAGCCGAGAGAGACAGATGCTACCCACAGGGCAGTGATGGCAATTGGTTTTTTTGGTCTTGTACCCAGCATTTCCCACACCCATGGCAGAAGGGGATTTTTTGCTGGACTTAAACTGTTTTCCTGGCAGTTAAGACGCGGACAATGGAACCTACACCTCCAGCAGCAAGAGCCTGCAAAACAGAAAAACAACCATACACACAGAATGAACTTAATTATGGATGTTTATGAAATTTTTAATACAAAGAGGTTTAGAAAATTAGAAATATCAGAATTCCACACAAGAAATCTAGTATCATACTAGGGGGGGAGGGGAAGGGGGAGATGGCTACACAAACAGCTTGCATTACAATACAAATCACTGGCAGAATCGTGTTCCCTTTGTTTATATTTGCAGCTAAATCTCTTGCTGTAATGTACAGTGTCTTAGTTCACTGTATAAATTGCTAATTGGAGATATGCCAGCAATATTTAAAGAGCACAGAACATGCTCAATGGCTTAATTGAAAAGTTTATTTTACTTTCTTTAGATAGCAGTTCCTGTCACTTTTATTCAAATCATTCTTAATGTCCTACGAATGAATATTTTAACAACGGGAGGGGGGGAAGCATTTCTATTCTCCTTGAATTCCCCCTCTCCTTCATTTTCTAAAAGCTGAAAATTAATTATCTGTAATAAATGTACATTATTTTACATTTGTTTTCATTGGTAATCTAGGACTGTTCCTGATCGGACATTATTTATATATATATATATATGAAGTTCTGGGCACCTGTCTTTCTAGTTCTTCTATGTGACTTTTCCAGCTGTTTCCTTTGGGTATCACTGGTTCTTCCTTTTATATACAGTATATACAACTTCTGCTTAACATTGGAAAAAACAGAATTTGAATATGTAAGGTTGGAAATGAGGTTTTCACACATACACGCTTTAGGGAAATCTGAAGTAACAGAACTAAGACATGACAATGTCTTATAATGTGAGGACTTAGAAACAAAACAGCCAACAATAAGTGAAAACCTAATTTCCAAACTCACATATTCAAATTCCGTTTATCCAATGTTCAGCAGAAGTCTTTCTGAATAAGAAGCTTAAAATGTATATTACACTTACCAACTCAAGAAAGTAGTTTAGGGAGCTCATTAATAAGAATAAAGAAATCTATCATCTGTGTTAACATACCTTTTCATGCCACTGCAGCAAGACAGCGCTGCTGTTGTCAGAAGGACTCTCAAAACCTTTGTAGATATATTTCATTAATAGATCAACTCCATTTTTATCCAAAGATTGCACAGCTTTTTCAATATCATTGGCTTTAAAAGAGATGAGCACTTTCAGGACAATGCTCTCTGCACGATCCTGGAGACAGAAAGAAAGAGTCACACAGAAGACACCAAAAGCCAAAACTGACTCTGTCTGGAGATGTAGATTACAAACCAGTACACATTTATTTGAAATTAAGATACACTGAGCTCAAACAGAGAAATCCATTAAGATATACTATTAATGTTTATCTTAAAATGTCAAATATATTCAATAAGCAGCAAGCAAAAAATATGGCTTATTAATGCAGAAATAACTAATATTTAGGAATCATTCAAGAACATATATTGCTAGACTTCTGATTATAATGTGTGGATGGCAGAAAAAGAAATAAAGGCATTCCATGGTATATTGAACCACAACCCAAATTAGACCATTGCAATAATCTAATATAAAAAATAAGATTAATATTCTCTTTCTGCCTTTCAAGCAACACTTCTTTGTACTAGGTCAGGGGTCGGCAACCCGCGGCTCTGGAGCCGCATGTGGCTCTTTGGGCCCTCTGACGCGGCTCCCTGCCCCTTAACAGGTTGGCCACGCCCATCGCTCCTCTTAATTCTTTTTTGGACTCCAGCCCGAAGCGGCAGGAAGCGAAGGCTGCCTTACGTGCAAATGTGCCCCGCACGTGCCTTTCCTGAACTTTGGCGTGCGCACGCTCCCGGCTCAGCCACAACCGGCCAGGGGGGTCCCGAAAGGGGGAGGAGGAGGGTCGCTGGAGAGTGCAGGAGCGAAGCGGTCCTGTACCTGCGCTGCATGTAAGGCAGCCTTTGCTTCCTGCCGCTTCGGGCTGGAGTTTGTGCCCTCTGCGCTCGGCCGAAGAGCTGCTGGGGGTGGGGGATGACACGGCAAGGCGATGGCCGGAGCATTAGTGCAGGAGAGAAGCTATGTCCTGTTAAGACCCTCCTTAAGCGAGCAGCCGCCCACCCCGCGCATGCCTTTGCTGCGCTTTGGTGCTCGCTTGAGGGTCTCCCCGCACGTGCCCATGCTCCCGGCTCAGCCACAACCGGCCAGGGGGTCATGAGAGGAGGGGGGGGAGGACGACGGTCGCCCGAAGGGAGGACACACACACACACACACACACAGGGGGAGAGAGAGACATAGACACACACACACACACACACACACAGAGTGATACACAGAGAGGGGGGGAGAGAGAGACATAGAGAGCCACATACAGAGTGATACATAGAGAGGGGAAGAGAGGGAGACAGAGATACAGAGGGAGAGAGACACAGAGGGGGGGAGAGAGGGGGAGATAGGGAGAGGGGGAGAGAGACATAGAGAATGGTTGTGTGGCTGGGTAGGCGTGGCTAGGGGGTCATGTGACTGGGTGGGAGTGAGTGATGTCAAGTTGGCCATGCCCACCCAGGTTTTGTGGCTCCCAGTGTTTTCTTTTTTGTGGGAAATGGGTCCAAATGGCTCTTTGAGTGTTTAAGGTTGCAGACCCCCCTGTACTAGGTATTACTTTTGTGTTAGATATCATTATTTAATTCTATGTACTAATTTCATTTTTAGTGCCGTTCTGGCTGAATATGTCCTTGAATCTGTCATTTGCTCTGACTTAGGAGTATGACCTATAAATCCCACTGAAATCAATAATACAGATTTTCACTAAGTACATATAAGATTGCAGTATGAAATCTCATGTTCATAGATTGCATACAGGCCAGAGAGGCCCTTCCTTCTTTAAGATGGGCCTTGCAGCAAGAATTGGAAAAGTTATTTCCTACTTCCTGAGAAGAAAAGGCAATGAACAGTGCAACAACATTTATATTTCCAAACTGGAAGCATTTATTTATCATGCAATTCCTTCACTACACTTAGCTATGGCACTTATATTTTTAATGTGCTCTTATTATAAATTATTTGTAATGCTAAAAACGTTTACATCCCCACTGCAAGTATTGTCAGCAACATCACCCTTTCTTGTGTAATTCTAGGAAAATGACATATTCAATTCAAAATTCATATTGGTGCCATTTATATCAGCAAGAGACGATCCTTCCACATATCAGTATCAACTCACAAAACTGAAAGATATTTTTAAATGAAGCAAAACAAGCTTAGATTAACTTAAAGAATACAGAATTTAAAGCTATTTAAATTTATTTTATTTAAATATATTTAAATTTAATAAAGATATTTAAAGATAAAAATACAGAACCAGAACCTGAACACACAATTAAGAAACAGACAAACAAGAAACTATATCTGTTCTCTGCTCATGCTAAAATATTTTTTAAAATGGTCATGTTAGATTAAGTCAGATTCAAGTAGATTTACTTAATACAGGTGGTCCACTTACAATCATTCTTTTAGCAACCATTTAAAGTTACAGCGTGCTGAAAAAAGTGACTTACAACCACTGTTCCCTCTAGGTGCGCGGCCGTGCACGTAACGAGAGAATGCCGCGCGGTAGTTTCCAACTTCTGCGGGGTGTTTTCTAATGGCAGAGGCTGCACGCCTGCGCGCCCGCAAAAAGAGAGCGCTGCGTGCCAGTTTCTAACTGCCACGCGGCGTTTTCTACTGTTACAGGGAACATTGCTTACAACTGGTCCTCACACTTACAACTGCGACAGCAACCCTGCAGTCACATAACTGTGATCTGCCTATTCAGCAACCATTGTGCATTTACAGAAGTTGCAAGCATCCCATGATCGCCATTCCCAACCTTCCCAGCCAGCTTCTAACAAGCAAAGTCAATGGGGAAGCTGGAAAGGAAGATTGCAACCTCAAGGTGCGGTCGCATTATGTCTCATTAATGTAAAAGGTCATATAATCGGCTGTGGTCATGTGATGCTTCACTTAATGATCATACTGTTCAACAACTAATTTTCTAGTTCCTATTGTGCTTTTAAATCAAGGGTTACTTCATTAAATCTGCTTGTTATTCTGTTTCTTCTTAAAATGAAGGCTGCAAAACCACAAGTCAACCATGTTTTCTTTAGATGCTTTATGAAAAATATTCTGAACTGCAGAATTGGTTTGCCAATGGCTATTTTTGTAGTTTAAAAAAATATCCAGTTACCATACCTTCACAGCTTGACTCTTTGTATTAATTGGAGGATTCTTCAGAGCTGCCTGTAAGGCTGCCATCATGTTTCCTGTGAAGAGCAGTTAAGGCAAACTTGCCAGTCTTTAGAATCAATATTACTAATAATATAATATCACATTTCAAGTATTAGAAGTGCTTCAGACATATTAACTGGAATTTTTGTAAGAGCCATGTAAGGTGAGTGATTATAAGAGTTTTCTAGAAAATGTAAATCCTGTTCCAATTCCTGCACAAATTATATTAATTTCCTAAAAAATATTATCATTTCACACTAAAGTCAAGCCAATATTACTTGTCAGCAATCATGAATTGCATTTTTCCTTACTGGAAAGGCAGAAGATAAATATAACAAATTATCTTATATTTATTATTAAAAACTTCATGCTACAGAAGAAACAAGAATTACCGTAATAGAAAAGCAGCTTGCCAAATGCTTTTTTGTGAATTTGTGGTTTTCGGTTCAAATCTCAAGTTCATATATTTTGAAAAATGCCCCACTATCCATTCTAAAAGTAGCATTAATTTACCATTATATCTTTAGGCAAGTGTCTCTGAACAATTAAACAATCAACAGTATATTACTGAGATGTCAAAACAAATTTTGGCAGCTTATCAGTTTTCAACTGAAAATCCACAGTGCAACAAGATCCATAGATCTGAACTAGCAAAATACCACTGAACTGCAACTCAGCTATTAAACAATGAAACATGCTGATACAAGAATACATTTTTCAAATACCTTTTGTTACCTAGACTTATGAAACCATGTAATATGTACAAACCTAATAGTTACTAGTATGATTAAAAACTAGCCTTAATAAGCGAAGAAAATAACTGTGAACACGAGACACAAAATATGAGAACCATTCTTTTCAAATAAGATATCAATGGGTTCTATTCCTACATATACTTGTAACTTCTCTTATAGAATTAAGCAGCACTGTAGATGTAACTGTTTCTATAAAAAGAAAACCCCTGCAGAAGCTATAGATTTCCTTTTCTGATAAGAGGAAATGGGAAGACTATAATCAAGACTCCTCTCAATTTCATTACCTTAAATCTATTAAATGTGTGCAAAAGTAAGCTGCAAGAAAAATCCAAATGTAATAATTTGAGATCAGATTTGAAAATTCATGTCATATTAAGCAATTAATTTTTTTTTTGCAGTAGGGAAACTTATTAGAAAATGGAAATCAAAATTCCACACAAATATTTATACAAACATCTACATTATTTAAAAATGGCAATACTTCCAAATAACAGCATGATTTTTCATTTTAAAAAGTCAAGAATCAGGAATTACTTTACTTCAGTACTTCTTGGGAGGATATTAGAAACCACCCACATCTAATTTGAATTACTGCAACCTTATTTACACTAAACCTGTAGTTAAAATTAGATGCTGGTGTAGTATAAAACACAGTAACAGCTTTTTTGACTTTCTAATCATAGCTTGCTTTCTTTCTTTTCTTCTTTGAAAAACCTATGATGATGAACCAAAACATTTCCAGGCGATTGAAGTTGGGTTAAATAACGGCAGCATCTCCAGAGCAATAATAGGCAGACTATCCAAAAGATTTTGCAATCCCCAAGCTACTAATCCCAAGTAAAAACAGTATACTCTTTAAGTACCCTCTAAATTAAAAGCTCCAAGCAGCGATCCTTGCTCTGTTAATTCATGGGCCCCGTTCACATTGCAATTTAGATGGGGCGAGGCAAGGACTGAACGAACTTTTCAAGTCCGTTTTGAGAGTTCGGACTTCAGGAACAAAACCGAAGTAGATTAAATAAGGAACTGAAAAAAACAACCACCCCAACAATCATAGTGACACCATTGGGACGACCTCAATCGGGCTGCAAAAATCCGGACGGGCCCTGGAGTGCAGCAAAGACCCATTTCTGCGCTTCTTTGCTGCTCTCCAGAGGTCGTGCACATGGGTCGGTAGATGTGGTCGCCGTAACCCAGGACGCTACTGCCCATGCTGGGGGGATCTGCACTCGCAGTCCGTGATCGCCCTCCTGCTCCTTCGCGGGAATGACGTGCCCCGCCTGCCCGCCCAGGCAGAAGGATATTGCCTTAGGCACGAGTCCACCTCGCCCTCGTCCGGCCCCACCTGCCCATCCCCGCCGTCCTCCTCATCCACGAACTTGTTCTCGTCGTACTCGTCCACATCGACGCGGCGGAAGCGCGCGGAGGAGACCGTGTGCTTCGCCATCGCCGCGTCCACCTCCGTCCGGCAAAGAAGCGGCACCCAGCACCCTCCCACCCAAAGCGGAAGAAGGAAGTAGCGGAACCGCGGACGCCGGTAACGCGCATGCGCAACGCCCGCCTGGGCCGTTCTCGCCTTGTACGGCAAGCGGAGAACGCAACTTAAGGAGGGTTGGCTGTTTTTTTTGTTGTTGTTTTTTGCCGCCTTATTGGTTGCTGCATTTTTTGCTTCGTTTACTATTTTTTTTTCTATGTTAGGGTAGCAGTTGCGCACGCGCAGTACCGCTTTGGGTTGTGGGTGAACAGTACTGGGCGCGCCTTGAGAGCAGCCGTTTCAACCCCACCCTGATAGGGTCCCCGTGGCTCATGCGCAGAACTCTTGGGCGAGGTCGTGGGCGCGCGTGTCTTCATACAGTGGCGCGATGGAAGGGGGGAGGAAGTTGGTCGGTTTCCATAGAAACTGGGTCCGAGGGTGGGGAACGGTTCAGGTCCACCGTGGTTAAATGGAGTAGAATTGTAGCTGAGCGATGTTCCTGTCGGTCCTTGAAGAAATGTCAAAAAAGAGGAAAAACCTTTCCCCCCACACACACACACTTCTGACGAAATTTGAAGTGAGTGGTCCTGCTATAAAGATAGACTTTTTAGATATGATCGCTCTTCAATGCAAACCTCAGATTATAATTCCTGGAATACCCCCCCCCCCAAATATTAGTAAAGAACTATAGCTCTTCATATTGCTAGGGTTCACATGCTGCCTATCATAGTTATAGTTAGTGAAAGATGGTGAAAATCTAATTGTATTATAAGGACAACAGAAGGCTGCCACAGTTGTAATAGGAAAACAGCCTCCTTGAGTGATGGAAGTTCACAGCATGTCATTTCTTTTGTAACAGCATCCTTTTGTGTTATACATCCTATGGGGGGGAAGAAGTTACCTCCCCCATTATTTGTCAAATGTATACGGCTGCCTATCTCACTGATGCGTAGTTATCAATACTGGTTACAACAGAGGTGGGTTTCAGCAGGTTCTGACCAGTTCTGGAGAACCGGTAGCGGAAATTTTGAGTAGTTCGGAGAACGGTAAATACCACTTCTGACTGGCCCAGCCCCCATCTATTCTCTGCCTCCCGAGTCCCAGCTGATTGGGAGGAAATGGGGATTTTGCAGTATCCTTCCCCTGGAGTGGGGAGGGAATGGAGATTTTACAGTATCCTTCCCCTGCCACGCCCACCAAGCCACACCACGCCCTCCAAGCCACGCCCACAGAACCGGTAGTAAAAAAATTGAATCCCACCACTGGGTTACAAAAATTAAAATATTAAATATTTTTAAAAAGCTGCTATACTGTCATACAAGTGAAAAACAATACTACAGTCCTCAATTTACATCATTTGTTTAGCAGCCGTTTGAAGTTATAATGGCACTGAAAAAAGTGACTTGCAACTAGTCCTTACACTTCTAACCGTCACGGCATCCCCAATGTCACATGTTCAGAGTTCAGGCACTTGGCAACCAATATATATTTACAATGGTTGCAGCATCCCAGGATCGTGGGTTTGCCATTTGCGACCTTTCTAGCCGCCTTCCGAGAAGCAAAGTCATAAGCCAGATCTGCTTAACAACTGCATTATTCATTTAACAACTGCAGTGTGATTAGCTTAACAATCTTGGCAAAAAAGATCATAAAATTGGGCATGACTCACTTAACTGCCCTGCTTAGCAATGGAAATTCTGCTATCTATTATGTTATGTCCAGGACTACCTGTATTCTGGGAACTGGGGAATCTTCCCTCAGTAAAACCTGGGCTGTATCTGAGGAAAGTAGCAGATCTTTGCTCGCCACAAAAGTTTTCCTTGGCATAGATGAACTTCTTGGCCACATCTTTCCTAAACATCTAGTGACCTGTATCCTAGGAAGCTGGGGAACAAGCCAGTTTTTCCACAATGGTCTTCAACAAAAACATTGAAGTCATCCAAACTGCAGGAGGTAATTCACCAATGTTCAGTGTGGGGAAAATCCTAAAGAAATACTGTTGAATCTCTTAAGCAATAATAATAGGCATTTTCACATATTTTTCATGGTTGGCCATCTTAGTTCAATGGCAGAGGGTCCTGATGAAATGTTCCCTCACTACATTTTGTTATTGCTATTAAAAATGTACAAATGTATGTCTTTTTCAACAAATCATTCTGGTTGTAATCTGCCATTTAAAAAAGAATAGCAAAAATATATAGTGATTTAAGGGGATAACAAATGGATTAAATTTAATTGAACATATAAATAAATTGGGGGTGTAGGATTTTGTATGATTTAAGAGCAGAGACATTCCCTCTATTTAAATTACTGGTTCATCCCTTCCTAAATTAAGATAACGTGAATGATTTAGCAAATTAAAAATATTGTAACATCTTAAAAAGACAATTTTCCTCCAACTGTTTGTTAGAGTAGAGGTTTTTATGTACTGGATTAAACTTAACCAAACATAAATTGGCCTATTTTCTAAAGTTCAATGCATTTATGAAAAGACACTAATTTAAGACGAGCATGGTTGCTAGCTTCACTGAGATTTTATTTAATCCATTTCTCAGTTGTCTTTCATTATGATCAAGATTAGTTCACAGCACAACCACGGAACAGTCTACCAGAGCAAAGAATAACCTATAAAAAAACTTTAAAGAAAAAGAGGTTAAGCTATCATTATGCTTTAATTCATATGGTTTGTGGATCAGTCTCATGGAACTTGATGGGCTTTTCTGCTGCTTGCAGAGCAGCCATCTCTTCTGTTGCCAAAATTTGTTTCAAGCAGGACCTTCATCTCATTTTGTTTATTTCTGACCTAGAGCGTTTGTATGGATTTCAGTTTTACAGGAACTTTCACAAGCTATTTTATAAGTTAACACTGATTAACAGAAGCTAGAAAGCCATTTTACTGTAGCATTCTTGATCACCCAAAAATGCATTTTGAAAAATAATTATGTGAGTTTATGTAGGAATATGCCATGCACGATGTTTTTTCCACCCAGATGTTTAGTTTTGAATTGTTTGTTTATTGCAGTCCATGACCAGAAAACAAAAAGCAATAGAAAAAATTATTACTCAGTTCATAATCAATTATAGCAGTGCCACAAAGATGGCAAATTTACAACACACATTAAAAAAAACACTTGAGCCATACTATTTTTTCCTGTCTTATTCCCCTTTTTTGAGAGTTGCCCTCACCTCAGCTATGTTTTTGTCCTAATTCTGCCTATTTTATTTTAATGCATCCATCAATATAACATCAAATGGTATCTTTGGCCTGAAAGAAATTTTCTATTGAAATTGAAAACAGAAGGTTACTGTCCAAGCGGTGACAGTTGCCTGACCCAAAAGTAAAAGTTTTTTCCCAAGCAGAATTCTCATAGGCAAACTTAATTGAAAGTTAGAATGTTACAAGATTGCACCACATTAACTCTTCTCTTTAGAATAAAAATAAATATTTGTACATTAGGAACTTCTGATTCATTTTTTCATAGCTTTGTTGTGGTATGGCAAGGTTGATTTCTCACATTTTGGGGGGGGAATCTATACTCTGATTTTAGGTAAATAGTCACTTAAAAATTCTTATCAGTTTGAGAAACAACCTTCATAGTTGCCCATTGCTTTGCTGCTGTTACTGTAAATGAATCCGGTGGAAAAACCGAAAGATTGCTTTGCCATCTTCTCTTCAGCTGCTGGTAGTTGACACTCCATGTCTTTTTCCAATATACAAATTACATATGGGGGGAAATGTTCATGTTCTTCTCCATACTCTTAACTCACTGCTGTATCTATTCCTTCCTATGAATTGCCTAGTCCTGCATTTTCTTTCTATAGCCTTCAAGCTCTGCAAATTTCTTTGAAAGTTGTTCAGTAATGTTTTCTCCTCTGTGAAGAGATCTTTCCTTTGGTATTAATTTGCTTAATGACTCATTTAGCATGTTTACATGTCTGACAATGTTTCTAGGTTTCTTGTATAAAGGTGGCAAAGTATTAATAGGAGGTGTGAAATGAAATGGTGGCATTCCCATTGGAGGCAATCTGCTACTTGTCACTTCTGCTGGGTAGTTTGAAGTTGATAAGTAATAGTTTTGCAAACTTGGTGCAGCACTTGAAGTTCCATAAATTGGCTGAGACAAGGTGTTAACAAAAGGCAATTTCATTCCTGTTATACTGCGTATTTGTGTTGCGTTTTTTTTATCAGCCAGGGTTCTTATAGGCAAAATTGGGTGGTAGAATCTTGCTTGTGGCATAGAACTCACAAAATTAGAGAGGAGGGAATGCCAAAGTCCACCACAGAGGGGATTCAGTGTCACCTGAGGCCACATGCTAGCAAGGCTCTGCAAGGCTTCACAATTCCAGGTGGACACGGGGAAATCCTCCTCTGTGTGAAACAGCTGTGAGAAATAAATGCAGAGTGTGATGTCTTGATGCTTCATTAAAAAACTATAAATTTTGCTTATGCACCCATGCTCTGCCTCATTACAAGGAGAATAATTTGAATAAAGAATTATATATGCAATGTTCCCCCAGTTGTGTACAACTGAGTCTAGATAACCATCCATTTCAAATAGCATTGATTCTGGATGGATGTTATATTCTTCACAGTTTGTAACTTGGCCCTTTTGAATTAATTTACCTGATACATGTCTCAACTCATAAAAGAGAAGGTGTTTATTTTGGTAATCTGTTGGCCCATATGGGAATCCAAAAGCCTTTTGAAATTCTGTGTAGGGAACTCGTGCTACTTCCCCTGTTTGTATGTGATAAGGACATTTAGTACAGTTTTGGCTCATTGTTAGCCAGTAATATGGTTTCACTATTGTACCTCTTTGTGCTAGGTATTCTTGGCAAAATGGTATTGTTTCTAGGTCCATTATGTGTGAGAACCTTGAAAGCTGACAGTCCTGAAACACAGAGAAGATATTTCTGAGTAGTTATTTCCCTGTTTGTTTAGAAGTTTTGAAATTAAAATCACGTCTACATTACAAATTCAAACCAAACAAATATTGAACTCTATATGAGAAGGAGCTAAGAACAGTTTCTGTTTTTATATTAATGAAGGGGTTGTTAGAGAACCCTAAACTCTTTATGTAATTGACCATTTCCATGGAAGCTAAGAAATAAAAATTACTATATTTTGTATTTTAACATATATCCTGGAGCTGCAAGGCATTTCACATTTGTTTACAAAACATTGGTTTGGACGATGTGACAAAAACATAGCAGCCACTTGCAAGTCTTTAAATCAGCTGTGTACTTGTACAGCATAGTACACCTGTCCAAATATATCTATCCCAATAAAACTCCAAAAACTTCACCTTGAATTTTATCAGCCTATCCCAGCTATAATGTTATTCTTTAAAATGGTTAGATTTGGGTTCGAATGTGAGACTCTTATGTCAATAGAAAAGGAAGGATTTTTCCAGCGGTGAAATCTACTTACCTTCCCTACTGGTTCGGAAGTGCGCGCTTTGCATGCACTTTTTCACCCTCTGCGCATGTGCAGAACGCTTTGCGCATGCGCAGAGGGTTAAAAAGAAAATGGTGATGTCCGGGTGGGTGGGCGGAGCCTCGCGCTGCCGCCACTACCGGTTCTCCAAACCACCGGCGGCCGCCGCTACCGGTACGCTCGGACCAGGCCGAACCGGTAGCATTTCACCCCTGATTTTTTCCCAATCTTTTCACCAGTTGTGGCCTTTAAGAGGCATTTGTATTCTGTGTAGTGTAGTAAAGTGTGTGGGTGTTTCTGCTCCCTCCTTGTGTTGCACCTTTGGGTATACATGCAAACTGGAAAGCACAGGATGGATTACATATTGTGGAGTCCTTGGTGCTCTCTGAGCTTGGTTTTTTGCTTGCAGATATTTCATTACCAACTAGGTCAGGGGTCTGCAACCTTAAACACTCAAAGAGCCACTTGCGCCCATTTCCCACAGAAAACAAAACAATGGGAGCCACAAAACCTGGGTGGGCGTGGCCAACTCGACGTGACTCACTCCCACCCAGGCACGATCCCCCCCAGCCACACCTACCCAAGTTTTGTGGCTCCCCGTGTTTTGTTTTCTATGGGAAATAGGTATCTCCCTCTCCCTCTCTCCCTCCCTCTCTCTCTCTCTCTCTTCTCTTCCCCCCCACCCAGCGGGAAACGGCGGGTGGCTACTTCTGGGTTTCTCTCCCCCGCGGTGGGTGGCTACTTCTGGGTTTGTTCTCCACCCAGAGAGAGAGAGAGAGAGAGAGTGTGTTGCCAGGGGCAAGTGGGGCAGGGAATGGGCTCCAGGAGGGGGAGGGGACCCAGTCTCCCAGTCTCCCAAGCACGCTAGCTTTCACTGTGCTGTGCAAGGCGCTGCAAGAGCAGCGGGCAGGCCATGGAGGGGGTATTGGGTCTTCCCCCCGCCCCACCCCAAAGGAAAGCCAGCCGGACCTCTCCTTCCCTTCTACCCTTCCCCCTGCTCCCTTCTCCCCACTCAATCCTCCTTTGGGACAGAGCAGCGTGC
>QLTV01001021.1:1184002-1199479 GCA_003457575.1 Thermophis baileyi
CTCCCTCTCTCTGTCTCTCTCTCTCTCTCTCTCGCCCTCTCTCATCTCTCTCTCTCTCTCTGGGCTGTTGTGCTCGGTGCTCGGTGGGGGAGGGGAGTGTTTCCCCACGCTTCCCCCTTCTTTCTCTTGGCCCTGCCGACAAGGGAGGAAGAAGGCCAGGCTTGGGGGATGGCCCCCACCTCACAAGATCCACCCCCGCCATTCTCTCCCAGCCCTCTTTGCTGGCGGCAACAGCAAATGTACCACAATGAAGGCGGAATGCTGTTGCCACGTAAAGGCAAGTAGAGGGGCGCTTCGCTCCCACACTAAAGCTCCAGCCATGCCACTGCCGTGACACGATGATGGCTCTTTCATCCCTCTGCCACAACAGGGTGACTGGGAGCCGCAGCAGAGGGGCCCCCTTCTTTCTCTTGGCCCCGCCGACAAGGGAGGAGGAAGGCCAGGCTTGGGGGATGGCCCCCACCTCCGCCTCTGCCGTTCTCTCCCAGCCCTCTTTGCTGGCGGCAACAGCAAATGTACCACAATGAAGGCGGAATGCTGTTGCCACGTAAAGGCAAGTAGAGGGGCGCTTCGCTCCCACACTAAAGCTCCAGCCATGCCACTGCCGTGACACGATGATGGCTCTTTCATCCCTCTGCCACAACAGGGTGACTGGGAGCCGCAGCAGAGGGCCCAAAGAGCCGCATGCGGCTCTGGAGCCGCAGGTTGCAGACCCCTGAACTAGGTTAAATCATCACTGCTAGTGAGTGTGGGGTTTTTCTCTCTGTTTATATACAGCAGATTGCCCTAGCAGTATTGGTAGGGATGTGATTTTTCTTCCTGGTAGTTCCTTGATTATGGTATTGGTTCCTGCTTGATTGTTTGTCTGGTGTTAATCCCTGCTTATCTGGATATTGGCTGCTGGAGAAGATGTGTTCAAGTCTTGTTTCCTTCTTAGTTTTTTAGCTTAGTCTTTTTGAATGGTGTGTAAATGTGGTTTATTTCTATGTGACTATTGATGGCTGACAAACTATTCTGGAATGGTAAACTTCCAGGAATTCCCTAGCATTTTTGTATTTAGTTTGGTCTAGAACACCCACAGTTTCCCAGCTGAAACTATAATTTAATTTGTCCTTGTGTTGTGAGATTAAGATTTTTTTTTATCATGTCTTATGACTGCTGTAGTTGGTGGTCGTGGATGCACTCTGCTAGTCTTCTGCCTGTCTATCCTGCATGGTAGCTTAACGTTATAGTCTTTATACTGTATAGTGTTTCTTTTTGAGCAACTGGGTCTTTTGGCTTATTTAAGATGTTTTGGAAGGATTTATTTGATTTGCTATGGTGATACCATGTAATGGTATGTAGGAAATATCCTGGGAGATAGGGCAAAGAGCTAGGGAACAATCAGATAGAGAGAACATAGCCCACAGCTAGATAGTAGATGGGGCAAGAGCAGGGGTGAAATGCTACCAGTTCGGGCTGGTTCTCCGGAACCGGTAGTAACAAATGCTTTTAAAAAGTAAAAAAAAAAGGTTCCCACGATCGGGCGGCACAGCTGATTGTCACAGCTGATGAACCTTTTTTAAAAACTTTTTTAAAAGCATTTTTTTACTACTATTCATTGGAACTGGTAGTAAAAAAAATGCTCAAAAAAGTAAAAAAAAAAGTCCGAACTGTTTGACAATCAGCTGAGAGGGGGGATGTCCCAACCTTTTTTTTTTAAACTTTTTTAAAGCATTTTTTTAAAACTACCTATTCAACCAAACTGTGACTCTGTGAGGTTCCTGCTTATTGCAGGGGCCATTTTGTGTGAAGTCCAGCTGCTTCTGCATTGTGTGTGAGTCAGTTGTGTAGGAGTCAGTTGTGTAGCTTTTGTGTTATTTTTTTGCGAAGTGTGATAGTTGGTTTTTGAGCTCTTTGTGGTTCTGTGAGGTTCCTGCTTGTTGTTGCAGGGGCCATTTTGTGTGGTTTTGCATTGTGTGTGAGTCAGTTGTGGGGTTTTTGTGTTGTTTGTGTGTGAAGTGTGAAAGTTGTTTTTTGAGCTCGTTGTGGCTCTGTGAGGTTCCTGCTTGTTGTTGCAGGGGCCATTTTGTGTGCTTTTGCATTGTGTGTGAGTCAGTTGTGGCTTTTGTGTTGTTTGTGTGTGAAGTGTGAAAGTTGGTTTTTGAGCTCATCCGGTCACATGACCATGACCACCAAGCCACGCCCACCCAGTTACATGACCACCAAGCGACGCCCACAGAACCGGTAGGGAAAAATTTTAGATTTCACCACTGGGCAAGAGCTCAAAAGGGACACTCCCTAGTTTCTTGAACTGTAAAGGAGATGGCGAGAGAATTGTATTTTTGGATTTACAAGATTTTGTTAATGTAGGTTTACAATAGAATTAGCTTATCTAGTCAGATTTCCTGCCTGGTCAATTTACTAAGGCTGACATACCGTATAGTTGTAATTCTTTGTTGTCAGCTTAGTATTAACAAGTCTCCAGATAATAGGTTAAGATTTCCATCTCCACCTCAACCCACAGAGGATATATAAAACAGTGTATCATCAGCAAACTGATTGTATCAGAACCCAGTCTGATGAATTATCTTTTCAAGCATTTTTGTGCAGATGTTGAATAGCAGGTGTCAAGCCATAATGGTGGCTTTCAAACAAAGCTAGATTCCTAGTCTTGTTGTCAGGTTTACTGCCAGGAAAAAGAGTCCTGGAAACAGAATATATGTATATGCTTTATCCCCCATTTATTGATGAGTATATTAGACTGGGGGCTCTTTAATGCCTTTGATCCTGTTCCTGTTCCTTGATACAGAAGAGATGTTGCTAACTATTTGCACTAGAAGCTGAGGGAACTCCAAAACCAGGAACAATGTGCAGGAGCTCAAGAATGGATCCTACTAGGCAGCAGTGTGGCCAGCACATAAGCAAGATCCAAAGCTTGCCCCTGGTGTCCAACTTCACATACATTCTATCACTCCAGGAATAGTGATCATAGTTATAGGCGCAATTTTTCTCTTACAATTATTTCTACCTTTCCTCTATATCCCCAGAATCAAGGCTGTTGAAGAATCCAAGTCTCCTGGATCCAGAATTGAGACATCTAGGCTAAAAGAGGAATCCAACATCAAATTTTTGGTTCCTTTTTCCTATTACTGCTAGACCTACATTTTCTGCAAGATGCATTCATGGAAACTCCATAAATTTGGTGGGAACGGCAGGGGGGGTTCCAACTTACCTCACTGCCGGTTTGCTCCCTCCCGCGTTGCGTGGGCACGCCTCGTGGGCGCGTGGGCGCTTTGTGCGCACGCGCATGCGCATGCGCATGCGCAGTAACAATTTTTTTTTAAAAAAGCCAAAAAAAAGATGGCGACCGCATGCACAGTGCCGGAAGTCGGCTTCTGCGCATGCTCAGAAGGAAAAAAAAGGAAAAAAAATTCAAAAAAAAATCGGGAAAAAAATCGGAATTTTTTTAAAAAAAAGATGGCGGCCCCCACGGACTGGCACCGACCGATCCGGTTCGGTGATGTCATTGTGACATCACCAGCGAGGCGCTACCGGTTCAAGAGAACCGATCCGAACCGGGAGGAACCCACCCCTGGGGGGGGTGTTGTGGTGTGGTGGATGGTGATTTCCTCATCTAGATTACCTCCCATCTCCTTTTTACTACAGTAATTACAGAAGCACTTTCAACCTAAATAAATTTGCTGAAAAGAAACACAAGAATTTTTGGTACCAATTAAGAAATACAATCTTCATCAAAAAGACATTTTATAAATTTTTTGAGACATTTTGCCATTTAGGTATTCTCTGAAGAATAAGAAAGAAAGGAACTCTACTTTCAATGCCCAAAATTTTACTTTTTGTTTTGTTTTCAACCAATTAAGGCTTTAGGATAGCATGCTGCTCTTTTAGATATGGTGCTGCTTCTGGAATTCCTTATGCTATTTTCTCAGCAACAGTTCTGGCTCCATTAAGAGATCCCAGGGCTTCCTTATTCTCTCAAATATACGGTATATTTATTAGACTATGATGGTGGGAAAGGAACTATGACCTCTCTGCCCCACCTGGACTTCTGTAGTAACTCACTATGTAATTTATCCCGTCACTTGACTGTAACATCAACATCTTGATAAGTT
This sequence comes from Thermophis baileyi, assembly GCA_003457575.1. NCBI lineage: Eukaryota > Metazoa > Chordata > Lepidosauria > Squamata > Dipsadidae > Thermophis > Thermophis baileyi. Next base: position 1,188,118 of record QLTV01001021.1, read on the forward strand.
GCATTTGTATGTTTTTCATTTGGTGGAAAAATATTGGAAACTTACAACTTTTCCTCCATGGACAGTTAAATTGAGCAGATAAAGGCTGGCAAAAAAATTAGCCCCTTCTTCCACCTCTGAATCCAATTAAATGGGAAGTTACCTATGAAGTTACCCTCCCCCCCCTACATTATTGTAACTATTTGAAATATATTTAACCCTGAACTCACTTGCATTCTTAAAGAGCACAGAATGACAAAATGTGTATAATAAAATCAAAGCTTGCTTCCGAGAAATAAGATATACTTTGTTGTTCAGAAACTAAGCACAGCCAATTATATATGTAATATTGAGCTTTACTTACCGTCAAAATTTCTTGAGGCCAGAATAGCAGTAACAGTTAATCTCAGCCACAGCCTTACTTGAATTACTGAATCCTATTTTCAGTGTCCTGAGAAAGAGAGCGAATACCCTTTCAACTACTTATTTTAGAAGACCTTAACTTGTTTCTAATAAATTTTCTTGTAGCTTGACAACTTACATATGCAGTGAATAAAAGCGTTGTATTGACAATTTCAAGTGCTAGGTTACCTAGATAGAAACATGAGGCCTGTTCTTGTTTTTTTGCTTGAAAGACTTGTTAGATCAGTTCCTGTGCCTGTTAGAAACTTGATCACTATTGCCAAATGTATTCAGTAACATCAGTTTACATGAAGAATCACAACTTGGTGGAGCAGGTGATGAGGGCATGGATCAAATCATTCTGTGTATGTGGATCTTATGGAACCCCATAGTCCGGGTGGGTTCCGGATCCTTTTGCTGCTGGTTCGCTCAGGGTTGCGCTGTGCGCACACACATGCTTTGCGCGCGCATGCGCCCACAGCAATCAAAAATAGCTTCTGCGCATGCGCAGAAGCAAAATCCAAGATGGCGGTGCCCACGGAAACACCGACAGAACCGGCTCCGTGACGTCATCGCCGAGTTACTAACGGTTCTAAAGAAGCGGATAGAACCAGTAGGAACCCACCTCTGCCCATAGTTTATTGAGTGGCTCAAAGAGATGAGGAGACACAAGAGATGCCTAGAGTGATGATGGAGGAAGACAGAGCAAGACTGACACCCAGCACTACCTTATGCCAATATCTGTATTAGGCTTAGCTTGTGGCGATAAGTGGTGAAGTAAAATTACTTTGCGTTATTACCGGTATATTGCAGGTAGTTAACCAGCAACAACTCTGTTTTGGGTAACCTTTTCCATCCTAGTTAAGGAGCCAGGATGCCCTTGCAGATTGCTGTGAGAAATATTCTTGGCATCTGTCAGATGAAACTGCTCAACTTTGCTTGGACATAGACTCTGGCTGGGGAGAGATGATGGATACGCATCCGAACCTTGTTATCTGGGAGGAGTTTGAGCCAGTTGCTCTTGAGAAAGTGGTCCTTGAGGCTGTGAACCTGGCCATCTGTGTTCTGGATCAATGGCCCACTTGGCTGGTTAAGACCTCCTGGGAGTTGGTTGGGTTCAAGCTATGATTAATGCCTCTTCGCGGAAAGGGGTGGTACTAACTGCCCTGAAGGAAGCTTTGATGTCGTCCCCCCCTTCTCAAGAGGCCATCCTTGGACCACAGTATTGGACAACTTTTATCTAGTGAAAGTTCCATTTTGTGAAAGTTCCATCTTTCCATTTTTTATACTTATCCTTTTTGTCTTTCAGTTTATCAGAGTGTTCTTTATGTAGCCATGGTGCTTTCTTCTTGGATTTCTTATTTTTCTTTTTCAGCAGCATTGCGGTAGACTGGGCTTTTATAACCACATTTTTCAGAGTTCTCCAAGTTTCTTGAGTTGTTTTCCATTTTAAGTTTTTCATCCATGGAATCCTTCTCTCTAAGTTTGTTGAATTCAGCTCTTTTACAAGCTAAGATACTACAGGTAGTCCTTGACTTACAACAGTTCATTTAGTGACCATTCGAAGTTACAACAGCATTGAAAGAAGTGACTTATGATAATTTTTCTTACTTATGACAGTTGCAGCATCCTCGTGGTCATGTGATTTACCTTTGGATGCTTGATAGCTGGTTCATATTTATGACTGTTGCAGAGTCCCAGGGTCATGTGATCCCCTTTTGTGACCTTCTGTCAAGCGAAGTCAATGGGAAAGCCAGATTCACTTAACAACCATGTTACTAATTTAACAAGTTCAGTGATTCACTTAACAAATGTGGCAAGAAAAGTCGTAAAATGGGGCAAAACTCACTTAGCAAATTTATCACTTAACAACATAAATTATGGGCTCAATTGTGGTTGTACGTTGAGGACTACCTGTAGTTTGATTTTGTTCTTTTGCTTGTGTCTGTATTATATTGAATGAGGAATGGGAGCAATCATAAAATTCTCTGATAGGCCTTTGGAGACCATTTTTGTCACGTTTTAAGGACAGAAAAGTTGGGGGGGGGGAACCTTGTTTTTGTCCCAAATTATTTCCATGTCAATCCTTAACACAACCCCAAACTTCAACAAATAACAATTTCAAGGTGTTGGGAACCTGCATGTGAGACATAGGTTGCCCACCTGTGTTCTGTTGCATGATCTAACAATGGAGGGTTGAATATTTTGAAACCAGATGGGTTCAGTTTTCATACACCAAATCAAAGTAAAACAGATCATGTCATGGCTCACCACCATACATAAATCCAACCTGTGTATTGTTTTTCAACATTCTCTTGGCTCTTGCCAATTACCTACTTTCAGCTTAATGTATCTTACAGGATTATTGCAAGGGAGCCATATAGATTATCTTAGTGTTCTTTGGTATATGGATTGGATTAAAATGTCTGCAAAATTTTACACATTACTGAAATAGGATAGTACTGAAAACTGATAGCATTCCTATTTTCAGAACAAGTTGTAAACTATATAAATACCAGGAAATTTCACTATTTTAATTCAATCCATCGTTAAAGTCTTCAGAGCAGCATAATCGAGAAGTATGCTTACAAAACAATCTTCTGACCATCCAGTGAAATGATATGACGATATAAATTTTCCAAGTCGAATAATTTGTTATTAAAAAGCATAATAACATAATTTGTTATTAAAAAGCCTCCACATTTAATATAGAAATCGCTTCCTCTGCAGTCCCAAAGGTGCTTTTTTTCTAGAAGCAACTGGACTTTCTTGTTTTTCTTTGAAGATGTTTCGCTTCTCATCCAAGAAGCTTCTTCAGCTCTGACTGGATAGTGGGGAAAAAAGCACCTTTGGGACAACCATTACCTGGTTGACTGAGAATCTCAATAGACTTCCTCTGCAGTTTCTTAGAAATATCAGTTTACACTAGTAGTGGGTTCTAAATCCCGTCGCTACTGGTTCGCGCTTGCGCGTGCGTGCGACGCTTCTGCACATGCGCAGAAGCATCCCGGGCGGGTGGGTGGAGCCTCCCACCCAGGGGTGAAATGCTCCCAGTTCGCTCTTACCTGTCGGTCGCCGTAGAGCCGGTTGCCAAGGTAGCACGAGGCGCCGCCCACCTGCCCGGACGCCACCATTTGGGTTCTTTTACCCTCTGCGAATGCACAGAACGCTTTGCGCATGCACTGAGGGTAAAAGAACCCAAATGGCATCTGGGCGGTGTCCGGGCGGGTGGGCGGCGCCTTGCGCTACCTTGGTGACTGGCTCTACGGTGACCGACAGGTAAGAGCAAACCGGGAGCATTTCACCCCTGCTCCCACCGCTGCCGCTACCGGTTTACCGAACCGGGAGCAACCCACCGCTGGTTTACACTTAAATAACATACAGGTAGTCCTCGCATAACAACAATTTAAAAATTATGATGGCACTGAACGAAGCGACTTACAACCCATGACCAAACCTATGACCAGCATTGGGTAGAGCCTCTCCGGCAGCAGCATTTTTGCTATCAAAAAGGCTGGGTGAAAACGGTCCCTCATGAAGGGACTTCTTTACCAGCCTATTTGAGAGCAAAAGCACTGTCTGATGATTTGAGTTTCTTTTCTCAGCATTGCAGTTCCCTTCTGTGTAGAGAGGGGGTGCTGCCTTCCCCCTTCAGCAGGCAGGTTTTTTTTATTCAAAAGATTAAAATACAAAAGAAAAAAAACCAGACAAAACAAACCTAGACCAAAAATACTTTAAAAATGTGAATTAAAAAAAATACATTTATAAGCTTCTACATCTATTTGCAACCCAATTGATCTGTCATACATTACATATATGAAAAAAAAATAGTTAGGTTAAATAACAGTGAAATTAGTTCAAAGCTCACTGTCACTGTTTTGTAATTTACTCATAGAAAGTGTACACAGTTTCTTATTTACCACAAATCACTCTGATCATTATCTGTGATCAGTCCAGGATCAAATACTCTCCTTTGGTTCTTAATAATGAAACCTTTCAGCAGGCAATTTTCTCTCTGTCCACTTAATGACCTGCATGGTTGCTTAATGATCATGCCTGGGAAAGCCAGGATGCTGTCATAAAGTCCAGGTCATGTGGTGATCAGCTTAAGACTTAAATTCTGGGCTGAATTGTATATTGATTACGTGCCATCAAATTGATGTTAACTAATAGTGATGACATAAAGGGATTTTTTTCCCTTCAGGATGATCTGTCTCCAAGATGGTCCTTTTGGTTTTCTAATGGCATACCCATTGCCACTGTAATCATGTCTATCTGTCTTGGTTGTCCTCTTTTACTCTTTCCTTCCACTTCACTTAGCAGTATCACCTTCTCTAGAGAGCTAGGCATATTAGCACTGGGCCTACACTAATCTATCCCTTTAGCACCTCATCCTAAGCAATAAAATATATGAAATAAGGAGCAAACAGGGAATGTATCTGCAGCAGGAACCAGTCCCCAATCCAGTTTAGCCAACCAGACTAACAAACATTGATGCCCTTTTGTTACGGAAGTGATGCCCACACTCATTTGTGGTACAGTCTCATTCAAACCATCCTCCAGCAACAGAATGAGGTCTTGACCCCCAAAGTCCCCAGAGCACTCTTATTCACACATTAACTCTCCCCAAACAATCACTAGGCAGCAGATTACCAGGAGGCACATGATGGAAAGAGCTTCCCACTGGGTAAGTGCCCTCTTTGCTACTGTGATTCTCATTAAAGGATAATGTTAAAGGCAGCACACAGTGGCAATATGTATTCTTTTATTTATTTTGAAATGTGATAAGCCAGCCCTGGAGTATTTGTGGACACCCTGCCTGTTTTGCCCAGTGATGCTCTAGACATCTGTTCAAAGTTCTGCCCTCGTGGGCAATGTCAAGAGGCCCCACTTTTACAGAACAACGGCCCTTCAAATGATGTCATTAAGACCCTAATGACACCCTCCTCCCCAATTAAAGCCAGAAAATCTCAACTTTCATTGCAGCTGCAACAGAAAGTCTCTGAGGGTTAGGGCTAGATTAAGAAAATAGAAACATCCACTTATTGATGACAGTCAGGGGTTATGTTTCTTCATGCAGATACTACGAGCAACCTGAAGGGCTTGAGCATTTAATGGTGACATCAGTAAAATTATATTGCTTTTATTTAAATATAGAAATACAGAACTTCGATTTCTCTGCCTCAGCGAAGCATTCCATTGTACCATGGGGAAACTCATTCAGGTTTGCTCATAATTAATATTAGTGCTAGGGGAAACATATTTCTAAGGAAAGAGAAATCGGATTTTTAATATGTTGACCAAGAGGAAAGAATTCTTAGTTCTTCTGTTTAAAAAGCTGGGTGCCAGTTTCTCTTGAGAAATAATCTTCTTTGATGTTGATCAGCCCAATCCTAGAACGAGATAGAGAAAATAGAGAATTTGCTTTTCATTTATTAATATTTTGACATTTATTATATTTCATTTTATTTGTTAGATTATATTCCACCTTTTGTTCCAGAGATCAAAGCACATAGAGATTACTTCCGTCTCCTATATTTCATATGTTGAAAAGTTGTGAGCTGGATTGGCCAAGAGAAGGTGACTGTTTCCAGTCTGTTCATCTGGTGAACCTCAGCGCCTAGAGTGGACTAACTGGCATCTCCCTGGTGCCAGTGGATCACCTGGCTCCCAGGTGTGATGAATTTACATACAATGACTTTCACAGTTCTCATATTCTGGGGGTCTACTAATGTTTGAATGTTCCAGCACGTCCATGTACTTCAGTGGTACCCAAGCTTTCTGGCATCAGGGATTGGTTTGTGGAAGATGATTTTTCTATAGACCGGGCTAATGGTGGTTTCACGTGCAACCTATATCTTGTGCATGAAGTTTTGCTTGCTTGCCTGCCTGGTTCCTAACAGGCTGCGGACAGGTACTGGTCTGTGGACCAGGGGTTGGGGACCTCTGATGTATATAACTCCTGCTTGTAGAGATCCTATAGGCTCAATGAAAGTAAAATATTCAAAAATTTAAAGTGAAAGATTTATGCAGTGAAGATCAGTACATCCAAGTTAGTGCTGATCTAACATCTTCCTCCTTTTTCTCCCTGAGGTGTAAATTACCAGCAGTTCTTATATCACTTGTACTGGTCTTGAGATTACTCCACTGATACTCTCAGGGACGGTTGGGGTGCCACAGCCACCACCAATTTCATCTAAGCACCTTTGGCAAAATGTAAACAGGCTAGTCAATAAATCTCAGTTCTCCCTGTGGTAATTCTTCATCAAACCATAAGCGCATCTCCACTCTTACATCAAAATTATACTAGTTGGGGTGATCCTGGTGCTGGATCCTCCCCAATTAAGACCTCCCCATACAACCAGAAGCAGGTTGTGAACAATACAGCCAATGCCAACAGACTGTATCTTGTGGGTATTGAGCCCACTGTCTATGACCAGAAAATGAAAATATTCTAATTAAGGTACATGGATGCATGTGTTTGTAGCAAACATCAATGCTATCCTCTCCAATGTTTGCTATATACACAAAACTAATTGCAAAAAAGAATTTCTGTAAATAAGCAAGCAGTTTTGGATGGCAGAGAAAAATTGGAAAATGAATACGGTGTGCTGCACTTCCCTCAGAGCTCTACATTCAAGAACCGATCTTAAAATGTTCTTGAATGCCTCTTTGTTGGAGATGTTTTTGGAGCTGATTTTAACAGATTTGTAATTTTATCTGTACTGTTTTTTTATATAACTACCGTAAACTAAAAGGAAGTGTCATGTTTTCCTTTTATTTTATTTTCAATAAAATTGATTTGAATTATGGATTGTGCTCTGTATGTAATTTCTAAAGGGAAAGGAGGTTGATTTCCCTAGTCATCTGTACCTGTATATTACTAAAACTCTCATTATCATGACCTTTTAAGTGGACAAAACTGCATTATAGGGCAAGGATTTTTGAATCAGAGTATTTCAAATGGGCTAACTTACAGAAAGTGTCCAAAATCCGGAACTCATGATTCCTGAGGGAATGAAATCTGGGAATATTGTGGCTGCTTCAGTGTTACTGGCTGCTGCTGTGCTCCTGCTGCAATCACGTGATCTTCGTTTTTGACAATCTGACAATTTTCTGTTTAGATAAAAAAATATCTCTGAAATAATGACCCAATGAGGTATAGGTTGTCTAGTAAGTTCTAAAAGTTGCAGGGCCAGGAGGCTGCAGAGATTATGACATGATAATTTTGTTTATGCATTTAAAAGATTTATCTGGCCACCCATCTTAAGCAATTTTGGGTGGCTCACAACAACAATAATAACAACAATAACTGTATGACAATCATCACTATCATCACTACAGATACAGGGGAAAACTGAAAACAAAACTTTGAACATACAGCTTAAAATTTTAAATTCAGTATGTCAGGGAATTAAGACAGTATGAACACTGATCTCTTGATGAAGGGATGGAAAATCTGCAGGCTGCTTGTGGATCCCTTTCTATCAGGATCAAGCCATCATTACTTTTTAATCAAGTATCTTTTTATGGGTCAGTGAGGGATTTTTTATCTGTGCAGATATAGTGCCTTAGATATTTTTCTACATTTTCAAATTAAATATTGGACATACCTCAGCTGCTCTATATTTAGCCTCTATGACTGCAGTTGAAACACATCAGTGAGGAACTGCAGTAGATGCTCACTCCTTTGACATTGTTACTGTGGTAGAAAACATTAAGAAACCTTTGACGTGTCAGCATTCTCCTTGGCTATTTTCATCATGGTGTTCTTTGGAAGAAAGCTGACCAACTGACAAGCTCCATTTTATACACAATTTATATCTTTTATTGTGGCCTGAATTGCTTGTCAAGATGGTCACCAATTGCACTGCTACTTAAGCAATGCATTTTGCACTTTCTAGTTTACCTTATATAAAAAAAAAAGTAGCGTTGTGCTCAATAGTTTTCTAAATTTGTCTGAAATGAGCTACTGGGTATTTTATTGGGATTCTTTATGAAAATATACAAGGCATTATTTAAAAAAAAGAATAATGTGCTCTTGTTGGAATGATAAGTGATTTGCTACATGGTTTGATATTGTCCTACTTCCAAGCCCAGTGTGATAATTGTACAGAGCAAAGGCAGGAGAGAAGTTTGCAAATGCCTGGATCTATAATGGTATGTTCTTGTGATGTCCTTGAAGCTCTCTGAGCTGGGTTGTTTTCTTGCAGATGTTTCATTAGCCAACTAGGTAACATCATCACTTCTAGAAGGGAGTGGGGTTTGCTCTTTGTTTATATGCAAGTAGCTTGCCCATTGGGAGTGTTCTTAGTCATTCTTGATTAGGCTGTTGTTTATACTCTTTGATTGTTTGTCTAAGTTGGTAGTTCCTTGACTGGGCTTTGCTTACTGCTTGTTTGTTGGTTTAGTATTAATCGTAGGGTTAATCTCTACTTATCTAGGTGCTTTTCTATTTGTATGTTCTTGATCATGTTATTTAGAAAGGATTCTTAAATTCTTTCTGATTTAATTTAGTATTTCCATGTTGATTTCTCAATAACAGTTACTTCACAGTGGCTTATAAAAACAAAAAAGCATAAAGAAGATGCGTGCCAGTTTTTGGCCAATATGCTACATTTTATCGACATAATTACAAAAAACAGAAAAGAGAATTTAAAAACCTATGACATAATTTTTTAAAAAAAATTAAAAATTAATTGCATTTCCAATGAAAGTATGTATATCTCTTTGCATTTTTCTTTAACAACAGAACAGAATAACAGAGTTGGAAGGGACCTTGGAGGTCTTCTAGTCCAACCCCCTGCTCAAGCAGGTCATCCTATACTATGGTTGTCCAATCTCTTCTTTAAAACCTCCAGTGTTGGAGCATTCACAACTTCTGGAGGCAAGTCATTTCACTGATTAATTGTTCTAAGTGTCAGGAATTTCTCCTTAGTTCTAAGTTGGTTTTCTCCTTGATTAGTTTTTATCCATTGCTTCTTGTCCTGCCTTCTGGTGCTTTGGAGAATAGGTTCACACACACACACACACACACACACACACACACACACACACACACACACACACACACACACACACACACACACTCCTTTGTGACAGCCTCAGATCCTGGTAACTATGCCTATAACCATATGTTTTCTTGGCAAGAAGTTTGTCCTTTGTCTTTTCTTGGAATTTCTTTGGGATTTTTTAATGATCTCTGATTTCTAACCTGGTTAACTTCTCTAAGAAGAACCAAAGTCATCTAGGTGTTGCTACCTGCTGCATTAAAGATGTTTTAAAATAAAAGAATAAATGGTATTAATATTTTAAAGATTTCCCCAAAAGTGGTGCATAGATACATTGAAATTTAAGGTGAGTTCCATCAACGTACAATGTATTCAATGAATTCACTTCTGATATAACATACAAGACAGGTTAATAAATGAGTACAGTAGTCTTCGAATTACAACCATTCATTTAGTGACCCTTCAAAATTACAAAGGCACTGAAAAAAGTGATTTGTGACTGATTTTCACACTTATGACCATTGTAGCATCCCCATGGTCACATGATCAAAATTTGAGTGCTTGGTAACTGGCATGTAATTATGACAGTTGCACTGTCCCTGGGTCATGTGATCATCATTTGTAACTTTCCCAGTCAGCTTCCAACAAGCAAAGTCAAGGGGGGAAGCCAAATTCACTTCAATTTTTCTGGATAGTAAGACAGTTCAGACGAGCAAGGATCTGACCAGTTAAAGTGTGACCATCCATATTAACCTTATTGCAGTACTGCAGTAATAAAATTCAGGAAACCATGACTACAGCTAGATAGCCTTTTTGTGGAAAGAGACAGGTAGGTTTATTTTTAGGAACAAGACTTTTAACAGGCAAAATGCTAAAAGTAAAAACAGAACAGACGATCAATACTGTGGTAAAACAAAGAAAAAATGATAAGTTCTGGATTTTTAAATTTTTATTTATTTTATTTATATCCCACCTTTATTGTTTTTATAAATAACTTAAGACAGCAAACATAAAAACATACCTAGTACTCCTTTAGAGGTCTGCAGTATAAAACAGACACAGAAATCTGAAGAATAATTTCTGAGGGAATATAGGGAGGAAAACCAAGGCTCAGAATACAGTATATGTTTTGCAATGTGAAACAATGTAGAATCATCCTCATGTTGTGAATCTGGAGTAATAACCCTATATCCATTGTTTTTATTTAATTGATCTGATTCTTTATTTTTATGAGACTTATCTTCTCTACCTTTGCACTTGTTATCTTATGGTTTAGTGTCAGTATTTCCAAACATAACTCAATTGACCCAATATTAACATTTTATATATAATTTTAAAAGGAAATGTTTAAATTTCTGGAATTGTTCTAGGTAATCCTATATATCTTGCTTTAAAAAAAAACACAGAAGAAAAGGAAACCTAAAAAGAAGGTTTTTAAAAAAGAAAACCTAAAAAATATTCAAGTTAAACATGATCTCGCTCTACCAGAAACCATAGTCTGCGAACTGTCCTTAAATACCACACTTCGCTTTCTACTATGTTACAGAGCCCCCGATTACGACATCACACACGCGAACAAGTTAACCTCACTACTAACCTGTGCAGCCTCCTACCCACACCCTCTTATTTTTCTTGGTGATCTCAACCTACTTCATATTAACTGGACACTAAATGAATGTACAACTGAACCCATACATTCAACCCTATACAATGCTATTACCAATCTAGGGCTAGATCAACTAGAAACAAACAACACTAGACTCAACAATTGCCTCGATCTCATCTTCTGCAACAATCTACACTCAATTTATGAACTACAAATAAAAGAACCCTTTTCCAACAATAACCACAGCATGATTGACTTTTGTCTTAATATACGTCCTTATAAAAATCAACATAATGATAGGATAACCAATTATAACTTTAAAAAAGCCAACTATGATAACATAGACACTGACCTCTCATCTCTT
>QLTV01001021.1:1200432-1247640 GCA_003457575.1 Thermophis baileyi
TAGAGTACTCATCTCTAATTAGCTAAGTGCCAGAGCCCCCTGTAACAACATTGCATAAAAAAGCATTAAGTGTTGTTAACCTAATCTTGTGTAGCTTCTTCTCTGGTAATATTGTACTTTTAACCAGAGCATATAAAACATTTGCTAGACCAATTCTCAAATACAGCTCATCTGTCTGGAACCCACACTACATATCGGACATTAATACAATTGAGAATGTCCAGAGATATTTCATGAGACGAGTACTACAATCCTCTGCTCGCAACATAATACCTTATGCAACCAGACTTGAAATTTTAGGCCTAGAAAACTTAGAACTACGCCGCCTTTGATCTGACCTAAGTGTAGCACACAAAATTATATGCTACAATGTCCTACCTGTCAATGACTACTTCAGCTTCAACCAAAACAATACACAAGCAAACAATAGATACAAACTTAATGTAAACCGCTCCAAACTCGACTGCAGAAAATATGACTTCAGCAACAGAGTGATCAATGCCTGGAATTCACTACCTGACTCTGTGGTTTCTTCCCCAAACCCAAAAAACTTTAACCTTAGACTGTCTACTGTCGACCTCACCCCATTCCTAAGAGGTCTGTAAGGGGCGTGCATAAGCGCACCAGCGTGCCTACCGTCCCTGTCCTACTGTCCTATTGTCTTCATCTATCTGTATTCACTTTGATTATGTTTATGATTATACCTATACCTGCTATCTTGTACATGTTTGACAAATAAATAAATAAATAAATAAATAAATAAAAATAAATCCTATATATCTTGCTTTAAAAAAAACACAGAAGAAAAGGCATTGGGAAAAAGTACACTTTTTGCAGTCTTTTAATGGGCTTTAACATTTTGAGTTAATAGTACATTTTAATGCTTCCCACCCCCCTAAATTGTGCATTTGGCGTATCATGGGATTTAAATTGTTTCTCGTTTGCTGCTGTTCATGATGAAATGGATTAAATTGGAAGATGTTTTTGATAAATTCTGTTTCAGAAATTTATCCTTCCCAGTTCTTAATGGAAACTTGTACTCATTTTCAACGCCATCTGTTCAGTTGACCCAAATAACAGCTCAACTTTCATTTCTGTTTCCACGCCACCATGATCAATTGTATCATCTTACTTTCAGTCAGCTTTCTATCAATTTGCCTTTAGGCAATGTGTGCATAAGCTAAAATGGTTACCATGAACATTTTTTCTTTTTTTAAAATATAGAAAACATTATTATACAGAACTTGCACAGAGGTCTAAGACTATTATTGTATAAGACTGGAGATGCACTTATGGTTTGATGAAGAATTACTGCAGGGAGAACTGAGATTTATGACCAGCCTGTTTACATTTTGCCAAAGGTTAAGTTGTAGACCTTAGATGACATTGGTGGTGGCTATGGCAAGGTATGCCTTTGTATTATTATGTTTGGTAAGCCACCTCTTCCCCTTCCTGAAATGGCTGAATTTGGTTATCGTAATCCAAAGTTTACTTGATCATTGTAATGTCCTCCATGCAAAGCCACCAATGAAAGGGCTACTAATATTACAGGATATTGAATTTGTATACCTGTACTGAAATATTTGCACTAGGTTTTTCTTTTAACTTGGCACAAATTTAAAGTGTTGGCATTGATGTTTAAAGACTTTGGGAACACCCACACATTCTCATAGTCACAATGCCAAGATGAGCTGCTTATAATTTTTTAAAACCTTGTCTGCAGAACAGTGTCTCCAATCTGTTGCTATCCAGCTGCTGGCAGGCTGAAGCCAGATTAAACAGATCCAGCAGTAAACTATGTTTCTCCCTGGAAAATGGAACAAGTTCTTCTCTAGATGAACATAGGTGGTGCTCCTCAGTTAGACAACTGAGATGCTGTAGATGCTTGATGTTTAGAAATGCTGGATGAGGAAACGTACGGTACAAAATGTGTTATGAAATTGATATATTTATTTTTTAAAAGAAATATTTCAGTGAGGATAATGCAGAAGCACATCTGGCATTTTTAAGATGTCTAATTGCTATATATGATTTTTTTTTTTACTGGGCTGGCTCTAAATTTCTCATTGGCTGTAAGTACTTTAGATGATTCACAGAAGCATTTTCAAAGGCAGCTCAGCATACTTTGTGCATGTCTGCTCTCTATCTGTGTTTGATCCGTGGTGAAAAAAATGACAGATGTGTCATGGACAAAAAGAGAATTAGCAAGAATGTCTCCACAGCTGTATTGCTATGAAAGGCAACAGTTGGGAAAAGCAAACAGCCAGGAAGTGCCTCTTAAATGTTTAATCTCTTGCTCAACCAATGCTTTCTCAGCACTATGGACAAAATACTGAAGTATCTGGCAGTCACCAGAAGGATTTTGGAAATAATGCATATGCAGTGCTTTCAAGTATTTCTTTGCTTTTTAAAAACAATGTAAACTTAATTTAGGACTAATGCTGCAGTTTGCTGCTTCAAAGTGTGGGAAACAGCATTCTTGATTGTAGTAGATGAGTTCCAGGGATTGCATGTGGATTAAGGAGAAAGATTAGCTAGGTAGCTCTGATTTAATGGGATGGTGAATATGCCTCTAAGAACATAATAAATAAATGGAATTCATCTTCTATGTACCTAGTTATTATTAGCTATGTCAGACATTCCCACCAGACATTAAACTGTTGAGTTGTTATTATCTTGAATATTTCATGTACTAGACAAGAACAAAGTGGGGGGGGGGAAACATCACATGCATCACATAAAAAGTGAGTCTAATAGCTTGCCTCAACCAGAGTATCATGATTTCAGATCCAGATCTCCTGTGGTAAAAAATTAACCATTAAGCAAAATAAACATGTGCTTATTTGCCATCAAGGGAAGTTTTTTCCTCTAGCTATCATGCCCATAACTCTTTCACTACCACGTTCAACTTTCCTTTCCTGCCATGTTCAACTTTAATAGCATTGAATAAAAATGTTTTCTTGGCTTGGTGAATGACTAAAGTTTAAAACTTGGGTTTGAACATGTCATTCAGACATCACATTTATCTCCATTTCATGGCATCAGAGTTTTAAATCTGCTGTGGGCCACCATGGTTGGATTGTGTTTAGGGCACTTGTAGGCCTTAATCTGGCCCTATGTGTATTTAGTGTAATCATGTTTAAAATGCTGAATCCACCAGGGTCATTCAGCAAGCAAACACTCCTATGATTTAAAAAAATGCATAGACAAAATAGGTTTATGCTCTCATTATGTTCCCAGCAAGGAGTGGGACTCAAGTGGTCATGCTTTCTTTACACATGATTTAAAAATACAGTTTTGGAAAACGTATTTCTAGTCAAAGAAGTACTATTTGCAGGATCTCTTCTCCCTAAGGCAGACAGGGAATTTATGGCCCCCGGGCCACATATGGACCTTTGCTCATCTCTGTCTGGCTCATGTAAATTCAATCAGAAATTAGAAATAAAATGTAAATAAGCTGACCAAAGGGGGCAGGAGAAGAAGCTGAGTTGGGACTGGCTCTGCGCAGTTGCCATGTGCTCCTTCAGGCAATTGTGGAAGGCAAGGAGAGAAAGTGTTTTTCTACACCTGTGCAGTGCTCAATCCTCTCCTGGAGCAGCCTGAGGAGATGATGGTGGCAGTCATTGTATGAGGGGACCTGGGCTCGCCCACCCACCACTGTCTTGGTTGAAGTACAGCCTTGAAGGCGAGTGGGTAGAGCGCAACCAGGAGCTATTGGTTCAGCCCTCCACAGCAGTCCCAGGTTCTCATGTGGCCCCTTGAGAAAATTAATTGCTCACTCCTGCCCTAAGTACACCTGCACATCCTACCAAATCAGATAGGGTAGGCAATTCAGTGGTGGGATTCAAATTTTTTTACTACCGGTTCTGTGGGTGTGGCTTGGTGGGCGTGATGTGGCTTGCTGGGCATGGCTTGCTGGGCGTGGCAGGGGAAGGATACTGTAAAATCTTCATTCCTTCCCCACTCCAGGGGAAGGTTACTGCAAAATCCCCATTTCCTCCTGATCAGCTGGGACTCGGGAGGCAGAGAATAGATGGGGGACGGGGCCAGTCAGAGGTGGTATTTACCGGTTCTCCGAACTACTCAAACTTTCCGCTACCGGTTCTCCAGAACTGGTCAGAACCTGCTGAAACCCACCTCTGGTAGGCATACTCCTAGTCCCTTCCCTTAAATGTTGCCATCTTATGGGAGCTAGAAAATGTACCTTTTCTGTAACAACTCTTTGCCCTATGGGACATCTTGCTTCCTCTGAAGTTCAGCAAGCCTCCATCCCTTTAGCCTACTGTAAGACTTTAAAGACCTGGCTTTTCCCCCAAGCATGGAGAGAAGATTACATGCACCACTGGAACTGATGGACACCAGGTTTTTGTTGTTTTTAATGTTTTAATTGGCTGAGTTTTATAGTTTTAAAATGATTGTGTATGTTTTTAAATTTTTGATTGGGACTGATTAAGTGATTGGGATGTTGATTAAGTGCCATAAGCAAGCTGAGATCCTGCCACTAGTAAGACATTTATGAAGAAAATCTCAGCTGAATGTTGAATCCGGAGCAGTGAATTCTCTTTGGAAAAGGGAGAGACCATTAAAATAACCCACATACATTCCAGAAATCCACTCCTGATTAGAGTTCAAAAGCACTAAAGTATGGTTTTGGGGTCACTTTAGAGTTGGATGGATGGGGAGTCAATGAGTATAATCTAAACTCATACTTATAATGCACCCTTTTAAGGACAAAAAGCTTGACAATCTCATTTTGTAATTGCTTTTTGGATTATATTTTTATTGCTTTGGAAATAGTAAGATTCTTCAGATTGGCAAAGAAGTTTTAAATATGATTGGAAAAATATTATTTTTTGGATTACAGCAAAAGGGTGTTCCAAAATTTTGAGGGTGGAATGTTAGAAAAAGACTAAGGATCCAGAGGGATTTGGAATAAAAGTTGGAAATTCATTATACAGATACAGATACAGATACAGATACAGATTAATAGAGTTGGAAGGGACCTTGTAGGTCATCTAGTCCAACCCCCCGCTCAAGCAGGAGTCCCTATACCATTTCAGACAAATGGCAGTCCAATCTCCTCTTGAAAGTCTCAAGTGTTGGAGCTCTCACAACCTCCGAAGGCAAGTTGTTCCACTGGTTGATCGCTCTCACTGTCAGAAAGTTTCTCCTTATTTCCAGGTTGAATCTCTCCTTGGTCAGTTTCCATCCATTATTCCTTGTAAAATCCTTCCCATGGGAAACTATGGACATTTACATTCTTGGGGTGTTTTTTTTTTCCAAGGTTTGACACTAGAGAGCACCAGTAACAAAATAATGGATTCATTGGGAGATAAGTGTGAAAAAATGATTCAGAAGATCTTTTAAAGATTTCTGCTATTATTGAAAGATAAGATGAGTTTGTGGAAGAGAAACAAGCTTCCCTGGACAAGAATTAAAAGCCAGGTTTTAAATGATAGATTATAAGGATATAGAACAAGACAAATTGAATTTACAAACAAAGCTAGTGGAAGGTTTAATGATGAAAAGGGATTTCAAATAGTAAATCAGAAGAGTGGCCTTTTCATATTGGGTTTACAAAAGGATTTGCAAATAATAGACCAGAATAATGGCTTGTATGATGTTTTATATTGGATTAATAAAAGGGAACTATTATGGGGTATTATATGAAGGGGCTTGAGATCAAGATTTTTGGGAATAAGGAGAAAGAATATAAAGTGGTTTTATTTGATCAAGTTAGAATAGAAAGGCTGTTTTCTATTTTTAGTGGGTCTTTTAGAAAGGCAATTTTTAGTGGGTCTTTTATGGCTAGGATTGCAAGATTATGTTTTAAGGTTTTAGTTTTATGAATGAGAGTTCTATTTCTGGCAACTTTTAATCTTTTTCTGATTATGCAAGATGATATTTTGGGGTTTTGTTTTAATCATGAGTTCTATGGATTATTTCTTATTAGATTAAGTTTAATCCCGATATGGTTATTACTGGTAACTTTAATGGACTTTTGTTGAAGAAGAGCAACTAAGATGATTAAGGGCCTGGAGACAAAAACATATGAATAACGGTTGCAGGAATTGGAGGTATTTAAGAACAGACTGGACAGCCACCTGTCTGAAATGGTATAGGGTTTCCTGCTTGAGCAGGGGGTTGGACTTGGACAAGGTCCCTTCCAGCTCTGTTCTGATTGTAAGGGATGGTGCTAAGCTTTTAAAATTGTAAGTACTTGCTCGCAAGAAGGGAGAAGATCCTTTTTCTTTTTTTCTTTTCTATTGTTTCCACTTTTTTCTTTTCCTTTTTAATCTTTTGTAGTTTGTATTAGTTTTATCTGTATAATGTATTTTTAATAAAATTATTATACAAAGGACCAAATAGCTTGCATTTTCTCTTGCCTCTTCTTTTTTAATTTACTATTATATGTTATAAAGTAACATTTCATGAAGGCTTTCCTTGCATCCCAAACTATTCTTACGTTTGTACCTTTATTAAGACTATTTTTTTAAAAAAACAACACCTTGTTTTTTTATAGCCCTCCACTATTATTTCATTCTGTAACAACATTTCACTTAATCTTCATCTGAAAGAACCGGGTTTCTCTTTAGAAACCAGATGTAGATTATGTAGCTCTCATAGACCACAGTCCATTGCTGCCTATGATTCCCCCTGCACCTACCCTCTCTCTCGATCTTTCAGGCCCAAATCCATAAAAGTTGTCCTTGCTCTTGTGTTGCCCTACTGAAGCATCTGAGCCGTTTATTGAGATTGCTCAACATCATGAACAATTACAGGGCATATCTGTCAAGACCTTAATTTTATGGTCCAGTTCCCAGCATTTGTGAAACTTCAGATTGTCTTAATTTTTGGTCTTGACTTAAAAAAAAAAAAATACTGACTACAAGTTCAGAATAAAAGCCAAGTTGGTTGAGACACTGAGAGATTTGTGAAGAAATCTGATGTGACCTTTTTAAAAGAAACAAGGAGAACTTTTCAATTTGATTGCAGCAGCATTGTAAATGCAAGTTTCCCCCCAAAAAAACTCCACCACCACCCCGCTTCTTATCTCCCTGTTCCATCCCACTTGTCTTTTATTCGCACTGCCCTGCTGTGCACAATTGTTGAAACAGAAGTTGCTATTTCTCCTACTGGGGTAAAAACAAAACAAAACAGTGGTTTGACACTCTTAACAGAATCACTAGGACCAAATGGTAAATGGGCAGTTACTGCAGTTGTTTTCTTTGTCCTGGAGCTCGATGTACAGTTGGAATAGCTCAGCAGTGGATATAAATCCCCCAAAAGATTTAATAGAGCACTGTACAATAGTCTGTTTCTATTCTTTAAATTTAATTCCAGTAATAAAAGATGGGTTGAGTGATGAAATACATGAAATCTCAGGAGAAGAATCTATCTTAGACAGCCATGGAATGGAAGATTCCTCTCATCCCACACTCCAATTTTTCAGTATTTAATTGCAAAGTCAGTAAAAGGTATGTACGTGCATGCACAAAGCAGATTTTTTTGCACTGACTTTTATTTCTCAGTAGAGACCAAGTTGGAGAAGAATCAAGCAACACATGGTTTTGGAACAGCTGGTGGAACAAAACCCTAAGCAGAATTCCGTCTCTAAAACTGTTGCCAAACTGTTGATTTTATTATCAGGCCAAGCTTTGCTTTATTTGAAACTATTCCCCAAAGTCACTACTCCAGTGTATATCATCAGTCAGGCTGGTGCCGTTCCTATGTCTTAGCGTTAGCTATTTTGCTGTGCATTCAGAATAGTTTGTGGGGTTTTTACTCCTCTCTGTCCACACATGGAACCATTCCCAATAAATGAACTGGGGAACGGGAACAATGGACGATTTAGAAGTTCAATATTTTTGCTTCCTTCACATATAGATACAATATAACCCTCCAAGTGGGTGTAAACATAAGAGTTGCAAACTGTTTGACAATGTACTTTTTTCAAACAGTGCTGAACAGTGGCTGAAGAGCAGTGTCTTCTTCACTGTACTGTATGTCTTTCAGCTTCTCTATCTATATTCCTGTCCAGAAAAATCTACTCAAATATGAGATTGCATTCCTTCTCCAATGTTACAGTTAGCTTTCCAGCGGGCAAAAAATATATATTAAGTGATTGTTAAACTGCTAGTATGAAATGAATGGTGTCATTAGGAATGGAATGGAATGGAACAGCATAGTATAGAACAGAATCTCTTTAGATATAGTTTATGTGTTCTCATTTGCATTGTAATCAGTGGTGGGTTTCTACCTGTTCACCCAGGTTCGGGCGAACTGGTAGCAGCCGCGGCAGGAGGCTCCGCCCACCCACCCGGATGTCATCACGGACATTCTGTGCATGTGCAGAAGGTTCTGTGCATGCACAGAAGCATCGTGCGTGCACGCTCCCGTTCCCGAACCGGTAGCAAAGGTAAATGAAACCCACCACTGAGTGTAATCACAAATCAGAAGCTACTGTGGGATGAGTTCTGGAGAGGTTATATGTGATATTCTGAAGTTCTTTTTGTACGTCTGTCTTGGATGCATGGAATGGAAACTATTCAGATATTAAAAATTACCATCCAAAAGTATAACTGTTATGTATAACAGTATAAAATAAAATTGCCCATTGATTTATTCTGAAAAAAATCACTTTTCTATTGAAAGTTTATAATCTGTTATGTACAGTTATGAAAAATGTTTTCCCCCCCCTTTTTGTCTTTCTTTCTGGCCTCCAACAGATATTAAATTGGCATCCAATTAGGAATTAGTTTTTTTCCACCAATTTTTCCCTATCCATTATAATTTTCCTACCACTTTCCCTTCTGTATTTAATCATGGCTTGGCTTTTAACACATGCACAGCTACCAATGTATTGCTAATTCTGAATTTTGCAATGTGGTGTTACAGCAATGTTGAGGAATGTTTTTGTCCTGAAAACCATATATCACAATTAACAATGAGGTCATGGGTTTTATTTCTCAACTGTATGGATGCAGGCAACTACACAGATACACTGCCTGTATCTGATGATGAATGCTGTAGCTGAGCATTATCTAAACAGCTACAGATTCTCTACCCTCAGTGTAAAGAATTAACTCAGCACTCCTACTAGGTAAATAATCAATGAAATAACATCACCTTTCCATGATCTGTTCAATTTTTGAATTGTTGCATTACAGATTAGCTTTTCCATGTGTTTGTTCTTGAATAAAAATTCAACATTTAATCTTCATTCCAAATATCATAGCAAAATAGTACATGGCCTGCTGCCATTAAAGCCTTTTCTTTAGTGGCCCCCTTGTTGCAGGATATATTTCAAAAGATGTTTTAAAGTCCTTTTATTCTATTAGAGCGTCTCTTCTCTTCTTTGACCAAGTATGGTTGACTTGTAAACTCAACCTACATGCAGCCACATGTCTCCATTTTTTACTCTTCAGAATCCCATGAGATTAATTATGCTGAAAACTGATAGCAACATTTTCTATTTTCTTAAGGGTTGGGGGGGCATGAACCTGGAGGGAGGGAAAAAATCCTTAACTCTCCCCCCGAAATAACTCGGTGTGAGATTGCACCACTCGTTTTTATGAGTTCATTCTTCCCCACAAATGGTTAGGGCAGCTGTTGCCTGCTGAAAGTTTGCCTTCTCCTGAGCTAGCTATGAATTGGGCAAAACAGGACAACATGCACTGGCCCACTCACCCCAGCCAACTCGCCACGTTGGGACAACTTGCTGGAGCCAACTCGCCATGGGACATCTCACCATGGGATAATTCAACTACGGCATGACTCAAGAGAGGGTCAAGTAGAATTGCAACTCATCCCAGCCTCAAGGACTTCCAACTTGAGATGGTTCAAATCTAAAGCAAGACAAGGCCGGCTGCAATTCGCTTGTTCCCTCTCTTTAGTTATTCTGTTCTGAATTGTCCCGTGGCAAGTTGTCACGGGCAAGTTGGTTACAGCAAGTTGGCCGGGGTGAATCAGCCGGGGTGAGTCAGTCAGGGCAAGTTGTC
Organism: Thermophis baileyi; assembly: GCA_003457575.1. Classification (NCBI taxonomy): domain Eukaryota; kingdom Metazoa; phylum Chordata; class Lepidosauria; order Squamata; family Dipsadidae; genus Thermophis; species Thermophis baileyi. Next base: position 1,210,434 of record QLTV01001021.1, read on the forward strand.
CTAGACCTTGAATTGGTGCTACTATTTCCATTGTAGATCTTTAATGTCATTTTATTTGGGTTTTGTCATTTATATTGAACAGATTTTTAAATTAATTGACTATTATTTTTTTTAGAAGCTGCTTTGGTTTCACCTTGTGAAAATGTGGGTTCTATTAATTTTATATATCTGGTCTAGTTCAAAAAATGCAAACAAATAGGGTGTTTCATAAGATCTTAATTGAGGTACAGCATGTTTTTATGTTGATAGACTTGATACATGTATTTACAAATCCTTTCAGTGAGGACCACCATGATTTCTTCAAGGATTGTCTGAGCCAATTACTGACAAAGAACTATGATTATTTTCTTCTGTTCCTGAGATTGTTTGAAGAAAGCCTCCGACAAAAGCCAAACATTGCATCAGAACTGTTCTTGTGAAGCAAGATTTCTGCCTATTCAAAAACTGGAAGATTGCCCTATCTTAATTTCATAGTGAGAGTTTTTATTAACTCATCCTCTAAAAGCAAAAAAAGTTAAACCTCTAGTCGTTGTTTTATAAACATATCATTTCTGTTAAATTGTTCCCTAAGATAATAGTAAATAGAAATGTGGAAGATAGTATACAGACATCAGTTTTACAGAGTCAGAAATATCATTTGATTTCAGAATAGATGTGAGAGTTAAATTAAGGTTCTGTCTTGACTGTGCCAACGTGCTTATGACTGTAGCAGACGGTAGACCCATTTGACCTGAAAATGGATCCCTGAGATTTTAGGGACTGGATTGTTACTGTTTCAGAACAAATGCTTGAATTTATCCCTTGCCAGCTTTATCTATGTTTTAGAATGGCTTGCACTGGGAATGTTGCCTGTCTAGAATTGTTAGATGTGATCACAATTGACTTCATAGATAAAACTGTCCATTGGCCTGTTAGCCAGAAAACCTGGGGCTTTATTATATGATGCATTAATAATTCCAAAGTGGAGATAATATATTTGGCAGGTGGCGACAACTAATCCTGGTTCTAGCAATACTATGTGTGGTGGAAGGAGTAGAGTTGGCCCCACCAGAAGCAGTAGGAATGGAGTTTGTACATTGGTCTTCAGAAGCCCATCCCATTTTAAATCCACTGTCCGCTGATGCTCAAAAGCCCACTCTCAGGATACTGGATGGGGCAGGAACTACACAATGATGTCATAGATCTAGCCTATGTTTATATAGATTCATGTGTACAGGCTAGTTTATTTTCAATTTTTTCAATTTTGACTTTTCAAGAAATGTTAGTTGCCATTTTGAGTCTGCCACTTAAAATAGTAATCCAGCTAATCCAAGAATGCATCACCATTCCTTGTCCCATGCCTGTTAAAGTATATAAAATCAAATGTTCTCAAGAACCAGGACCATGAAGGCCAGGCTTTGAGAACAAGCTCCGGTAGCTTCTTAATCAATGTTCTAAGATGTGTGCCGTGAGCACAAGTATCCTCTGAAACTGTATAAGAGTTGAGTGAAAGAAGGTAGGTGAGTTGTGTGGGTGCTGAGGACTGAAGAGATGAGCAGCTGCTGGACACTGCAATCTCATCCATTGTGATTCTTCCTCAGTGGTTGCTCAGGGAATTAAAGAGTCATCCAATTAAAACCCATAGAGCAGTGATGGCAAACCTTTTTTGGTTCGCGTGCCAAAAGGGGGGGAGTGCGGGGGGGTCACGCACGCGCGTGCCCACACCCATAATTCCATGCCCCCCCCCGTGCATGCGTGCGTGACCTCCCGGCACGTGATGGCACGCCCGTTTTTCGCTCTCACCAGGCTTCAGAGCCTTTCTAGGAGCCTGGGGAGGGCGAAAATGGCCTTCCCCCGGAGGCCCTCGGGAGGCAGAAAATGGCCCATTTGCCAACTTCTGGTTGGACTGGAAGTCCCGTTTTTTTGCTCTCCTCAGGCTTCAGAGTCTTTCTAGGAGCCTAGGGAGGGCAAAAATGGCCTCCCCCCCCCCAGAGGTCCTCCGGAGGCCGGAAACGTTCCGTTTGCCGAAAATTCCGGTTGGACCGGAAGTCTCCATTTTTTTGCTCTCCCCAGGCTTCAGAGCCTTTCTAGGAGCTTGGGGAGGGCGAAAACGGCCTCCCCCCCCCGGGAGGCCATCCGGAGGCCAGAAATGGCCCATTTCAAGTTGGGAAATGGGCCATTTCTGGCCTCCGGAGGGCCTCCGGTGGGGTGGGGAAGGCCATTTTCACCCTCCCCAGGCTCCTAGAAAGGCTCTGGAGCTTGGGGAGAGCAACAAATGGACCTTTCCCACCCTCTCCGGAGGCTGGAAACAGCCTTTTTCCCGACTCCCAGTGGGCCCAGAAGGCCCGAAAATTAGTTGGCTGGCGCGCGCATGCGCGCCGGACCTGAGCTCGCATGCCCACTGATATGGCTCCATGTGCCACTTGTAGCACGAGTGCCATAGGTTTGCCATCACGGCCATAGAGAGTTTCCAGTGAGAGTCTCACTAAGAGTCTGAAAGAGAAAGGAAATTTATTGATCGCCATGCAAGCATCTTGTGAATGAATTTCACTGAGTGGAAGCTCAGTGATTGAGTCCTCTAATGTTAGGGGCCTGAACATCACCGCCATCCTGCATGTGTATATGCTGTGAAAGTGGGTGGTCTCTGGAGCAGTTCCCCTTATTTTCCTCACTTGGGCCAGGGACTGTGCCAGCAAAATCATCATTGGCCACATGAAAGGTGTGAAGGAAGGAGGCAGGTGAGGCAAATGGATGCTGTTCTGGTGTGACCCTATGGAGTAGTTCTTCAGGATTGAAAGAGGTGGAAGCTGAAAACCTTCTATCTCATCCAGTCCAATTCTCCTTCAATGGTTGCCCAGGGACAGAAAGAATCATTCACTGGAATCTGGTACAGGTTAATTTCCAGTATGAAATTAATGGACAAGAAGTTCAGGGATTTAAAAAGGTAGCAAGCAGGTTGCTGAACAGGCTTTTCCAGTGTAACTTACATCTAATGGAAGCTCTTAATGTCTGGAGCCTGAGCATCGCCCCTTTTCTCCACTCAAGTGGGTTGTGAGTGCCACAAATCTTAGAAATAGTGAGTCCTTCCTGACCCAATTGGAGCTGGAAAAGTCATCATTGGCCATGCAAGTTATTCCTCAGTTATTGTCACTCTGCTTCCTTACAACACCAACTGAGGCTCCCCACCTGACATGCTCATCAGCTGAAAAACTTGCATTTTGGGTTAGGGATATTGCTTCATCTGTGGTTGGACATTTATGTGGGGAACAAATTAACACCTCTTTCCCTGAGGTATCAGTCTGCCTGCAATCCTTGAGAGTTTACTGCCTCACATGGAATGACACACAACACACAAAGAGTGCCTTGTTAACCTCTCACTGTTATTAGTTACAATAAAAGAAACATTGGTTCCATACTCCAAAACTGAGATAATTTAAAATATTTATATACCCCTGGGCAGCTAACAATAATCAACCCATATAATAGATTTAAAGCTACACATGCACCGTGTAATTATGGTGCTAAAGAATTTTTAAAACAATACAAAAGAGCAAAAATGAATATATTTAAAATAAAATTAATATCCATTTCTAGTGGAAATTAGATAGGACAGGTAGTCCCTGCCATAACAGGAACATACAAAGATAGTAAAACTCAAATATAGATGATTAGATAGATGATTTAGATAAATATTTAGAATTGATATTATTTTGAAATATACGTTCACATAAATTTTATGTTACAGTCCCAGAACCCTCCCCCCCAAGTACTATATTGGGAGAAAGATGAGCAGTGCACATGAGAATAATAATAATAATTATTATTATTATTATTATTTATTATATTTCTATGCCGCCCAACTCCCAAGGGACTCTGGGCGGCTATATATAATTGCTATATATAATTGTCTTCTGCTGGACCTTACCTGGAGCAATGTCTCAAAACTTTGAAAAGGAATCACTCGCCAGGTCAGGTCCTAGGCCCGTGATGGTGAACCTATGGCACGCGTGCCAGAGGTGGCACGCAGCGTCCTCTCTGTGGGCACGCGAGCCGTCGCCCCAGTTCAGATCTGCCGTGCATGCGCACGCGCCTCCCACCGGCCAGCCGGTCTTCGGGTCTCTGCCGCACATGCACAGGGGCTGGGGGGCGTGCGGGAGGGGTGCATGCGCATGCGCGGGGCACGTGCGGGAGTTATGCATGCATGTGGGGGCAGAGCAGGGGTGGGTTCCAACTTACCTCGCTGCCGGTTCGCTCCCTCCCGTGCCACGTGGGCGCACCTCGTGGGTGCGTGTGCACTTTGCGCGCACATGCATGCGCAGTAACAAAAAATCTGGGGGAAAAAAACAAAGCCAAAAAAAAGATGGCGGCTGCATGCACAGTGCCGGAAGTCGGCTTCTGCGCATGCTCAGAAGGAAAAAAAATTGGAAAAAAAATTGAAAAAAAAATGAATTTTTTTTTAAAAAAAAGATGGCAGCCCCCACGGATCGGCACCGACCGATCCGGTTCGGTGATGTCATTGTGACGTCACCAGCGGGCTGCTACCAGTTTGGGAGAACCGGTCCAAACCGGGAGGAACCCACCCCTGGGGCAGAGCGCATGCGGGGACCGCGCACGCATTGCATTTTGGGGGCTCGGGCACGCGCGCACGCTTTGGGCACTCGGTCTGGAAAAGGTTAGCCATCACTGTCCTAGACAGTAGACTAATCGTTTGAGGCACAACAAAAAACAATCAGGCCATCAGCCAAGTACCTGCTGTTGCAAAAGTGAGATTTACACAGGGAGTGATGGCAGCCAATCTGTGTTCCACCATCCTGGTTTGTTCTAATCAGGAGTTATCACTGTTTAGCAGCAGCAAGTGCAAAATTGCAACAATGTCCTATTGAACAATTAGCAACAATAATAAAATAATAAAAAATTAGCAGCAATAAAGCTGGTGAATTGCCAGTTAATGGGAGGAAATTCTGGACTTTTAGATGTTCCTCTGTAACACAATGGAAAAAAAGTGTTGAATTAAATTAAAAGCTTTTATGGTAAATGATCTGACTATAATATTGAAATTCTTAGGAAAAAATAATAACATATTTAGACCTTGTTAGCTGCACCTGTTAAACCTTCTTAGCTGCACCTGTTTCAAATTTAAAAGCAATGAGAAAAAAAAATGAAGATCCTATCTTATCCAGGCTAATTACTGAAGGCAGAAGCAGAATTGACTTGTGTTTGTCCTTTTTATTAATCATCTATGGATGATGTATTTGGTTCCTTTCTCAGTTCTTTGGTGAGCACATTTGCATGAATAGAAAATGCAAACAAACCTTCCTCTCTATAAAAGTCTAGCATGGACCTCAATATTTATTAGCAATAAAAGTTAATGTCCATATAGATGTTTTTGATGTTGAGCGGAAAATGGATTGATGAACAAAACTATCCATGCTAAACGTATCCAAACAAATAGCAAAGTTTATTTCAAAGTTAGCTTGGGTATATGACCTTCTCTTATTTCCTCCCTCCCCTCCAAAATCCCACTCAGTGGGAAAAATGCTTATTTAGTGAACTTGAGACCACTGGTCACTGAACATAAACTTTGCTGTTTTTCCAAATATTTTTTAGTAATTTGGTTTGAGTTAATAATGTGGCTTCAGTTTACTTGGATTAAGAACTGTCTCTTGTTTCCTTCAATTATCTTTAATAACTTGCCACAGATGTCCCAGTTCCGTGGGATTAGATGGTTCTGTGGAAGTTTGCCCTGTTTGTCCATAGGTTTCCAACCAGCAGTTCAGATCAGAAGTGTCCAGGGCCATGAAGAAGACTCCACAGCTCACATGCTCAGGCCACGCTTGGGAGGGCAATATAGCCATAGACGAAAAGGTTTTAGGATCAGAGAAATCATCTAAAAAATGTTACAGAGAACAGCCAACTTCTTCAAACTTTTTAAACATTGTTTTTCTAAGTAGCTTGATATTATACCATCTGAAAATAACTAACACTATAGAGTTAGGGAGCTATAGATGATTGCAAGTCAACACAGTTCTATTAAATTAATTTCTATTCTATTAAATTCAAACTAACACTAATGTTTATCATTAATTTCTATTACTATAATCTCCCAAATCTGGATTTTGGACTTCCATAGAGTCCAAAGAGGTACAGATAGGTTTCAGCATTAGACACCCAACATTGCTGAAACCTAAGCATACGCAAACATTTTGTACTAGTTTTACAGCAAGCCTGGTTTTGTACTCTCACAATACTCCCTTTTCATACTGACTATAAATCTATTTTATAAAGCAGAGGTATGTCAGCTTTATGAATCTTACTGTGCTATTTTTTCCCCAGTGGCCATGTTTATACACGGTCTATTATAAAAAGAATTTATTTGTATCCTTAAGTACAAATGGGATTTGAAAATAACAATTTTCTCCCTTTATAAAAAAAAAAGAAAAAGTAACATTCACTCATGTGAAATAAATGTAACTAAACTAAGTGAGATCTTCTGCAGAGTGAAAATCCCAGGATTCAATTTTAATAATCTATGTTCTTGCCAAAATTGCTGGTTACATCAGTTTAAATTGTTCTAATACAGTCAGAGATATGATATGTTTTAAACATATATTTTTGTAAATCCCATATTGAAAAGCTCTTGAAGTATATACTTTATTAATATGGGGATATAGTTACTCCTCTTAACTATAATTATATAATTACAGTGAAGAGTAATTATATCGTCATAATTATGGAGGTATCGTTAACTGTGGGAGGACAAAATCCAGGATTGTACAAATGCCGATATAAAAGTTTACCTGAGGAAACAAATTTTTGGTGTTAGTAACCAACACAGCTCTAGAATACAGTGTTGTTCATTCAAGACTGTTAATAATTTATTGTTCTATTGTAACTGTGATAATTTGAATAGAAAAGACGATGACTACAAATATATTTTCAATACCATATGTAACTTAGGAACAGAATTCTCTCAGTGGTGCAAAATAATAAAATATTAGAATCCAGTGGTACCAAAACCATAAAAAATATCATCTGAAACCTTGGAAATGTCACAGCTACCATTTTGCATATGAGTGCATCTTTCAGTTTTTATGCATTCCTGAACTTTTGAGGGAGCAGCAAAGGCAATAACTGTCCAGATCAGGGGTCTCCAACCATGGCAACTTTAAGCCTGGCGGACTTCAACTCCCAGAAGTCCCCAGCCAGCTTTGCTTGGATTTCCCCATGGACTTTGCTTGTTGGAAGCCAGCTGGGAAAGTTAAAATGGTGATCACATGATTGTGCAGCTGTCATAAATACATGCCAGTTGCCAAGTCCCTGGATTTTGATCACATGACCATGGGGATGCTGCAATGGATATGACTGTGAAAACTGGTCATAAGTCACTTTTTTCAGTGCCACTGAACGGTCACTAAATGAATGGTTGTATGTTGAGGACTACCTATATGGAGTATAATATATCTATTGTGTAATGGTTTAAAATTTAATGCATGATGAGAAAAGTAAGTTAACTGAGCATCATTGACTTTTAACATGTGTTAATTTAAACCAACAAGTTTTCACTGTTGGGAAACCAGCAACACATTTGCAGGACATTTTAATATAATTCATAGTCACATTCCTTGTTCCTGCATTCTTTTCTGGCTCTAACTTCATCCAACAGGGTTGGAGATCATGCCTAAATCTTCCCCTGAAAAATACCATTTCATAATCTGAACATTTTCTCTAATAAGAATGACAATTATTCTGTGTTATTCTATGTACACTTTTAAGTTTCAGTAAAAGGGTATTTAGTCATACCCTTCTGATTTAAGCAAATGTTCCATATAGAAGGAGTAAATATTTATCCAAAATTGAAATAGCACAAAAAATTGTGAAAAAGGTTCCCTCTTTTGTGCTTGCTTGTATGTATCTGCATAAATGATGGACCATGGTTATTGATGATTCCATCAATAAATAATATTATTTGCATTTAATGCTTTAATAAAATATCCAGATTAGTTCACTAGGACACTAGTAAAGAATACTAAGCTACACTTACTGTTTATTGTTTATTTATGGCATTTCTATTTCAACCGATAATTTTTGTAGGCCATTGTATGAACTTCGGCCAAATACATTAATAAAATGAAACCATGAAAATATAAGCCAAATGAAACAGCCATAAAAGGATACATCTATATTAAAATAAAGCAGGAAGTGTCAAGTTGCTGCCCCATACCTGAGTCCCTTTTTATAGCCCCACAGCCTTGCACTGTCAAATTAATTAATGCAATTGCCAATATCATGAATGTGATTTCCTGCCTTGTGGCTGCAATTCCCATTGTGTTGTCTAAAAAAAAAAAATCAGAAGCCATAGATTAACAAAGTGTCTCAAACTGTGGGTCTGGGCCAGTGGTGGGTTTCAAATTTTTTTACTACCGGTTCTGTGGGTGTGGCTTGGTGGGCATGGCTTGGCTTGGTGGGTGTGGCAGGGGAAGAATACTGCAAAATCTCCATTCCCTCCCCACTCCAGGGGAAGGTTACTGCAAAATCCCCATTTCCTCCCTATCAGCTGGGACTCGGGAGCCAGAGAATAAATGGGGACGGGGCCAGTCAGAGGTGGTATTTACCAGTTCTCCGAACTACTCAAAATTTCCGCTATTGGTTCTCCGAACTACTCAAAATTTCCGCTACCGGTTTTCCAGAACTGGTCAGAACCTGCTGAAACCCATCCGGGCCCACCACTAGATCTGGGGATTCTTATAGGAGACCCTTTGGTTCCCCCACCTACCCTAACTCTAGTGGGATAATGCAGATTTATAATGGCCTGAAGACATTTTCAAAGATTTAGAAAAACTTCATTTTTTAAACTACTACTAATAGATGATTTTTTTTCTTTTAAATTAAATGCTTTCATAATATAACTCAGATTATGTTTCTTTTGGGGATCATTATTCTGTGTTCTGGCTCTATCTGCAGCAGTTATCATATTGTGAAGAATTGGTAAATCTTTCACCAGCTCTATCTATCCCACTTACGCAATTCCTTTTTTCAAAGCTGGATGGTAGATCACAAGTTAGTCTGCTCCTGGTAATGGGGCTGATGATTATCTGTAAGTCTGAAAAGCTTTGTGACTCCGAATCTTTGAAAAGTGCTCTACAAAAGTATATTAAAAGAGCTTTTAAACTAGTTTAATTAGCAAACTAGGATGTTATTTTGAAATAGGCAATAATAATTTGATAACTTTAAATAACCAAAAATTCTCTTCCAATAGCAATTAAATTGTGTAGCACTGTGGCAATCTTATTTTTTACTTCACCATCTTCAAAAGGTACAACTTCCCTAGAAGTAGTTCAGTTTAGTTATGAGGACCATTCTCTCTCCCTGAAATATGCTTTTTTGAGACTTACTCTAGGTTTTTTTTTTTAATTTACATAAAAATTTGCCACCAAAAATAGGATATAAAAATAAGATAAAAGATAAAGGTTTTCCTTGTGCAGTCATGTCCAACTCTAGGGGGCAGTGCTCATCTCCGTTTCATAGCCAAAGAGCCAGTGTTGTCCAAAGACACTTCCATAGTCATGTGACCAGCATGACTATACGCCAGAGGAGCACAGAATGCTGTTATCTTCCCACCAAAATAGTACCTATTTATTTACTTGCATTTGCATACTTTCAAACTAAGTTGGCAGGAGCTGGGGCAAATAACAGAAGCTCGCTCTGTCACATGGTAATTGGTCTCAAACTGCCGATCTTCCGGTCAACATGCCCAGCATCTTAGAAACTATAGAGCATTTCTTTAGTTTAACTTGGTCCTCTAAACAAATATCTAACATACCTCAAGAGCACTGAGTTGGGGAAGGTTTCTTTAGAATGTGAATAACAAGTATTTGTTCAGAATGTAAAAATGGAAGCTTGGTACTCCTTTATGAATGTTGGTTGGTTTCATCTTCTCAACAGTAAATAAATATGTTCATGTAGTGTGGTAAACCACAATTTTAACCATAGTTTGTTGATTAAATTACAATGAGTAAGCCAGAGTTTGCAACCACAGTTGCTCAATTTGTATACTATGCTAATAATAATATAATAATATAGCTTACTTGTTGGTGATTCAGTGCAATATGAGAATTTTGATCATCATTCTTTGCAAAGCATACTGAATCAAAAATAAGCAAATCACATTTTAGCTTAACGGGCTGTAAGACCAACCAAAAAAATGTAGCTAGTTTACAGTTCAGACTGTCATGGATCCCTTCCCACATTGGACTTAATTAAGTGGGTAAATTTGATGTATAAATATGTCACGGTTTAATTTAGGTTTCCTAATTGAGGATGCAAAAATTAATTTCAGAATTTAAACTATGAATCTGTTATATAACTTGGAAAAGCCAACAGAGCTTAACATATATTACAGCATCATAAAACTAACCTTTTGAACAAGTTAAACTTTTTGGAAGGAATAACACCCATATAGCTAAAATAGCTTCTTTAAAATCTGTGATTACTGGAATGGAATGACTAAAAATTAAGCCAAGTGATTGTACTTGGAGGAAGGGACAAAGTCCCTGTCCTCTGAGCTAGGCTAAATATAAGGAACTTAGAAGTAGGGAACGGAAGTTCATTCTTAAACAGAGAGGGCAAGACAGAAGAGTTGCTAAAAATTAACTTTCCTTTGTGTTTGCAAGTGTGAGCAAAAATATGGTCAATGTAAGAATATAGCACATATGTTAGCTTTTTGCATCTGTGGTTTGCTGTGTTAAAAGAAAAATAGTAGGCTTCAACTTACTTCAGGAATGGGTGGTGAGGCCAGAAACTGCCTTCCATGAGTTTTGAAGCTGGAGGCCAGCTTTTTTTTTAAATGAATAGATAACTATGCTGAGCTATCACAGTTTATATATACAGTCACTTCTTCTGTCCTATTGTCATCTGTAGTCAAACAAGTTTTACAAGGATCTGTAAATGAATCACAAACCAATAGTGGCTTATCATACCAGCTTTAGTTCTGGGAAAAACAACTGTCTTTTTTCTAATCTCAATACTGTATTAAGTGTATTCAGAGAGTGTCTGTTGCATAAGAGCAAAGCCTGATTTAATCCAGGATTCTCTTCCTATCATGTCCAAGCAATGCTTTCAGAAAGTACATATGCAGAACATGAACATAGTAACATTCGTGTTCCTTACCAACTGATACTTGGAAGCATGCTGGAATTGGAGATAATATAAATACGTCCTCACTAGAAGCTTCAGCAACATTGTCCTCCCATGATTTTCTTTAATTGGCCACTTTGGTATCAGTGACCGTCAGCATAACTTGCATTGCTCGCCCCACTTAAGCTATCTATAGCTATAATAGGTCAGACATTCAAATAGTGAAAAATGCAATAACCAGATGAGTCACAGAGGCACATCCAACTCCATGCATATTGTATAAATGTAGAAACAGATACCCTTAAGAATATAGATTAATGCAAGCAAGAGGTAACATTCCCTTGGACAAGCTCTATAGTTTTCTTGGCAACAGTAGGGACATGATTTGCCCACTTGTAAATAATTCAGTCTTGTATAATGCATTCCTGAAAATATGTTGTTTAGTAGATAAGTGGCATAATCGCCCAATCTTCTCCTTACTATTTTTATTTCTGGCCTGGGTCCTATGCCTTCAAGAGTTCCACTGACATGAAGAAAGTAAGTTATTTAACTTTTCTTATTCTTTCGTCTCTCAGCTAAAATTCCTGGGATCCATTTGCTCTTCAAAGCCCAGGAATGGGGCAAGAACAAAGCTATCTGTTCTTGCTCTCAGAATCACCTAAAAGCATCTGCTTTTCAGGACAAAATCCTATTGCATAATTATGTGGGGGGGGGATGCTCTAACTTCTGCACAATCTTCATGGATAGCACTAAGGTTGCACATATTTCATTTTACAAATATCAGTCTTCTTTATGCTAAGTGCACAATACAGTACACACTTGTGTTCCTGCGTCTTACTTAACTAAAATATCGGTTTCATTAAAAGTCTTTATAAATCTTGCCGATTTCTCTGGCGAGCTTGGAATGGAAATTCCTCCATCCCATTGCAACTGCCAAGAATGAAATAAGCCTGGATATCTGGAGATGGTACATTTTAGCCCAATGAGTTCCCTAAATGTTCTGTTTCTAAGTAGGTCCCATGAAACTGTAGCCAGTTGATATAACTGTATAACAGCAATAGCAATAGCACTTAGACTTACATACCTCTCTATAGTGCTTTACACACTCTCTGAGCAGTTTAAAAATGCCCCCAATTATCTTATTCCTCATTTTACTGACCTTGGAAGTCTGGAAGTCTGGAAGATCTGAGTCAACCTTGAGCCGGTCAGAATCGAACTCCTGGCAGTGAGTAGGGTTTGTCTGCAATACTGCAAATTACTGCATTCTAACTACTACGCCAACACGGCTCAAATGTCATGGTATAAATGCTGTAGATCTGTATTTCCCAACCTAGTCATCTTTGGGGATGTGATCCCCCAGCCAAGATGGGAAACATTATCGTACATCATTTTTTCCCTACCTCACTATTGTTATAGAAAGAGAGAAAATGTCTGCCAATGACTCAAATATTTAATATAATTCACATAATATCTATTAATCAAAATATAATTAATTACGTATCTATGATTTAGTCCAAAATAATAATGAATTTGCATGTAAATATCATAATTAAGTCTCCCATTCCTGAACACAGCTTAGAATCAAAGCAAGTAAGTGACAGGTGCTATGAGGGCTGAGAAGAAATATGAACAGAGATGTTAAAGTTTAAGATTAGCAGAGAAGACTATGATAGTGATATGGTTGTCTTGTTCTAAGTTCAGCAGTTTCTCTGCAATGCTGTAACTATTATAGCAGATACTAAACTCTTTCTCTAGGTCAGTGTGGTCATTTTCTTGATGACTAAATAACTGAGAGCATTTGGAAGCAAAGACACAAATGTTCTGTCCCATATTTCTGTTTACATGCTTGTATGCGGAACTTGCCTAGAAAACCATTAGGTGAAGAAATGCCTACTAGAAGCATATGTAAATATATTAAGTGCATATTTATTAAGGATCATCCATAATTATAATCAATGGAATAGGATATGGATATTCCATATCAGTGGATATGGAAATTAATCTGGAATTAAGACAAGTCTATTAGCTGTTCAAAATATTAAACAGCAATAGCAATAAATATTTAACATGTATGATGTGTAATTAATGTGAAGCCAGGGAAAGCAGTAAAATAAAATACCTAGTTTCAGTATCTTTGATTAGTACCACAAATTTCCATCTGGTCAATTAACAGACTTCATAATGTCATTATAGTATTATCTACATTACAGTACATTTGAAACAAAATATATTGCTTAATCTAGGAAAACATGGTCTTCCCAATTAGGTATGTTGGACTATAGCTGCCAAACAAGGTAGTTAGTTTTATTAGAAGTTGTAATCAAATAACTGAAGGCTGTATGTTTTGGGAGAAAATAGTCTATTTCAAGAATAGGTATTAGGCAACCTTTTCAGATTGCAGATTCTAACTGCATGATCTCACATAGTATGACTATCAACTTTCTATGAACACCGAACCATCTTGCAAGATTTTGCCATTTTTCATTTTAAACAAATTATTTAATTTTTGGATTTCTCCAGACTAACTCTGTATGAGATGAAAATTTCTACTGATAGGTATAATTAAGTATAACAGAAGTTCCCAAGTTAATACAGAAGTATTATATGGAAAGTAATTGTTCGGAATTGTTTGGAATCAAGAATTTGGACTTTAAAGGGTCAGCATAGATTGAGCCTGTTAATACAATAATAGCTACCAGTAACCATGTATGGCAGAATCAATAAGTGACCAGTAATATTCTCACTGTGATATTCTAGATCAATTGGAATTTCTAAAGATTCTTTAAATGTAGCTTCATGAAGAAGGCATTAGAGCAACGGTGTCAAACTCGCTGTGTCACATTGCCATCACGTGACATTTCACGGCGTTTTCCCCTTTGCAGAGTTGGGGTGGGCGTGGCCTGTGCATGATGCATCCAACCCGCAGGACGCCAGTTTGACACCCCTGCATTAGAGCATGCACTGTTTCTCAACCTCAGCAACTTTAAGATGTGTGAACTTCAACTCCCAGAATTCCCCAGCCAGCATACTGCACATCTTAAAGTTACTGAGGTTGACAAACAGTGCATTAGACTAAAAGAATCTCAGTACTGGTTTGATCTTATAGTACATGGAATCAATGCAATTGGGCTATCTGCCTAGGCTGCACAAAGTCAGGTGAAGAACAATACAGTGTGAACCTGCCTGCAACTTTTCCTCTTAAACTCTTCCACTGCTGCATTTCATTTTATAAAGGACTGGATTTGGGAAAATGCTAAGCAGCCTGTCTCCTCCTATAAATTCTTCAAAATTGGTCTTTCTGAATGAAGTCTCTAATGGCTTTAAGTCTTCCACATTTTCTTGCTTCATCAGCTATTTTGCCTGACAATTAGTAACATGCCAGACAGAAAGTATTTCTCCTTGAATGGCTTTTTAGACTAAAGATGCACAAACTCTCAATTATTTTTCTTAATCCAGAATGTTTCTGTAACATTTTATAACTACTGTTTGGTTATAAGACAGAAAGTTCAAATAAATAAGTAAAGGGTAGACAACATTTTTAGGCCAAAGGGCATTTTATGGGTTCACATAATTGCTGCCATGGGAGAATTTCCTGTCCATAAAATGACCATCATTCTGGATGTCAGCAGTTGCAAAATATTCATTTATTAAAAGGGAATTTGCTGAAGATACACCCCTCAATTTACTTTTGCCCTCCTCTAAGATGCTAATCGTTGCCTTTCAATTTACTTCTTTCTTATTCATGGATAAGGAGCTTCTAGTCACCACTTTGTTTATTTTCAGTTTTATATGCCTTTAGTGCATGTAAATAAACATGCTGCAGGAAACTGGTATTATGCAGTTGGTGTAGACATCTTGTTGTCACTTCTAGTAAAGTTGTTACTGCTGCTACTGGTGAAAGAATATACAGATAGTCCTCAACTTACGACCACAATTGAGCCCAACATTTATGTTGCTAAGTGAGAAATTTGTTAAGTGAGTTTTGCCCCATTTTACTATTTTTCTTGCCACATTTGTTAAGTAAATCACTGCAGTTGTTAAATTAATAACATGGTTGTTAAGTGAATCTGGTTTCCCCATTGACTTTGCTTGTCAGAAGGTTGCAAAAGGCGATTGCATGACTCCTGGACACTGCAACTATCATAAATGTGAGTCAGTTGTCAAACATCAGAATGTAAAACAAGTGGCCATGGTGATGCTACAACGGTTGTAAGTGTGAAAAATGGTCATAAGTCACTTTTTTCAGTGATGTTGTAACTTTGAACAGTCATTAAATGAACTGTTGTAAGTCGAGGACTACCTGTGTAAGATTCTGTGGCATGCAAGTTAAAAAGATATAATTCAGGATAGGTCTGAGGCCTTATTTGAGCTGCACCATAATGAAGTAGGTAGTGCAAGTAAAACTATTGTAAAGTATACTCTTCTATCACTTGATGAAGTGGCTTTGCAAAGATCATTACAAGGTCCAAATTTATAATAAAAGTATCCAAGTTGCTATTCTATTAATTTCATAGCTAGTGCATCATCTAAAATTAATCACGTTTTATTAATCTCCTCCCTCATTTCCCCCCTTCCTATTCCTTTTCAAAAGACTTTTTTTTTTCCTATTTCTACAGCAGGATCATTGGTTCCTATTTCTCACCTAGCCACTTCACAACAAACTTTTAAATCAAAGTTTGTATAATATCTTTGCATTCCATAGCGTGCAAACCATACACTTTCATCAGGGTCAGTGACATTTCTCCCCCCCTCCCCTTAGGTTACTTTTTATTTTCTGGGTGGACATGAGGTTACTCACCCCCCCCCCCCGTTGGATTGGGAAGAAGAGATCCACAGAACTCAAAAGCCTACTTGTAACCTTGCCTACACCTTGAGTAAGCTAACAAGAGTAGGCTAAAAAGAACTGAAAGTTTTTCAGATGGCAGAATTCATCCTCCAGGCTGACAGGCGAATTTCATTAACTCTCCTGAATCAGCATTCCCTATTCTGGTATCCACCAGACCTTTAGGACTTCAACTCCCCATAATCCATGCAGATTGAGCCATTGAAAAGGCTTCCAGGCTAGGGCTGTCTGACTTGAGAGCCCTACTTAGCTATGCCTCGTGGGAGGAGCGTCCGTCCCCATTGTCAATTTCTACTCTGGGTCACTCCGTGCAAACTTCTTCGGAGAGGACTCCAGCTAGCTTCAGACAATGGCAGTTTATTTAAGTCTCATCTTTCACCCCCGGGCTCTCTCTGTCGCTTTTGGTTAAGGAAAAGTAGAGGAGGAAAGGAAAGAGATGCCTACTTCGGCCAGGCGACGCCAAAGGGACCGAATTTCAGAAAGTTTGCCCAGCCAGGGAGGGTTCGCCGAGCTCATTGGAGGATGCTGGCTTCATTTGAAGCCTAGAAAGAGTTCACAAGCATAAACAGGAAAGCCTTACATCACTCTTGTGTCTGTGTGTGTAGGGGAGGAGCCCTGCCTGCTCTCCACTCGCCACTCTTTGTGGTCATGAATTGAGCGGAGAGCGCAAGGAAGAGAGAGAGCGAGAGAGAGAGGGAGAGATCTTCGCCTTTCAAGCCAGGCTAAGAAGTGCCTGCGAGAGGATTGATTAGAGCGGGCTCCTACGACTCACCATGCCCTTTCGGAGCGCTGAGGAGAAACCCAAGGATGAAACTGCTTTGGAGAGCTAAAATGGTAACCCCACACACACAGAGAGCTTCCTTGCGTTTCTAAAAGGCTTCTCTGCACAGGCAGAGGGATTCCTCCTTTCGGGACTCCGAGGTTTTACTTTTTTGAGAAGGGAAACCGCTCGGGCGAAGATCTGGTGCTTTCCAGTTGCTGACTTCCCCGGGGTGGTGGTGGTGGTGGTGAGATTTTGAAGTCTTTTTTTTTTTTTAAGGGAAAAAAACAACAACCTGCGACTTAGTGCGAATTCGAGTTTGGAAACGACGCCGCCTGCAATCTAATTCTCCCTCTTAAGTGTGGGAAAGAACGGCGGGGGGGTGGGAAGAGAAAGGAGGGAAATGAACGGGCTAATAAGCTTTTGTACACATCTCAGAGGCTTTAGTCCTTCGTCAATCAAAAAGAGTTATTTGTGTGTCTTGTAGAATTGTTTATTGCAGTGATTAAACTGTAACGGTACAGCAAGTATAGTTATGCTATAGTTTCCTGAGCTTATCCCTTCAACTTTCTGACATGCGTAATTTTTTTTTTTAATCTTTAATGGAGTTCTGTTAAACCTTATCTGATTTTTTTCTCAAGTCCTGATTTTTTATTTTATTTTTAAAAAGGCTGAAATAAACTCAGCTAATTGTTCTTAGAGTTCCTGCAATCCAAAATGCCTGTGTAGCTTTTAAAGGTGCAGCTATTGGTGCAGTTTAAATGCTGATGATAATAGTTATTGGAGATATTATGTCTGTGTGGGGATATTTCCTTATGAAACGATACTGCAGAACTATTTGAAATATGTATAAATCCTGGGTCGGGTGCCAGAGAAGTTAAATGGAGATACAATTATCTTGCTATGTATCCTAGCTTTTTCTCCATTGAATAGCTTGTAGTTTTGGGGGATTTGGAGTATTTTTTGTATGCCGGTTGTCCTTTGGAAGGTCTCCTTTGAAACAAATTGTGCAGCGGCTGGCCAAACACAAGGCAAATGGGGAAAATGACTTTGTTTCTATTATTATTTCTAAGAAATCCAAGCATTTCCTTTCTTCCTGTGGCAGAGCTCAATCCAAGACTGGGGTGAAGAAATAGAGGAAGGAGCAGTTTACCATGTCACCCTCAAAAGAGTACAGATTCAACAAGCCGCCAACAAAGGAGCAAGATGGCTAGGGGTGAGTGAAAATGCCACTTTGGCATCTTGTAAAAGTGCTTAGTGGACTTTGGAGTCCCAGCTGAGAGCTGCATTCCAGGCTGCTGCCTGCCTATATTATGCGTTGTGCTAAAGCCGGGTTTTCACATTAAAATACTTTCAGAGGTTCTTCATACTGTGTGTGTGTGGGGGGGGGGGGAAATGTAAAGTAAGGATCAATGACACTTTTGGGCATTTAATAAATTACTACAGTTTCAGAAGAAATAGAATTTTGTTTTTTAAGAAGATGGGGGAGTCCTCAGTAGTAGCTGAGAGGCTTTAATGCAGATGTTCTGAAGTTTGTGCACGTGTGGGAAAACACTTGTGAATTATTGCCCTTTTCTTTCAGTAGAGTAGATCAGAAGTACTCCGAATTTACTTCCAGCCAATGTAGTATATAAATTTGAATGTGGGATCATGACTTGAGAAAAAAACCCCCATACAAATACTTAGCTATAAAGCTCCCTAGGTGAATTTGATCTTTCATTAACTTTCAGTCTAGCCTACTTGGCAAGATTGCTTTGAGGAGGACATGGAGACACCTATGTATGTTGTCTTGGCCTCGTGGAGGAAAGGGAAAATATAGATGTAAGATACATTGTTAGTGACTCAGAACCCTGAATAATTCAAGATTGATGGAAAGTTGCTTACAAGATTATCAGGATTAACAAAGTATCCAGCATGAACAAAAACAGTTGTCAGATGAAATGTTTCATCTTGCTTTCTTGCTGACTCCAACAAGTTGGGATTAAGAAAACAGTATCTTTACCTGTCTGCATTTTAGCGACACTGCTAATTTAGAGAAACTAAGACTGATCGTTTTTGAACGATTACAATACTACACCCTACTTGAATCATGACTCTCAGGAAAGATGGCCTGTACCAGGGAGACCCAGACTGGTGGACACATTTGAGATTTTAAGAATATGTGTATACTCTCACAAAATAACTTCAGAGGAGCCGTGTCCATTCACAAAATGGCCACCATATCTAGTTTTAATACATACATGAAACAGATTGCTATCTGTCATTCCCTCTTCCCACTTGACATTATTGTTGCTTGTTTTTGTCTTCTTTTGGTGCAGATGGGTATTACTTCCAAAGAAAGTGCTGGGTCCAGCTGTGTTTTTTTTCCATAACAAAGCTTGTAAATCATTAAGATAAGAGTTTGGCATTTTACTTTGCAGTATGCCATTTCCCACTGTTTAAAAAAAATATCAAGTAGGAAGCCTGATATGAATGCAAGTTGCATGCACAATAATGGAGATTATCTTGGTGTCCTAGATGCAGGGTATAAAAACAATGGAGGAATGGGATCACGCCTTACTCCTGTGCTCCCATACCAGCTCTGAAACTATGGGATGCATAGATGTCAAAGTTAAATAGTGCTGTGTAGGCTTTTATCCTTTTTTTTTGGCCCATATATATTGGAGGTTTATGCATAGTGTGAGTTAAGTAGCTTTGGAATGAGTATTTGATTTTATACATGGCCATCTCTGAGTAAGTCTTACATGGTAATTGTGGGGTTTATATTAATTTTATCCCACAACACACGCATACACAAACAAGTTTGTGTATAAAAAAACAAAACCTTGGGATTTTTATTATCTTATATTGAAAAAAATGTAGGTTTTGTTTTGACTAAGGACAGAGTAGGCAAATGTTTTAAGTTATTGAACACACTTGAAACCTTTTGTGGACATTCTCACTAACGACTTGTGGTTGAAGAACTTATACATTTATAAAATGGAAGCTATTGGTAGATTTGGCCACTCACAAAAGCCTCATTTATCAAAAGAGAAATTGGGGCTGCTTTCTGAGACTTTCTCATTTGAATAGGCATTACTGAAAATAAGATGATCCTGTAAGCTAGTTAATTTATTTCAATATATACCTGTCAATTCATTACTGACACTATCTTGAAATATAATTTAAACAACATCTTAGATTTTGTACTATGGTTTAACCAAGTAGGATCAGCAAATTTTGCCAAACTTATAGACTGTAGTGCTAGTTTCTCCTTTTTCATATTCTGAAGGAGTACAAAGTGTTCTTAGCAGAACGGATGAATTCAAATCTGCTTCCTTTGGTGGCAGATTTCCCACCAATGCCTTCTGTTTATAGGAAAAAAAATAGTTTTTTAAAAATAAAATATTTGCATATTTTTCACAGATGGCAGTTTTTGCTAGGGCTCAAGGCCACCAAGAGTGCTTGTATGTCCACTAGTGAGGCGCTTTATTTTTTGTATGAAGTTGCAGGAGAGAATTTGAAAAGACCCATTATGGCTGATTTGGGATATGAAGAATGCCAAAATAGAATAGAATAGAATAGAATTTTTTTATTGGCCAAGTGTGATTCGACACACAAGGAATTTGTCTTGGTGCATATGCTCTCAGTGTACATAAAAGAAAAGATACATTCGTCAAGAATCATAAGGTACAACACTTAATGATAGTCCAGGTACAAATAAGCAATCAAATCATATTAGGAACCAGTCAATGTAAATTGTAAGGATACAAGCAACAAAGTTACAGTCATACAGTCATTAGTGGGAGGAGATGGGTGATGGGAACGATGAGAAGATTAATAGTAGTGCAGACTTAGTAAATAGTTTGACAGTGTTGAGGGAATTATTTGTTTAGCAGAGTGATGGCGTTTGGGAAAAAACTGTTCTTGTGTCTAGTTGTTCTGGTGTGCAGTGCTCTATAGCGTCGTTTTGAGGGTAGGAGTTGAAACAGTTTGTGTCCAGGATGTGAGGGGTCTGTAAATATTTCCACAGCCCTCTTTTTCACTCGTGCAGTATACAGGTCCTCAATGGAAGGCAGGTTGGTAGCAATTGTTTTTTCTGTTTAGCTAGTTCAGCGTTAATAATTTTGGAAGGGCATTGTGGTTTTATTGAAGGCAATTCAGTCCAATCACATCATTCTGAACCCCAAATAATAGTGCTACTTGGAAGAGCAATCGTCTCTCCCTCTTTTAGGAGGAACTTCATTTGACTCTTCTGATTTTCTCATTCTGGGCTGGAGGAACAAACTGTCCACTGAGAATGCATATCTGCAGCCAGATTGACTTGTATCAGCTTGTAAAATGTGTGTACAACATGCCAAATCCCACTGACTCCTGGTGAGATAGAATAGTGAGACAATAGCACATTGATATGAGACCCTGAAGTAATTGGTGTGGGGGAGAGGGAGATAGAAGCAAGAGAGGGAATTAAGAGGAGAACTGCATGTCAAGTATGGAATGACAGTGGGGAACATAGTTAAAAGTTTATTTCTAGAAGAAAATTCCACATTTAGGGCAGTTTTCCTTATATTAGGGTCACCTCTGCTTTCTACTGTATTATATTATTCCTTCTCATACTTAGCTTTAATAGAAGCAACAGAATTTCAAGAGAATAACTAGTTCTGAGATCAGCAATTCATAGTTCCTGGCCTAAATCTTTTAAATTTTTTCATTTTTTTTTCTTGCCACCAATCCAGAAGCAAGAAAGATAGCTTAAGTTGGCTTAAACCTGCTGGAATTCATTTTGGAGAGCAAGAAAAAGAGGTCGGGCCCAAAGTTTTGCACACAATTCTTAAAAGCAGCCCACCATAAAACTAATCACGGTTTGTAGTGATGGTACAAGGATTTTGTTATTCCTTTAGTTGATCTAATTCAATGTCAGCAATACTTAAAACTGGGAACTGCTAGTTTCTGCATGGGTCAGCAAGGGATTTTTTTAGTATAGTTTGAAATTTAGTCTTGTTTCTTTGAAAGGTTTCATTTCCTAGTCCTCCATAATCTACTGTTCCAGGAAAATAACTGCTTTTATCTTTGTGAAGCTAGACATTTCTCTCTCCTTCTCAAGTTATATGCAAAATAGCTAAGTATGTGCCAACTATATCAATATAGCTATACTTTAGGTACACAAAACTCATGAGGGAAAAATATCAACTTTTCAGTTGAGCAGAAGATAAAATAAATGATTATAGACAGATTGATAGTTTCAGAATATTTAGAAGTTGGTAATGCCTCAATAATCCTTTTTTGCAGAATAAATTATCATTGTAGTTATTTTTCACAGTGTGGTATGAAGGGTTATAATTTGAGAGCCTGTAGAATCTTGTAGGAGAGTTGATCCACTATACTAATAATTGGATTCTGTATGCTGTTTATTACAGGCAGATACCAATAACACAAATGCTCTCTTTCTAATGGAAGTATTGTTCCTATTGTTAAGAACTTCAAAGGAAAAGTTTATGGGTGGTCTTTCTTCATACACTCCAACTTATCTCTCCCCCCCCCTTATATGTTCATGATATCTTTGTTCCATAAGGTCTATCTGCTTTTCAGGAGGAGGTCTTGTGACTGTCCTCTCCCTCTGATATACATAAACATGACTGCTTCAGGTTTCACTTCCCTGTTGACCAGAAATCTCTCAATGTCCCATTGACATATTTATTCTAGATGAATAAGTCAGTCCGTGCAGATTACGACAAAAAATGTCAGTGTTCTCTCTTGCCTACTTAGATACTTTGTGGTGCTTCATTTGATTGTAAAAATATATTTGCTTAGTCTCACTACATTGCAAAACCCCATAAAACGTATTAATGCATTAATGTACAGTTAAGGAAAAACTATCAATGCATGATAATATATACACACTATGGACAGCTCAATTATTCAGATCCTGAGCCATCCTTTCCCTAACCTGCGAAGCTGCTCACAAAAAGGTAGCAGAAATAAGTTTGTTTGATAGAATTTAAAATCACTACTGTATTTGGGTTCTTTGATATACTGAGATTAAATGTGGTTGAGCTGAAAGTATTCAACAATATAATCAGTTCTGTTATGATTTTAAGTAGTTTTATACAAAGGAAGGTGTTGTCACCTTGCTAATACTGCCTTGCTTTTGAAACTTTGATAATTTGTTGTAGAGTAAATAAATTCAAGGAACAGGAAAAGAGAAGTTTGTAATGTGGAAAGAGAACTCTTGCTTATTGTGAGGACAAAGAAGTTTATAAACAGACATGAGGGTTCTTGTTTTTAGCATTGAAACTGTATTTAAGGGTGTGCTTCCCACCACAGTCTCTCTTGGGTCAGATGTGTTTATTAGTGTGTGTGTATTTTTCAAGATTTCCTGGGCATACCAGTTTAATCACGAATTGGGCCTTGCATTTCTTGCAGTTTGACACTGACAGTCTGAACTTTTTGTGACTAGAAGAGTAAAATATACGGTATTTGAGTAGATATTAAAGACATGGTTCTTTTTCATAGGCATTGAGAAAAATTTCCTTTATGAAGAGTATATAAGTAGATTATTTTTGCCACATTTATTGCCACAACATTTTAATTCTCCGAAACAATTTCACATAGGGAGAATTGGTGAAAAGCCAGCCACCACATGAATGAAAGGGAAGGTTTCATCTTCCTTGTTCCATTCATTTACAGCCTTTGTTTCCTTTGTCTTTAGCTTTTTTTGCCCCATATCCCTTAAGAAAACTGAAAGTGTTTCCTGGTTCCAAAGCATTACTCTTTTAGTTGTTTCAAATAGTTGAGAGCTGGTTGTTGGCATTAAGGTATTGGATTAGGACTGGTGAGAACCAGGGTCAATTATTCACTTAACCAAGAAAGAGCCCTGGATGACTTCAGCCCAGTCATTTTCTCTTAGCCCATCCTACCTCATTAGGATGCTAAATTAGGGATATATCAAGTGCTATGCCTTGACTGCTGGAGCGAGGTAGAATATAAATGGAAGAAATAGTTACCTTAAAATAGTAAAGAACAGGGACCTGTAATTTTGTTTCTCACCTCCTTCAATAATGCTCTTATGGTACTTATTCTTGTCCATTTCAACCCTCACCAAGTTCCATATATACGTACAAGCTTTTTAGTCCCCTATATGCACCCTTTTTTCATTCTCTTTGGAAAAAATAAGGAGAGTTATTCCGGCAAAATTACAGTGAGGAAGGTCTCATCTTCTTTTTAGTAAACTCAGGAGTTAAGATTCAAGTTCTACTATATGCAGAACTGTACCCTCAGTTCTGTTTCTTGGACCTGCTACCAAACGGGCTATGTTGGAACTAGTTTTTAGAGCACCACAGTACAGCTAATCATAATAGGATACTTCCCTTAAATAGCAAAGCTTGTAATTGAGAGATGTTTGGTCCCTGGAGTGAGAAAAATGCATATTTGTAGCATAATGGCCATGTATGAATTTGAAGCTGTTGGTTTACGTGCTCTTGGATATAAGATGTTTTCTTTGTTCAAAATAGTTCCCCGCCGTCAGAAAACATTGAAAGAGAGCTGTCCCGATGGTCTCATTATAGCCAAAAGGTCTGTGAAAAGTTCACAGAGAACTGTGTTAAGCCACTTTTTCGTCCATAGAGTGGAAGCCAGCTTTCCATCACCTTCGTGCCTTCTAAGATGGCTCCTTAGCTGAGGTCATGTAACTAGAAAGCCTGCCAAGAGCAAAAATGTTTGCAAGTTATAGCAGTTGTCTTCCAATAAATAAGTTGATACACAAATGTTGAATTCCTGAGCTGTTGTTTTAACCATAGTATTTCTGGTTTTATACTTGTAAACTCTTCCCATCACGTTTTGTTGTACAATATCTTTGTATGTACAATTATAGAAAACTTTTGTCATCTCTTTGGAAATTTAGCATGGGTTAGAAATCACTTTTTCCTATTCTGGAATGCTTTTCAAGAGCAAAATATCCAGAAGGTTATTCCAGAGAAATTAAACTTCTCATAATGCTCGCCTTTTCAGGAGGATAAAAGTTTCACTTCACCCCACTGTCCCCTGCCTTTAGTAGCAATAAGCTTATGTTTCTTTAGAGAGGTGAACGTGGGACATAGATCACCCTTTCCCTGACTGGGCTGGGAAGTACATAATGCGCATTTTGCAAGGCCATTTAGTAAGTTTAAAAAAAGTGGAAGAGAAATAGGGATATCCATTAATTTAATACCAGGTCACAGATCTGCAGTTCATTCCTGACATTGTGTGGGAAAGAAGTAGGAATTCCAGAAATTAATGGGCCACAGCTGCATGGATTCACCAACTTTTGCCTTCTTACTGTATCAAGGAATCGTGATGAATTCGGGTCTCTTTCACATCTGCCATACTTGCCAGAAGGCATTCCCAACTATGTTATATTTAGGCCTGCAATATATCCCTTCCTTTGCCATGCTCTACCCCTAGCTTGGTTCTACCAAAATCTTTTGTAGAGTTCCAGCAGAAACATCTGACGCACCATTGGAAAGTGTAGAATATGATAGGTAGGCATTGTTGCATTCTCATAGATTGGATGCCCAACACATCTGTTTCCTACTGGAGGGAAGCCTTAGCATCATTTCTGATTAAGTCAACAGTGCTATTTATTCATTGTGCAGTCTATTTAATTTCCATGATTTCCATGCCCTACTTTTAGACTTCGTCACATGTGCAGTAATTTATTTATTTGGAAAATTTATATTGCTGCCTACTCACGGCGATTCAAGGTGGCTTACAGGAAATAAAAACACAAAATAAAAGAAATAAAATAATAGTAAAATAATAACACACACACACACAGCAACAACAACACACACTCGTACCAGCCATTTAATGGACTCCATCCTGCTCTGGGTTCCCCAGGCCCGCACGACTTCAGGGCCTTCCAAAAGAGTGTCAGAGTGGGGGCCAGTCTAATTTCTAGAGGGATGATGTTCCTGAGAGAGGGAGCCACCATGGAGAAGGGCAGCCCCATTACTATTGCAATGTACATGTAAGTGTGTAATAGTGCACAAAATCTATTTAACTGCATAACTATGTTGCTTGTCTAGCAACTAAAAAGTTTTTTATATAATTACATGGACTGTGTATATATGTTTACTTCTCTTATGTTCTCATCATACACTAAATAATAACAATAGTTATTCTAAATAAAATATAATAAAAGATCTTTGCTTGCTTAGACCTGGTATCAGTTCCAGAATTTTAGAAAGTCTTAGGCAAAGCAACCCAAACGAAAATTAAATGTGTGGAAATGCAGGATTCTGTCACTTTTTGTGGTGCCTTAGTTGCCCTGCAGAAATGGAGAATGATAGTTTTGTTGCAATCATACATCATTAATTAATTTTGGAAACTTCCAGCAATTGCCAGTCTACCCACACTTAGGATAAACTTAGGAAAAAGGATGAATACCAAATGTTTCTGATTTATTCCTCCATCTCACCCCATATACACTTATTCTCCATCTTCTAATTCATCATCACTCTTCTCCCTTTTATTTCAGTTTATAATTCATCCAATATTATTTGCTGCTCTTGCATTTCACATTTCAATCTGCAGTGCTAGGATGGCATGAAAGAGCAAAATCAAATTACATTAAAGAAGTGCAAGTTTTTGCCCAAAGATTTCTGCTACACAATCATTGTTATATTTGGTTTGTTTCTTTTCAGTGTCTTAAATAGCCCTCCCCTCCATTCAGGGCTGTGTGTAATTGTCAACATATCAACATACATGTTGATTCTGGTTTTCAGTTGGACAGTTTTGTTGGCATAACATGAGAAAATATGGGAGGCCTTTTTAAAATATCACATTGTAAATTCCATAGCCTATTCACATTCCTTGGAAGCAATGTGCTCCTTAATGTTACAGCAAAAGCCTACCCTGAGATGAACTTGATTCCTAGATGAAGTTGCTAATTTTTTTTAATCTGATTGAAGTCTTTGAAGTGGATCAGCATTAAAACCCAGCAGCACAGTCCATACGGTGTTTCCCCGAAAATAAGATATTATATTTTTTTGAACCCTGAAATAAGCGTTTGGCCTTATTACCATGCACTCAAAAGCCCGATTGGGCTTATTATCAGGGGATGTCTTATTTTGGGGGAAACAGGGTATAGATGTGTATTCAGTTATAAATCTGTTTGGTGGTGTTATAGTATTATTGATTACTTCTATCAAATACTTCATAAAATAAGTATCCAAGATAGTAAGAATAATGCAAAGAGAAAAAGTGGGTAGATAATAAATCCGTCTAACCTTTCTTACAGTAGGAGTGTTCTGTTTTGATAGTGTTTGCCCAGCAAACATCTAGTGGAAACAAATTTGGAATCATATTCCTTTCATTTAGATTTATAATAGGCTTACAAATATATTTTCCCATGGTTGAAATGAAAACTGGCCAAGGCAGTTAAGTAGAAATTGGAGCTTCAGCTTTATGGTACTATTTATTTATTTGTTTGTTTGTTTGTTTGATTGTTTATTTAAGTTACACTTTGCACCCTTTCACTGTGAAGGGCTCCATAGAACATGTAATAAAATGTATATAAATACTCATATATACAGGTTAGAGGAGCAAAAGACTAAACAATACTGTATTAAAATAATAAACAAGATGTAGAAAAATATTGGGTTCATGGGAAAATAAAACATTTGTTTGCTCCTAATTTTTGTAAACTTTTCTTCAAAGTTGATCCATAAGATATCTAAGGTTTGAGACTGGGATAGACTTCTCTTGCCTGATGCTCTCCAGATATTCTGGCATTGTAGCCCTCAAACATTTGAAAGAATCAGATTGCGAAAAACTGGGTTCAGGTTTAATTAAATATATACTGTAAAGTTTAATGAAAATGGTTCTGCTAAAGTTTAAATAAGACTAATGTAGAACAGGATCAGGGGTGGGTTCCAACTTACCTCGCTGCCGGTTCGTTCCCTCCCGCGCCGCGTGGGCACGCCTCATGGGCGCACGCATGCACAGTAACAAAAAATCCAAAAAAAATTAAAAAAAGCCAAAAAAAAAGATGGCGACCGCATGCACAGTACCAGAAGTTGGCTTCTGCGCATGCTCAGAAGGGAAAAAAATTCAAAAAAAAAATTCAAAAAAAAAATCAATTAAAAAAAAATTCAAAAAAAGATGGCGGCCCCCACGGACCCGGCACCGACCGATCCGGTGACATCATTGTGACATCACCAGCAGGCCGCTACCGGTTCGGGAGAACCAGTCCGAACCGGGAGGAACCCACCCCTGAACAGGATTCAAGGGCAGTACATGTTAGCAGGAAGGGAACTGACTTTCTATAACAGGCATAGTTGGTGTTTGCAGTACCTAGGAGAGTTACTAAGGAAGACACCCCAACAATGGTTAGATCTTAACCATGAAGCCAGCTGCTGAGTGCCCAAGCTCCTCTTATCAGTCAAAGGTAGTTAGATAGCTAGTTAGTTGATAGCTACCGTATTTTTCGGAGTATAAGATGCTCTGAAATATAATAGCAATAGCAGTTAGACTTATATACTGCTTCATAGTGCTTTACAGCCCTCTCTAAGCGGTTCACAGAGTCAGCATATTGCCCCCAACAATCTGGGTCCTCATTTTACCCACCTCGGAAGGATGGAAGGCTGAGTCAACCATAAGACGCATCTAGCTTTTAGGGAAGAAAACAAGAAAAAAAAATCTGCCTCTGCCTCTGCCTCCCAGCAATTTGTCTCCTTGCAGCAAACAGCAAACAGCCTGTTTCAGTTTCAGCACAGCCTGATTAGCACAAGCAGCTGATTGTCGGTTGGATCAGCCTCCCAACGATCAGCTGTTTCAGGCTGCAGGGATTGCCATAGCCTATTGCTGCCTCCGCATGCCCCATTTTCAGCCTGTTCCGGGAGGCGGGGATCAGAATGGGCAGAAAATGGGGCACGCAGAGGCCGAAAATGGGGCGCAGAGGCCAAAACATGGGGCGTGCGGAGGCGGCAATAGGCAATGGCAATTCCTGCAGCCTGAAACAGCTGATGGTCGGGAGGCCAATCCAACCAGCAATCAGCTGCTTGTGCTAATCAGGCTGTGCTGAAGCTGAAACTGAAACAGGCTGTTTGCTGTTTGCTGCAAGGAGGCAAATTGCTGGGAGGCAGAGGCCAAAGGGTGGGGGCCGGTGGGTGGGCGGGGCTACATTCGGTGTATAAGATGCACCCAAATTTTCACCCTCTTTTGGGGGGGGGGAAGTGCGTCCTATACTCTGAAAAATACGGTAATTAGCTGATAGTTAAAGATCAATATCTGGAGGACTCCAAAGTGAGGATGGTTTAGTTCTGGCCTTTCCCCACATTAAAAAAATCTTCATAATTATAACTTTTACCCTATGTTTTATGTTTTGAATGATTATGTAAGATACAGTTCTGAAAAATATAAATATGATTAGTTTGCAAGCTATTTCTCAAAATCATCACACTTTAAATAAATAATTTAGAAGTAGCAGCTGGAATTGAGATGATCCCTCTCCCCATATGACTTAATGAATCCCTTGTGCTACAAAGGGATTTTCTTCTTTTTGCAGTGACTTCCTTTTATAAGTCATGGGATTGTGTGCTGCAATGAAACATTGTAATTTTTTCAGCTACACATTGCCTTCTGTGGGTAATACATTATTTTTAGACGATATTCCCTGATCTTTTGATTTCTCAGTTTTTAATTAGAAAACTCATAGGTTGCCCTTTTTGCCAGTTTATTAGCATGCGACAACTCTTTCAACTTGAATAGGAATGTTTGAAAGAAACTAAACCAATGAAGTAAAACTTGATCAAGGAGTTGCCATCAAGGTGTGAATTCAGTGTAAGGCTAAGGAGCAAACTACATCCTTTTCAGTGCTGTAGTGAATCTTGAATCGTTCCACTAAATCAGGGGTGAAATCCAGCAGGTTCTGACAGGTTCTGGAGAACTGGTAGCAGAAATTTTGAGTAGTTCGGAGAACCAGTAGTGGAAATTTTGAGTCGTTCGGAGAACCGGCAAATACCACCTCTGGCTGGCCCCAGAGTGGGTGGGAATGGAGATTTTGCAATATCCTTCCCCTGCCATGCCCACCAAGCCACACCACACCCACAGAACCAGTAGTAAAAAAAATTGGATTTCATCACTGCACTAAATGTACGTCTATGGAAATTCTCAATCATCCAGGTCAAAGTTTCTCAAATGTGCTTTTTTTTGTTTTTTCCCCAAAAGGCAACTGGATTGCTTTTTCTTGAGGAAGAAGTTTTGCTTCTCATCCAAGAAGCTTCATTGGTTCTGGCAGGTTGGTGGGAGATGGAAGGAAGGACTGTCAGAACTAACCTTCCCTCCCTCCACCATCCAGTCAAAACTGATGAAGCTTCTTGGATGAGAAGCTAAATCAGGGGTGAAATGCTCCCGGTTCGCTCTTACCTATCGGTCGCTGTAGAGCCGGTCGCCAAGGTAGCGCGAGGCACCACCCACCCGCCCGGACGCCGCCCGGACACCGCCATTTGGGTTTTTTTACCCTCTGCGCATGCGCAAAGCATTCTGTGCATTCGCAGAGGGTAAAAGAACCCAAATGGCGCATCCGGGTGGGTGGGCGGCACCTCGCGCTACCTTGGCGACCGGCTCTATGGCGACCGACAGGTACGAGCGAACTGGGAGCATTTCACCCCTGAGCTAAATGTCTTCTTCCTCAAGAAAAAAACTGTTCAGTTGCCTTTTTGGGGGGGGGAGGCACATTTGAGTCTGCTAAATGTAGCATTTTAAAAAAAAATGATAAACGAAGCAAAACATATTGAATCCTATCTCAATTAGGAAAAGTCCAATTTAACTGTCTTTTGAGTTTATTATATTTTCATTGAGAGAAATATCTTCTGGACAAAGGAAAATAATTTATCTCCTATATATAGATGCTTATTTAGGTTTGACCAGAAATTATTATAAACAATGCGTGCAGAGATTACATTACCCAAAGAAGTTAATGCTCCTTCTGAATGTTATCTGCTGGAGGGGATTTGCAAATTGCTTGCCCTTCCAGCTATCTTTGATGGAAACTATTACATGCATACATGGCGTATGTCTCATTTTGTGAACCGTATTTCCTCTCTGGCTGTGTTGGTTACTAAATTGTAGTTGGTTATTTGTATGATTATTGATATACATGCATATAGTATATTTATAATCACTGTTATTTGTTTGTTTTCTAGAAAGCCCCTTAATAATGCAGAAAACTAGCAATTGCAAATTAATTATTTTAATCTTTTAAGTTAGTACCATTGCTTTTCATAAAATTCTATTTTACATCATACTATTAGTTCTTATAGTTACAATATCAATATGAAATAGTTTACCTGCAGAGGTTTGTGATTATTTATTATTTCATATTATTTATTTTCCGTTATTCTATAGTTTTATTCAAATTATATAAATTTCTAATACATTTACTTTTATCTCAAAGACCTTAAATATACAGTCTTAGTGGTATTGATATCACGACTTTATGGTGTGTTCTATAATCTGAATTTGTAGTATTTATGTTAGACCAGGGGTCTGCAACCCGCAGCTCTGGAGCCGCATGTGGCTCTTTCATCCCTCTGCTGCGGCTCCCTGTCGCTCAAAATATACGTCACAACCGCCAATGTGCGACACCCGCCGGCATTTATTGAGCTTTTCGACCCATCTTTTTTTCGGAGTTCAAAATGTTTTTGTTGCATGCAGAAATAAAAATTTGTTTTCTCTGTAGCAGTTCATTGATTTCATAAATGCAACACACTATATTTTTTTTATACATAGCATAAAGGTAAAAAACGATATATGCAGTGTTATCTTCATTTTAGATGTCAAAAGAGTTTTGTGGCTCCCGGTGTTTTCTTTTCTGTGGGAAACGGGTCCAAATGGCTCTTTGAGTGTTTAAGGTTGCCGACCCCTGTGTTAGACTATTAACACAATGGGATGGGTATAATTTTATCTTTTAATGATATGTTATGCTGGTCAATTACTAAAATAAAAAGCCTACTACTACTACTACTACTACTACCATACTACTACTACTACTACTACTACTACTACTACTACTACTACTACTATTGTTGTTGCTGCTGCTGATTGAGTATAAGGGCAGGTTATGAATAAATAGAACAAGCATTCTATATATAATAACAGAAACTAAACTTTAAATTTGCATGTTGGTAGCTACAATTTAATATGCACTACTTTTGTTCCTTCTTAGAGCAGCAATCAAGTGTATGAAATAAAAAAACAAACCAGTGTCTATTGACAAAGTTCTAAAATGTATTTCATGTATAATCAAAGTAGATGCTGAGGAATTTCGAGGGCATTTCAGTCGGTCATTTTTATCCCCCATTCCCGCCCTATC
The DNA here is from genome assembly GCA_003457575.1 of Thermophis baileyi. NCBI lineage: Eukaryota > Metazoa > Chordata > Lepidosauria > Squamata > Dipsadidae > Thermophis > Thermophis baileyi. The sequence goes on from QLTV01001021.1 coordinate 1,242,480, forward strand.
CCCACCTACAATTTTCAAAGCCAGGTGTAACATCAACTTCATTTCTTATGATCTCAGAACTATTGTTGACAATAGTCTGGGTTTGACAGTTTTGGCTCTAGTGGAGCTTCAGGTCATTTTATGTTGGATTTGGAGCCAAAAGAGGTCCACAGCTTCAGCTGCCGGCTGCTTGAGGAAGCCCTGCTCCAAATCCAGAGCTGTTCTGAGTAGCTTCAAACTGCTGTTCCAGCTTTGGCTGCTTTTGCTAGGTTCCAGCTCTGTAGTCATGGGGTTGGGGAGGGGGATGCTAGCTATTGTAATACGGTTGTAAGCTTAATAACATTTTCTAAACAATGTTATTGAATAATAAATACGCCAAGAGATAATCTGTTCTTGTGAAATCAGTTACGTCCTTAGTTTGTTACTTTTAGCAAACTTTGACAGATTTTAAGGTAGCATGACATAAGTGACATAAAATAATCCAGCTAAAGATCAGTTTTTTATTTGCATATAGACAAAATCTTGCCAGACTAAACTAATACAGGTAGTCCTCAACTTAGAACAGTTCCTTTAGTGACTGTTCGAAGTTACAGCAGCAATGAAAAAAGTGACACGACCGTTTTTCACAATTATGACCGTTGCATCATCCTCATGGTCATGTGATCAAAATTTACTATGCTTGGCAACTGACTCATATTTATGACATTTGCAGTGTCCCAGGGTTATGAGATTGCCTTTTGTGACTTTCTGACAAGCAAAGTCAATGGGGAAGCCAAAATCACTTAACAACCATGTTACTAACTTAACAATTGCAGTGATTCACTTAACCACTGTGGTAAGAAAGGTGGTAAAATGGGGCAAAACTCACTTAACAACTGTCTCGCTTAGCCACAGAAATTTTGGGTTCAATTATGGTTGTAAGTTGAGGACTATCTGTGCTCAACTTACCTTAACAGCTATACCCTGGGAGATTTTAGGGATTGGCAGCCTAAATCTCTTCCTCTTTCTCCAATCTGGCTCCAATCTTGCCTCTTGTCTCATCCACTTCCTTGGTGGGGAGCAATCACTCTCTTCTTCCTGGGAAACTGCTGTTTCACTATAGTTCATCACACCTTCTCCCTCTTTGTAGACACAATCCAGCAGAAGAGCCCTAGTACCACTTCCAAACTCTGTTTCAGCTCCAACATTCCCAACTCCAGTTCTACTTCAGTTCTGGAACACAACAATCCCCTCCCCCCATGAATTATGTTCTTGATCCAAAGCTTGGAGCTATAATCACGCCTATACCTATTCAGAATTGTATGACTGTCAAGGAATACTTTGAACCAATTGTTCAATTAGTGCTTTGTCTCCTGAATTAGAGCAGCACTCAAGTTAAGCAGAGACATGAGCATTCAAAATTAGATATGTTGTAGGGAAAGGCATGAACTTTCTCTAAAAAAATAAGAACTGCAAGAGCTAAGTAATCTAAACCGGAAGCGACTCAAGATCAATTAAAGTGAGGATTTTATCTCATAGTCAAATTATGGACATCACCCCTTGATGATGTAGGTTAGGGGTGTCAAACTCACGATGACATATTGTCGTCACGTGACGGATGGCAACTTTTTCCCCCTTCGCTAAAATGGGGGTGGGCGTGGCCAGCGTGTGACACATCCGGCCCGTGGGCCGCGAGTTTGACACCCCTGATGTAGGTAGAACAATTAACTTGAACAATTTTTAAAAAGGATTTACCAAATTCACAATATGTAAGACTATTAACTAAGCAGAATGATGATCATCAACAGAGGCAGAGGATCTGTTAGTGCTGATTTCTGAGTGACATGAGAGAAGGATCCTGTTGCTTTTATGTATTTTCCACTGGCACATGATTCTACCACTTTGAGAACAGATTACCAGGCTAATCCAATAGCACAATTCTTTTTGCCCATGGTATTTGAGTAGCCAGCCTTTCTACCTAAATCTCTGACTTTTACATATAGAGATGTGATACATTATTTGGCTTCTTTTTCTTCATTGATCCAATAATCCAATCAAAGCTCTTTCAGAGATTTAGAATGTCCCTATGGAAATGATTGCCCTAGCCTTATCTTTTTTTCAGTAGATCATATGGAGGAAAACTTCCTTTATGGGTGATTACTTTGGATTTAAGGAAACTTTTCATTAATTCCCCCCTTGAGGGAGATGAGCGGTCTAGAAACACGAAATATAAATAATTAAAAGTCTTATCAATTGATTTAAATTAATCCTCATACACTGGCAATTTACTCAAGACACAGGTTTTATTTAATTAATTGATATTAACAGGCTGCTAACAATTACAGGTAGTCCTCGACTTACAACAGTTCATTTAGTGACCATTCAAAGATACAATGACACTGAAAATAGTGACTTAGGACCTTTTTTCACATTTACAAATGTTGCAGCATCTCTATGCTCATGTGATCAAAATTCAGATGCTTGGCAACTGACTCATATTTATGACGGTTGCAGTGTCCCGGGGTCATGCAATCCCCTTTTGCGACCTTCTGACAAGCAAAATCAATAAGGAAGCCAGATTCGCTTAACAACTGTGTCACTAACTTAACAACTGCAGGGATTCACTTAACAACTGGGGCAAGAAAGGTCGTAAAATGGGGCAAAATTCACTTAACAAACACCTCACTTAACAACAATAAATTTGGGCTCAATTGTGGTCGTAAGCCGAGGACTACCTATAGTGATTTAGATTGCTCATGTAAACAGACTATTTGTAAAATATTGGACCCCCCAAAAATCAGTGATCAGGGACTCTCCATGGTAATAATTATAGATATAGGTCCTGTAATCCAGTTTGTGAACTATTCAGTGTGTAGATGGCTGTAGGGTGGAGCAGAAGATATTAGTTATTCACCTGTGTTTATCTTTCTGATGGAGCATTAGGCTAAGGGTGGGGAGGAATCACTCAGTTGGAACAGGTACTTGATATTGCTTTTGCTAGCCTAGCTCTCCCCCTCACCCAAATGACTTTTTGTGGTTGAAATGCACTGATTTATTTGAAACTGGTAGCTTTAGTTTTTGAATTAGGACCAAGCCAAAGTTATTTAGTGGTCTGATGTTCAGCCATGGAATGTTAACAACAACTGTAGTAAGCAAGGAATTGCTAATTCAAGGCAATCATTTGCATACTACAAGTGTAAATGAGCTTGTTGCATCTTCTATAGCAGACATGTTTCATAATAATTTCATCCATTTCTGCACGACTTCTGTTATATGAGAAGGAAAGTAATTGTCCCATAATAATCGCCTTCATGTTATTTATGATTACAGAAGTATCTCCAAGTGTATAATAATACATTTCACTGAATCTACCATGAATTTCTTACATAAAGACAAAGTGTAAAGCTAGCTAGACATTAAACTGCCTATTGCGAATAAAGCCCAGCTCATCCTGAATGTCTCAGAAATTTGTCATGATGATATGCTGAAATTAACTCCACGTTTATTAACTTAAACTAACATTGACATGAGATAGGGAGCTAATTAAAAAAATAAAATCGTTTTTCTTCTGAAATGTCCTTAAGGGAGTCAAGATCTATTAAGTGAATTATTGCAATATACTTTACTCACTGAGATCAAGGTAAAATGTGAAGTTAATGAAACACAAAGCTTTTTTTATTCTGAAATAACCCCGAGGAATTCAAGATTTAGTGAATTGTAGCAATGTATTTCTCATCTATATAATTTTTTAATTATCCGTTTCTCCTACATCCACTTATTTTCACAAGTAAAATATAAAGTATTTTTGGACTTTGTGGCACCATTTCCTACGTGCCATCCTTTTCCAAGCCCCAGAATAGCAATTCATGGAAAAACACATTTTCTGAGAAATAGGAACTGTCGAGTCAGCAGCTGGGATGAAATCAAGGGGGCTGGCAGAGGATTTGAACCCACAGCTTTGTAGTCCAGAGCCAAGACTGCTATCTGTTGAACGGCAGTTATGTTAATTAAATGTGGGTATTCCAAGTACTTCCTTCGAATAATATTATTACTCCAGATCCTTCTATTTTTCTTGAGCACATTTAGTGCTGGTCTGCTTTCTTCATGAACTGACTGCAGATGTTTTCAGTTGCTCCTTAATTTTTGTTTCATGTTCTTATACATACAGTAGCTTCTCTTGTAATTCCATTCTATATTACTCTTACGGTTGGTTATCGAGCAGATAGCTGTTCCTGTCAAAAGCACTGCCTGATGTTCAGGTATAAGTCATCTCTTGAGTTACAGATTTCCAAAACAATATTTTATTATTTAAGGCATTTAGCAATAATTTTGCCCCACGAATGGAAATCCCCTGCACTGTAATTTGCCAGCTCTATAAAGAGCTGAATTGCACATTTTGAAATGAGTGGGCCTTGTTTTGTTAAGCAGTTTGATTGAATTGGTACATCATGAGGGTTATTATTAATAGGTTTACTATACATCTTGATTGCCAGAACATCTGTTATCAAATTAAATGCAAGTAATACTTTTTTCTAAACCATTCAATAACTTCCACATATAACTATTTGAATTCCCTTTGGCCCACTCACAATACTATTTGGGAAGGGTTACAATGGAAATAATGCTCAAGAACTTGTAAACAGTGATGTCTATTGCTGGTCTATGACCATAATAAAGTTATATTATTATTATGCTCAAGAACTAAAAGATGTATTTCTGCGATGACAAATACACACATTTGTATTTACCAATATATAAAGGATTCCTAGAAGCATTCTCTATTTGAGTAATGTGGGCTGGTTTGGTTTGATCTTCAGTCGCACTTTCAAGACCAACTAGGTTGGGATCTTACCTATTGTGAACACACAAGCAGTATCATCTCCATCTCTTTGGGAGAACTGAAATAGGAAATAAAAGCAGAGGAAGAATTGGAAAGAAATTAATGGAAAAGTAGAGGAATAAAAATATGAAAAATATAAGGTGTATGTTTTGGTCCTATAACTAGTTTTTGGTTTTGAAAACCACTGCTATTAGTGGCTTTAGAGTAAGTGGACCAAGTTCATCTGAACTATTTTCAGGCCTGGAGTTAATGTATGCTTAAAATGCGATTAACTTCTTGAAGGATGTTAAAAGTGTGTGTGTGTGTGTGTGTGTGTGTGTGTGTGTGTGTGTGTGTGTAATACAATATATATATATATATATA
>QLTV01001021.1:1249692-1298112 GCA_003457575.1 Thermophis baileyi
TGGAGGCCAGGGGTGGGTTCTAACTTACCTCGCTGCCGGTTTGCTTCTTCCCGCATCGCGTGGGTGCGTGCATGCGCAGTGCCAAAAAAATCTGAAAAAATAAATAATAATTTTTTTAAAAGGCGAAAACAAGATGGCGACCACATGCACAGTGCTGGAAGTCACCTTCTGAGCATGCTCAGAAAAATAATAAAAATAAAAAAATAAAGCCAAAAAAAGATGGCGACTGCATGCACAGTGCTGGAAGTCACCTTCTGAGCATGCTCAGAAAAAAAAATAAAAAAAATTCGAATTTTTTTTTAAAAAAAGATGGCGGCCCCCACAGACCGGCAACCACCGATCCGGTTCTGATGACGTCACTAGCAGGTCGCCCCCGGTTCGGGCAAACCAGTCCGAACCGGTAGGAACCCACCCCTGATCTATATATCTGTATCTATCTATCGATCTATCGATCGATCGATCGATCGATAGATAGATAGATAGATGATACACACACACACACACACACACACACACACATATTTTATATATATAAAATCAAAATGAGGTAAATAAAAATATGTCTTACCTTTTGCTTTCACTGAGTAGTCCACCAAAGACACAAACCACCTGTTGTTTTGTATATGAAGTCTGTTTAGACAGACAGAGTAGTGTGGCACTCAATTGACTATGAAGTGTTTAGACAGATGTAATTATGTGGCACCTAATTGTGTTCTTGGAAGCACAGACATGTTTCTAATTGTGCTGCAGAATCCACCCATAACGCCATACTGAGTGTTTCAGCCTGCTGCTAGTTTGGCCATGTTCTATTTGGCTCATTTGTATATATAATCAAGCAATGAGACTTCCATCTTTCTGCAGACCAAAACAGCTTTCTATTTTGAAAAACAGCATCTGGAAAGAAAGAGAAAGAACTGAGAAACCATATTCACGTTGCTAAATCCTGCATCTTCATTGATGATGAAATACTCAAGTTTATGTATTTGCCTTGGTGACATCTCTAGAAGGAGCAAGGCCTTCTTTTATTTTTGGGGCGAGGGGGTTAGGGGGATTGGGATTTTAAAAGTCAAAATATCCTACCAGCAGCTTAGAATCATAACACGAAAATAAATGTTTTCCATTAAATTTCAAGATGTGATCTTGGGAGCTTTGACATTGCATGTGATTCAGTATTTTACAAATTAATCAGTCTAATCAATCAATCAATTTGCAGATAAAAAATAAAGATTATGGAAGGTTGTTCTTGGATGCCAATTTTTTAGGTGTCCATATCTATCCATTCTATAACATTGTTAGCTAATCCAGCTGTACCAGACATAATATAGTTAGGTAAAGCAACGATTCTTCTTTATTTCCTGAAGGCAATTTCAGAGATTGGAAATAATGGAATACATTCCAATAATCTGTCCTGTAATAACAAATTTGCTATAATGCCTAATCTACATAGAAATTTATCAAAATCTAACCTAAATTATAGGGTATAGAACTAATAATACCCTAAATAATTAGTTGTAAAAGGCCTGCATCACATTGCCTTTTAAATGTAATCCTGATAAAAATGAAACAAGACTATAACCTCTCCCAATATCATATTCCAGGAAAGTACATATGGATAAGTGCATATATATTCTCACGACGTTGGATTAAAACAATGCAAGCATGAGTAGACAAGACTACAGAGAAATAATCTGTCAACTATATAGAACTATATGCTACTTAGCCATCTGAGAAAAAGAAATGTTAGAGATGGGGACATCTCAATTTGCATGGGTGCCATCATATCAGTGCTGCTCATAACCTTAAAACAGATGAAGACAATGAATCTGATGGAAATTTTGTGTAGCAAAATATCAGTTTTGTACAACTGTTAAATTTCCACTAGTCTTCTTCTATGTTGAAATGCCAATGTCCTATGAGCCTTATCTCTTAGTTTAATCTTAGATTCATGTAAGTGTGTGTTGGTTGACATACAACATGTCTAATTCCTTTGCATTTTTCTGTAACAACAGAACAGAATAACAGAGTTGGAAGGGACCTTGGAGGTCTTGTAGTCCAACCCCCTTGGAGACCTTATACCAGTGATGGATAACCTTTTCTGGACCGAGTGCCCAAAGTGTGCGTGTGCGCGTGCACCCCCAGAATGCAATGCACGTGTGGCCCCCGTGCATGCGCCCCCCCCACGCGAGGGGCGTCCTAGAAATGGGTGTACATGTCCTAGAAAACCTTTTGTATTTTTTTCAATTAAATAAATGCACCGAATTGGTCAGTTTTATTGATTACCAATTTATATGCTGCTTCAATTATGAAAACAGTTTTATGTCAGGAGGAATGAATAATATCCTTGAGGGAATGGACTTTTATTTTGTTGCAAAGTCTATTCTAGCTAGTCCTCCCTTTCCGCATCTTCTAAATTCAGAGGAACTCTCTTATCTTTCACAGGTTAAACAAATTGTTTCCGAATTTCCTGAGTAAATCTTTTCCCTTGCTTTTCTCTTTTTAAAAGTTTTTTTTTGCTTTCTTGTTACAATGCTTTCTACTGTTAAAATACACTCTCTAATCTCAAACCAGAGTCACTTTTTCCAATCTGGATGACCAACAGTGCAGTAGATTTGAATAATGCAAGTTTTGTGCTCTTGTTATGCAGTGTAATTAATAGGGGCAGCATCTTTTAAGATCTATCTTAGACTCAAGAGGTGTATTTACTCACCTGGAATTACTCTGTTTCTACGGATTTTACAGTAGGAGAGCAGCTTAGCAGCCATAATGCATTCTTTGAAAGGCAGAAAAGAAATGTGGCAATTTTCAGACAGAATGGAACTGAACTTTTATAACTCAAAATACGTTGACATATTGAAAAGTTTTTCATAAATGTCACAAGGCTACTCATGTGTCTCATAGGAGCGACACTGCAATAACAAAGTAATTCAAACATCTATGAAAAATATAAATCTTTACTTTCAATTGTGACTTCACTGTACAAATTTTTTTTTGTGTCCTATATTTTATTGTTCCAGAAAGATGCAGGAGTAACATTGGGTTTGCTACCAGCATCTGTTATTTTAAAGCTTATAACCTGAGCTTCTTATTTAATTTCTTATTGATATATCTACAGTGAAATTTCAAATAAAACAGCCAATCAGTCTACAAGAATAATTTAAACAAGTAGCTGGTCTAAAACCTTCATACTGTAGGAAATACTATCAACTTCTGAAGTGATCGCTACTCAAGATAAAGAAGCAGATTCCCCCCCCCCCATGGATTCTCTCTTTGATGTAGAGGAAACATAGTAGGTTGATGAGGATCTTCAGAAGAGCCCTGCTTTTGATGACCATAGCACTGGAACAGAGATATGCTTGGAATCTAGAGAACGGCACCTTCCATTGAAAGTATGATTATTAAAAGATCATTGGTTGACATTCCTATATCAATCTATACAACATATTTGTAATAGGCTATACAGAGTCCTGAATCATATGCAACCAACTCTTAGCTAAGCATTCATTATTATCTTTGATTTAGTCAAGGTCCACAGAGAGACATTCCTTCACCCTTTATTATAAGGTTGATTATCCTATTGTGGATTTGTGATCAAAACTCTGAGGCCGTGAAATTCTAATTTGGTGTGAACAGCCCCCCAAAAGAAATTAATATACTGTATCCTCTGAAATTTGCTTTGTCTATCCTGATGTTGCTGTATCTTCCTTTCAGCTTTTCAAGGTAGGCCAAATCAGGAAACTCACAGGAAGGCTATATTCATTGAGATAGGCTATAATAACAGAATCTTGAAAGTCTGATTGTGGTTCTCCTTCCCTCCCTCCTATACTTCAGTGAGTCGTAGTGGAGTTAGTCTCCCTCTCTTCTTAATACTATCTCCCTTCCCAGGATTTAAGGAATGTTTCTGTCCTCTTGATTTACATAATGATTTGCTTTCTGGTTCTCTACACTTCCTTTGTTCAGTCGAGTAGAAAATGAAACTCTGCTACCTTCACTGAGTTTGGTCTCAGAGATAGCCTCCCCATTTCTTATTTGGCAGCTCTCTCTTACCTCTGTCACCATCCAAAACAGATTTTGAGTGGGGAACTGCAAGATTAAAGGGACTTTCCATTACACCTGCAGACTTCTGGTTGCATGACAGTGAGATAGATACCTTTTGTATTGCCACATACCAGCGGTGGGTTGCTCCCGGTTCGGCCTGGTTCTGTGAACCGGTGGTGGCGGGAGGCTCCGCCCACCAGCCCGGGACACTTCTGTGCATGCGCAGAAGTGTCGCGCGCGCGCGCGAACCAGTAGCAACGGGTTTTAGAACCCAATACTGCCACATACCTCTTAAAACAAAACTTTTGTAGATATAAGTTTCTATACACATGTGAACAAAGATATGGGTAATAGATTTGGTAACTGATTCTTCTTAAGGATGGCTAGTATGTCTCAGGTTCTGACAATTGCAGATTCAATTTGTTGGTAATTTTGTTTAGAGTTATTAGTAACAGATAGTTCTGACACATTTCTAATTATTTGTAAAATTTCTAGTCTATTTCAAAATTGGGTATTCTGAAGGTAATGGCGTTACTGCTCTTACTTACAACGTTATGCCTGATGTACAAATATATCAGTATTATTATTATTATTTATTAAACTTATTTGTCATCCATCTTGTTTCAAAGCATCTCTTCATTCATCCTCTCTTAATTGTTAAAAAACTTGTCTGGTGAAATCTAAGTAGTCTGTATTTATATTGTAGATGCTGTTTCCTATTGAGATCAGCATGCCCTGTTCTATGCAAGTAGTGCTCTGGCTAATCAGATTAGTGTGAAGGATCTAAATACTAAATTAACTATGGTGTTTTCTTCAAACTCAAGGTTGTTTTCAAAAATGGTTAAAACTACAGTACTATGTTTAAAGAACTGAAAATACTATCTGTCAAAAGACAAAAAAGAAGCCATGCTAGCCAACTAAAAACTTTACCCCTTGCAATCACTTTTAAAAATCAGCAAGGTTTGGGAGAGATACATCTCTGAAGAAAATCTTACAGCTTTATCTAAGTTAGCATTTTAAACTGCTTTAAGCAATTAGCAGTCTCCCCTTTTCCTTAAGGGAAACAGAGAGACAGAGAAGAAATTCCATCCCATTGTTTTTTGGAGGAAAGCTTTACAGTAATTGTTTCATCAAACAATTTGGCACTGATTACAGTTATCACTGTGGTTTTACCTTACACGTCTTTAATATCAAGATACATATAGTCCTTGACATATAATTGTAATTGAGCCTGGAGTTACAGCCATAACTCACTGTGGTCATTAGTCAAGGTATCACGTGACTGGATTCAAAGTTATGACTGTTTTGTATGGTGATTATTAAGTGAATGTTGTGGTTGTTAAGTAGGCACCAAAGTTGTTAAGTGCATGTATTTTCCCCAATGGGCATTTTTTGCCAGAAACTACAGGAAAAATGGAAAAAAATGGATGCAAATTGTGTCCATGTGACTATGGGACACTGCAAACAGCCATAAATGTGAACCGATTGCCAAGAACCCAAAATGTGATCACATGATCACACACAGGGGTGTGTGTGGCTATTGTAACTTTGAAAATGGGTTGTATGCAGTTCTGGGGTGGTCACTAAGCCATTGGTTATAAGTTGAGGACCACTGAACGGTCACTAAGTGATTGGTTGTAAGTTGAGGACTACCTGGAAATCCACGTTTTTTTTCTTTATTATAGCAGCAGCTATTAAACAAATGTATTTTTTTTTAAAAAATAAACCAGTAAGAGTCCGTGATATTCCTGTTAACATTTCATAAAGCTCCATTACAAGAGTCCCTTGGGAGTTGGGCGGCATACAAATTTAATAAATAATAATAATAATAATACATTTGAATGCTATTATTAATGATACAAAACGTATTTATTTTATTTATTTGACTGTGTTTACAACCCAACTCAATCCCAAAGGGCTCTTGGTGGTATTCAACATTATACAATACCAAAACTAAATAATAAATATCTAAATCAGAACAATATCGAAAACAAAAATATAACCCCAAAGAAGACCAAGAATGGAGCCACAAACAAAATCCAAGATAGGCACTCAGCTGTGATTAAAAGGAATAAAACCACCTTTAGCTTGCTTACTCAGCAAGGGGGAAGGAGGCTGCACATACTGTACTTCTGAGGGAGAATAATCCATAAAATTGGGCTGTTACAAACAAGATTTGTCTCAGCCATCATTTTAATCTGTATATTACATAACAGCACGTTAGAATCCTAAAACTTTGGAAATAAAACCATTTCACTGGAAATAGAAACACTGATCAAATTTAAAAGTACCTTTTTAACGGGAAGAATGTTTGGTTGCTTTTCTCTTGCAGCCGGAAGACAAAGTAAGGATTCTCCATGTAGAGGGTACATTCTTTTGGTGATGGTGGTAGTAGTGTAATTGTTGAGATAAAAGACACATACAGGCAATGACTTGATTCCAGTTTGTTGTAAAGAAATGGGGAAATTTGCTGCTATTCTCTTCCTGTTTCCTTCTTCCCTGGGGGCAATTATTTTTAGTCACTAAAATCAGAAAGAAAATAGAAAAGGAAATACTTCCTTTGCCCTGTACTGTAATAAACACTTCATTGCCTTCAATCAGTTTCTCTTAAACGGCTCTTAAAAATCTACAGCTTGCAAAAAAATGGCAGGCAATACTTTTGGTCCTCCCAAAAGGGCCAAAGACTCAACTGCATTAAGATGTCTTTCTCCTCCAGCCTGGTACTTATATATCTCTCTCCCATTCTTGCATTTCCATCCTAGCTCCAGCCTCACATGCCTTCTTCCATTCCCCTCTAATATAGGGAGTCCTTGACGTACAACTATTTGTTTAGTGACCATTCAAAATTACAACGACACTGAAAAAAGGAATTTATGACCGTTTTTCACATTTGCAGCATCTCCATGGTCATGTGATCAAAATTCAGACACTTAAGCAACTGGCTCATACTTATGATATGATGGTTGCAGTGTCCCGGGGTCATGTGATCACCTTTTGTGACCTTCTGACAAGCAAAGTCCATGGGGATTCACTTAACAACCATGCTACTAACTGAACAACTGCAGTGATTCACTTAACAACTGTGGCAAGAAAGGTCATAAGGGAAAAATTAACTTAACAATTGTCTTGCTTACTTTAGTAACATAAATTTTGAGCCCAATTGTGCTTGTAAATCGAGGATTACCTGTATAATCCCCTCTTCAAAGTGAGGGTCAAGTTCTAGACAGAGTTTGCATAGGAAACTTGTGCCCTCCAGACATAATAAGTGAACATCAAGGTTAAAACACAGCAAGCACTTAGACTTGCTACAAGGCACTGAGAATGTTGCTTCAGCAGACTTTGGCATTAAACTGATAAGCCTGCACATCATCTGCCATGAGGTTCCTCTTTTACCATTCTTCATCCATTCCCTCTCTTGTAATCTCACACTGCGATGGCCGTGATCCACATTTTGAGAAACAGTGGTTTAAAGAGTTGGAAGAGAAGAGCTCCAGGTATACTCCTATATGGTATGAAATTTTATCCTTGAATCAGAAGTGTTGCACAGCTCTATTAAGCGTGGAAACTAGAAGGCAACCCAGTGTGCCAATTTTTACTCCGGAAGTTCTCCCCATCTTCACATTCTGTATGGCATTGACAGGAAAAAAAAAACACCTTTTTATTAAACAAGTCTGCCTCCATTATTAGATTGAGGAGAGAACTCACTTATTTTTGTGAGTCTTCTGTCTTATCTTTTTAAATTTCTTTTATTTTCTAAAATACGTATGCAATTCACTTAAAAAAAAACTTTAAAAAATAGAAAAGAGACCAACTCACACAAACTAAAAATACAAATTTGTGTGTGTGGGTGTGTGTGTGGGGGGGAATGTATCTTATATCAATAGCCACTGGTTTACTCATCTTCTGCTTCATCTTGCAGTACATCCAATGCAATGACCGGGATTAAATGAATTTCTGTTGTGTGGACAGAAATCTGTATCTCTCATACAAGAGTTGCTGTGTATAATTGGAGACAGAATAGAGCCATGAAATGGATACCCATAGCCTTTAGGGCTAGACGAAATTACCCTATAATCTTCAGCATTACTAATTAGAGAACAACTTGTTTTCTATACATTATTTATATATACAGCATAGGCTGGTTAGGAATAAGTGACCAGACTGCATGCATCTCACTGGATTGTGTTTTGGCCCAACAATGCACTTGAGAAAACTTTCCTACATTTTTACACATGGATTTCAGACTGTGATATCAGGCAAGCAGCAAAAGCATTTGTGAGAGGACATATACTCTTAATCAGATGTATTCGCTTTCACTGGAGTAAATGTTCTGCCTACAGAACATTTTCACTCTGAGATGATTGCTATCAGTGATTGCTCTATACACTTTAAAGATAGAACTACTTGTTCCTTTGGGAAGCATGTGTTCTCTTACCCTGTTTCTTTGATGCAGAATGAATGCAGGGATGGAGTGTGTAACAGAGGAGACTGCTCAGAGGATGGAAGTGTTTTAACCTCTGACTTATTAATCCTCTGTTGTAAATCTTCCTTCTCTGAGTCTGCTTGCTATGTTTCTCAGTCTTTTCATTGGTTCAGTTTCCCGGTATCGCTTCTTGGCTTGTAGAAACAATTGCATTTGCAGAAATTTGTAATTGTGATCGAAAAAGAGCATGGTCACACAAAAATTAAGACTCACTTTCCCGTCATCTTTCTCTTGATGGAGGAATACTGACAGATTCCTATTTGCATGGAAATATGAGAAAGTATCATTGAAGTTCTGAACAAATATTCATAGGGTCGGGCTATTAATTTGCAGGGGATTTTTTTTACTCTGAGGAAAAGTCAGCTATTTTTAATAATAGAAAAAAAGTAGTCCTTGACTTGTGACCATTCACTTAACAACCAGTTGCTTAATAACAATTTGAATTAATAACAGCCTCAGCGAAGGTTGCTTTGTGGCCTGTAAAGCACTTCTGTTTTTTTGCAAAACATTTCACACAGACACACAGACACATCGCATGTGATCATGTGCTTGTGATCTGCAACCTGTTTGCACTTGCAAGTAGTTGACAAGTACCCCATGATCATGTGCTCGTTGTTTTCAATCTTCTTTGCTGGCTTCCCCAGAAGCTTAATGGGGAAGCCAGCAGGAAAACTTTCAAGCTGCTGCTGCCTCCTGAGAGAACTCCCTCTCTTCTTTGATGGCTGGCTGAAAGAGCTGCCTGCTGAAGGATTTCAGCTCCAGGCCAATCCAAACAGTCATAGAGCTAAAATCTCTTGGCAGGCAGCTTGTTCAGCCAATCCCCAAAGTGAAAAACTGCCCATCGAAGGATTTCAATTCCATATGTGCTTGGATTGGTCTAAAGCTGAAATCCTTCAGAAGGCAGCTCTTTCAGTCAGACCCCATTGATTAGAGGGAGCTAAAATCCCAGCAGGATTTTCAGCTCCTGAATGGTGAGGCACCATAGTAAGCTAAAGAATGTGACATACTTCATGGGAGATAAGGGCTGGCACAGGCCACATATGAATATGTCTCTGTTCAGGGGTTAAAAATATTTTCTTGGCAGGGAGGATTTTCAGCTTCTGAGCAGAGACAGACTCATATGCAGCCTGCATCAAACCTCCTATGGTCTCCCCTACATCCTTGAGGCACTCTGTGCTCCTTACCTGAGACTTAATGACAGGGAAGGCTGGAATTGCAGTCATTAACCAAAGCAGTCAGAGGCTGTCTTGCTTAAAGAGCTGAGGTGGCACAGTGGTTAGAGTGCAGTACTGCAGGCTACTTCAGCTGACTGCTAGCTACAGTTCGGCAGTTCAAATCTCACCGGCTCAAGGTTGACTCAGCCTTCCATCCTTCCGAGGTGGGTAAAATGAGGACCCAAATTGTTGGGGGCAATATGCTGACTCTGTGAACCGCTTAGAGAGGGCTGTAAAGCACTGTGAAGCGGTATATAAGTCTAAGTGCTATTGCTAAGTGCTATTAATGATTCCTCTGCTCAACAGCTGACATTCCAGTCCCAATTGTGGATGTAACTCAAGGATTACTTGTAACTATATATCTTTCTTATAATTATATAGACTTAGAGCTGGCAATCTTTTTACTGCTAAGCACCACATTCTCATGGGAAGTAATATATTGGGACAGACCACATGAGAGTTATAGTGGGACTGAAATCAGAATGGAAAAAGCAAAAGGAAAGGTTGGCAGAGCTGCCTGATCTTTTATAATACGCTTCTTTCCTTTCCCCCTCTCTTTCTGATATACCCCTCTGTCTACCTTCCAACACATTAGATTGTCAGAAAAGTTAGGAAAAGGTAAAAAGTGGCATTTGGGGGGGGGGGAGCTTAGCTCTAAGCTGTCAGTCCTGATACATTCGTGTAGAATGAGTAGCCTACATATTCCTGTCACATTATTTTAAGAAAAAATGCTGCAAGAGAGTTGTAGTTACTCTTTAAAAAAGCATGCTAAATGCTTACCAGATATTTTAATCCACTATTGGAAAAGTTGAGTCAATTTGTTGTAGTGGTTAAAGCATCAGACTAGAAACAGGGAGACATGATGGAGTTAGAGACCAGTCATTGCAGGATGCCAAGATGTCTGACTGCCTTCGCAGTGTTTATTGCTTATATACCGTTTTACAAGCAGCAAAAGGTAACAAAGAGCAACAGCATTTTCATTGGTGAATTCTCCTTGCCAATCCTTAAGAACATCCTGTTAATACAACCTAGATGAGATCATGTACCAGCCAGAGATAGTGCCCTGCTTCATCCAGGCAATATGAACGGGCTGAAATCATGGGAACTGGGTGAGATCATGTAGGTACTTGAGGCCCTTCTGAGGTAGGCAGTTTGCTGCACACAACCTCCAAATGACCTCCATCTCTACAGAGACAAGTCCCACATTAGGGACAAAGTCAGTTAGGTGATCTTGGGCCAGTCTCTCTCTCTCAGCCCTAAGAAGGAGGCAATGGCAAACCACTTTCAAATTATTGCCAAGAAAACTCCAATGACTTCTCCAGGCAGTTGCCAGGAGTCAAGACTGACTTGAAGGCACTGAAAAAAACACACATTCTAGATCCTGATTTGGAATAGTAGAAACACATAACAGGTGAAGAGAATCTCCATGGAACTTTGAGTTAAATAACACTGAAATGTGAAAGTAAGAAGATAATCCTTTAAAAACAACATGACTTTTCTTGACCTTCAATGAGGTATCATATGTTCTTCATTCTTATGTCCTGCTGATGGAAAATTGCCCTTCAGCTATAGAAGTGCCCTTTGAAAAGCAATCAATGTGGTTTACTTGTAGGTGGACAGCTAGCCAAGAAGCAAACCCCAAAATCCCCTCTTGTTTTCAGGAATCATGTCAGAAAAGAGACAGTCTCTGATTGAATCCAGATTGAGCTGTTTCCTGTTAGCGTGCTAACTCAGCCTGCCGTGTCTTATTCCACAAGTCAGTGTTATTGAATGGTTGCCTGCCAAGGCTCTCTTAAAAATTTGGGGGCAGAACTGCTTTAATAACGCAGACCAAAATTATGCCTTAGATGTTCCTTCAAATGACTTCAAGCATATTGTTGTTGGTAGCTGATAAAATGTACTTTTATTTTTTTAAGCACACAAATGCAAGGAAACATTTTTAATGTCTCCCCCACAATGTAGCATTCCTTTCCTCTAGAAAACCATCAAAGCCCAAGTCTGAATACTTTCGGGAAGAGCTTTACTCAAGTTTCTGTTTGACCCGGAATTAAATATCCAGGTGTGGTAACTAGAATTCTGATTGGCATTTTGGGGTGCATGCATAGGGTGGGTGCTATTTCTAAGTCCTAACTACCAAGCATTATTGGGCAAAGTTATAAACTGAACTAATGAATTAAATGGGAATGTAGGATGAAGTATATCAAAAGCTTATTGGAATGTTTTTATTTTATTGATTTATTTATTTAGAAGATTTATATGGCCGCCCACTCACTCTCAGTGACTCTGGGCATCAGTGTTAAAGCCACATTCTGATTTTTATTTCTACAAAGAGAAGAAATACAGTAGGAAAATAGGGATAAGATACAGAAGAAGAAAAAAATCTCACAGGTTAGTTGCATACACATTTAATCACAGACCTAATGGCTTGATAAATTTTATGGAGATTGTGGTATGCAAAGAAGGAATCTTAATTCCTGTCTCTGCTGCAGTAATCATGACTGTCTGCAGTAAAAATTACCACTGGGAAGCTAAAAATTAAAAAAAAAACACTTTTTCAGACTAATACATTTTACTAAAAGACATTCATTAGATGCATGGGATGGCTGGGCTTTAAATTAGGATGAGGTGGAAGGAAGGGAGGGGAAGACAGGTTATGCAGACACAGGTTACATGTGTAAGAGAGTACAAGTATCTTATAAATTCACAATTGTAAGGTGTTACAAACCCATTGTATTTGTTGAGAGGTTCTGAAATTGCCTGAAAACCTTTGAGGTATGTGAGTGAATCTCATTTGATGGTGATGTTAACATTTTCCAAAATGGTTACTTTTGAAGTCTACAATAAAAAGTCCTCTTGTAGGGAGCTGAAATGCTCTGATATTATATTGTCCTTTGTTTTTGAGCCCTGATGTCAAACTTGTGTCTTTTAATTCTTTTGTACAAAGTTTCCTTGTTTGTCCTACATAGAATCCAGAGGAGGATTGTTGGCAGTTGGTGGCATACAGTATATCACATTGGAGGAAAAGCATGTGAAGGTGTCTTTAATCTTGTATATGAAATTGTTGGGGCAGTTGTGAGTGCTGTTGGTGTAGATGTGGAGGCAAATAGACATCTGGATTTGCTGCAGGGACCGATACCCATGTTAGCACCATTGTCCTATTTCTTATTGCTTGTTAGAATCTGCTTCAGGTTGGATGCCTGCCTGTTGACTGGAGCCTAGAGATCCTTTTCCCCTCAACTTTGACAGAATAAAAACTAATAAACAAAGAGAGTATTACTGGTGCCTTTTGAAGTATTAAGCAGAGATATACTGTAGTTGTATGAATTTGCACATAATTGTAAAATGTGGAAAGCTGTGTTTTATGCTTTTATGGTGAAATTGTGGGAAAATCTTTCACGTTGCTTTTCTCATTTTGCCATAAAAACAAACATGGAAGGTGGCTCTGCACCTTTTACAATTACATGCAAATTCACACAACTGCATACAATAGTGACTGTATTTCACAGGAATGGAAAAGGCCCTTTCACCTCCCATACCGTCTTGATGCTGTAGCAGAAATTGGAGAATAAACAAGAGTGAGGTCTTTGAGCTTTTCTCAGTTGGATTTCTCTCTTATAACATATGCATGGATGCTCTTCATAATCTTAAGTGCTAGTGATGGGTCTTCTCTTGAGAGATTGCTAGTGTCTTCTAGACCTTGCTGCCTGAAAATATTGCCTGATAACGTTTCTTTTCCAGAATCTCTTACCACTAAAGGGATGGACATATGTGTCCCATTTCTAAGAGTACGATCTTGTAATCAAATTTATAAAATAATTTGATGAAAAAATTGTGAAAAAAATTAAATATCTCACTCCCTAGATATTGCCTAACTACTTATCTACTCCATTTTTCTTCCTTTCTTTCCTCTTTTGTTCTCAGTTCCCATCTCCCCAGACTGGTTTATTCATTATCTTTGTGGAAACTACATTGCTGGGAAACAAATTTGCACACAAAGTTAGCCACATGGTTAGCTGTTTATATGAAGAGCTGCCCATGTGGTTTGGCTCAGCAGTACATATGCCAGGTCAGCTTCTTTATGGATTCATCTTTATGCATACATTTAATTATTGTGTCTGACACACACACAGAGTCATCCCTGCTATATGATACAGATATATTGAAATATATATTTCACTAAGATATGCATACAGAATCTTTGTTTCACAAACAAAAATTGTACCTTTTAAAAAAAAAAGTAAAGACAGATGAAAGATACCACTCCAGATTGCTAGCTCTGCCTCCTAATGTTTGGTGAAGTATTGACTTCTTAATTTCCCTATATTTATGGGCCAGGTCATGCCATCACATTAGTGGGGTTGGACTAGAACAGGGGTCCCCAACCTTGGCAACTTTGAGACTTGTGGACTTCAGCTCCCAGAGTTCCTCAGCCAGCAAAGCTGGCTGAGGAATTCTGGGAGTTGAAGTCCACAAGTCTCAAAGTTGCCAAGGTTGGAGACCCCTGGACTAGAACACCTCCAAGGATCCTTCCAACTCTGCTATTTTGTGATTCTGTTACTAGTTTCCAGTGAGCTGGAAGTTGTGAGCCCATTTTGCTAGATGCTTAAATGTGGAAGACTGTCTTCTGCAGACTTAGAATGACTGATCTATTTATCTACAAACATTTTATTTACTCGGAATGAGGAGTTTTTGAAAGTCTTTCATGCCTGATCTTCTAAATTATCTTTGATTCCTGTAGAAAAATAATATAACTCTTTTGCACATATTCAAATTAGTTATAGCTATAGAATAATTGCTTTTATTTGATGAAATACTGTACACCATCCTATTTGTTAATGGATTAGGGTTCTCTTTACTTCTTTTCTTTCATAATTCATTGCAATGCAGATTCCTTATCCATCTAATTTTTTGAAATGAGATCTTACTATGTTGAACCACTGGAGGAAAAAAATGCCTGCTAATAATAAGAATGAAACTAGAAAGTACAGTGTAGTGTCTGATCCCTGAAATACAAACAAGGGAGGAATGTAACATTGCAACCATAGGTTTATTTGGATTATCTTGGATTTGGGGGTGAAACCTGGGATGCCTAGAATCATGGTAAAATAATAAACTCCTAGATTTATTTTAAAAAGAAGAAAGAAAGCTTGGGGAAAACGTAGCTCTTCAAGAAAAAAAAAATCATGATTAAAATGTTTCTGCCTGGTTTCAAGCCAGCGAGCTTTGCTATGTTGAGCGAAGTTCTTTATCATTCTGAGATGTAAAATATATGTGTGGATGGAATTAAGCAGCTCAGGTAGGAATGTTGCTAAATGGTAAGGAAGTTAATGTAATTGCTACAAACCCATCTGCTCTCTTGAGCTCAGCTTCAATCACAGGGCCTCACAGCTGATTAGTGAGGGTATACAGCAGTAGTGAGTTCTAAAACCCGTTGCTACCGGTTCACGTGAGCGCTCGCGTGCGTGCGTGATGCTTCTGTGCGTGCGCAGAAGCATCCTGGGCGGGTGGGCGGAGTCTCCCACCGCCGCCGCTACCGGTTCTAAGAACCGGGCCGAACCGGGAGCAACCCACCGCTGGTATACAGCCCTTGAAAGCTGTTGACCCTTTCTTGATCAACTGTTATCCTACATCCTCTGACCCACAAAATCTGCAGAGTCCAATTAGATCTCTCAGAATTCATAATGTTCAAAAGATGTTTCAGTTAGTCTGTTTGTTTCATTATTTGTTGTTTGCTTCACTGTATGAACCCAGCTGCTCCGTGGTTTCACTTCTCCAGGTGTTTTCAAGCACCAGTTCTATTTTGTAAAGCTGTAAATCTTCAGACCATTTCATCACCCCTGAAAGATATTGTATGGCAGTGTTATTTCTACCAATAAGAGTTTATTAATCCCCCCCTTTTTTTCTCTTAATTTGTCTATTAACACAGGTTGAAGGGGACCAACTTCCTCCAGGACACACTGTCAGCCAATATGAAACCTGTAAGATCAGGACAATAAAGGCAGGTACTCTAGAGAAGCTTGTGGAGAACCTATTGACAGCATTTGGAGACAATGACTTCACCTACATCAGCATATTTCTATCAACATACCGAGGATTTGCATCTACAAAGGAAGTTCTGGAATTGCTCCTTGATAGGTAAGAAGTTTTAAAGGAAGGATATATATTTAATAAATTAGGGCTGTTGGTTTGAACTCTGAGTTTGGCAATTTGGTTGCAAACGTTTCATCACCATTCGAGGAGACATTGTTTGCGCTTTGAATTGTGCTCATCTGTCCGAGCACTGGCCTTTATATACCTTTTTATGTGCTGCAAATTGGTGAATGTTGTTTGTTTGGATACTTTGGAGCAAACAACATTCACCAATTTGCATCACATAAAAAGGCCAGTGCTCA
Source organism: Thermophis baileyi (assembly GCA_003457575.1). Taxonomy (NCBI): domain Eukaryota; kingdom Metazoa; phylum Chordata; class Lepidosauria; order Squamata; family Dipsadidae; genus Thermophis; species Thermophis baileyi. The sequence goes on from QLTV01001021.1 coordinate 1,265,817, forward strand.
AACAGAGGAGCACAATTCAAAGTGCACTGACAATGTCTCCTCGAATGGTGATGAAACATTTGCAGCCAAATTGCCAAGCTGGGAGCTCAAACCAACAGCCCAGCTACCAACCTGAGCTGCTAATATTCAAGTACATTTCAACCATTTAATTGTTTAAAACAATGATGTGTTTCAAGAGATTATGCTGAGCTGCATTGTTGGTAGATTAGGATTTGGTTCTGAATATTCATTTTAAAAGTAAAGGTCTCTCATTTGCTATTCCAGGTTCGTAATCAAGTCTGTGTCTTATTCTGTTCCCAGTATGAATTCACTGTGGGAATTTAACACACTGCAATATTTAGTATCTCAAGTATCTCAGCATTTATTCCTCAAAGAAACTACAGGGTTCTTGTTCTTTGAGTAGTAAGAAGATAGAAAATAGGTATGATTTTAGAATGCAGCTTTAATGCTGAGTCAATCTATATGTCTCAGTCTTTTTGTATGTAATACTTTCTCTCATGCCATTTTTAGCCATCCGTCTTTATTCTATGTCCTTATTTTTTAAAAATGTCTGAAACTTCATGCCAATGAATTCAATAGATCATTGCAGACAGATTTGCAAACATAATCCAAATTTCTGGTTTCAATAAATGTAACATATTTAAGTATCATTGATTAAATAGTGAGTTAGGCAGAGGCCCTCAAACTTTCTTGATTCATTATGCCAAAACATTTTCAAGAAATATTAGAAGTAAATTGATTATTTTCACTTATTCTCTGCACTGCATCTAGAATGTACCTCGAGCTTCTGGTTCATGGCAATGTTATCACAGTACAACAGTATAAGAGTGAATGACACCTTTATTTTGCAAATCACTCTTCTTCTCATAAATCAGTGGGGACTTTACCTTATTCCAGGGGTGTCAAATTCATGGCCTGCAGGCCAGATGCATCACGCGCTGGCCACCCCCACCCCCAATTTAGCAAAAGGGGGAAAAGTCCAGATATGTCATGTAACAATGTCATGTGACACCCGTGCCTTATTCCATGTTAGGATGCTGATAGCTCCATCCATTAGGCAAATCTATATATAAATCAACCCTGGAAGGACTCCTTAATTCCTGGGGATGTGTCATCCCAACACACCTGGAAGGCATTAAACTAGGAAAGGCTAGAATGTACCATTGATTGCTAAAGTATTGTTGCCTGATTTCAATTAGAAGATACAATGAGTTCTTAAAAGCCAAGTCCAGCAAAGCCATCAGTGTGATAAAATAAGTTTTTTCACACTTAACACTAAAAAAATGAAATCATTGGACACCATCACATTTTATTCTTTGTCTTTTCCCAAGGAATTGTGGTAATGGAGGAGTGGGTGAATATGTGTGTGTGTGTGTGAGAGAGAGAGAGAGAGAAAGAACTTTTCATTCTCATAATGATTTCAGCATACTTATTTTTTTTAAGTTACCATGAAGCTGAAATCATGTTATATTTAGGGTAGAACTTCTGTCTCCTGTTTTACTTTCTGCCAGGATTGTTTTGAAAATCAGTGTCTTCTAAACAATGGAAGAAAAGATAACTGTATTGTCTTACAATATTCACTTTGTCCTTGCAAGGAAATAACTTTTCTGGCCAAGGTAACTAAAGTAACTTATTCCTATCGCCTGCTTTGCTTTTTTTTTGCATAACTCATGTGATTTCCCATGGTTTGTATTGTAAAACAAGAACTGAAAGTTACTTTAAAAACAAAACACGTATCAGCGCAAGCATACGAATATTATCAAAGAGTTCTCTGGTAAGGATGGCTCCTCTTTGGAAACTTTATGTTTTCCTGAAAGTGCATTGCAAAGCAACAGAAGCTGTCTCTTATGTTGTCCTGATAAGGCTTGAACTTCCTGTCGGCAAATTTGCCTTTCTCAGGCTGACTGACTGAGGCACAGGATCGGGGGTGGGGGGGTGGGGGGGTGGCAGAAGGCAGCTTGTACTGCAGCTGTGCATTGTTGTTCTTGCTTTGTAGTTTAACAAAGAACATCAGTTTGTAGACTATCAATCCAGCACTTTCATAAAACACAAAGCTATATATAGTAGTATGTTCACTCCCTTCAGATGGGAACTTAAGGAGTGTCAATGGAAACATGAAAAGAGAAGCACTTTTCCAGTAACGGGGCAGGAACCTATCTACCAGCTGTGATTTGGAATGCTTTGGGGACAAACTGGAGGGCTTAGAGTGAATTTCAGGATGGGGGTTGTTTGCAATTAAGAAATGCAGTGAAGCAGTGTTTTAAGATTGGTTGGAAAATACATTCCACAAATAAAACTAAATTCTAGTTCTCATTAGCAGTTGAGGTTATTCCTATCAATAGACAAATCTATAAAAGATTCATTACAGGTAGTCCTTGATTTACAACCATTCATTTAGCGATCATTCAAAGTTACAATGCACTGAAAAAAAGTTACTTATGACCGGTCATCGCACTTATGCTCGTTGAAGCATTCCCACAGTCACATGATTGAAATTCGGGCACTTGGTGAGCAGCATGTATTTACAAGGGCTGCAGCATCTTGGGGTCATTTGATTGCCATTTGCAACTTTCCCAGCCAGCTTCTGACAAAGTCATGTTTGCAAATCAAGAGTTAGTAATGGGAAATCAGCTTCCTTAATCAAGAAGAAAAGGCTAGGAGACACTCATACAGATACATAAATTTCTCTAGAAGTATTGCTCAGGGAAGAAACTAATTTAGGCAGATTTCGAAGAAGCTAATTCACCCTAAGGCTGAACTGTAACTGGTCAGTTGTCTAGTAATTAAGGGCTCAGGCTAGAAACCGAGAGACTGAGTTCTTGTCCCACGTTAAGGCATGAAAGCCGACTGGATGACTTTGAACTAGTCATTTTCTCTCACCTTACTGGTTTGTTGTTGTGGCGAAAATAGAAGGAAGAGTATTAGTATGCTGCCTTGTGTTATTTATAAAAAAATAATACAAAATAAAATTAATAAAATTAAAAATTAAAAACCTGATGCTTTGGAAACATTGGAGGTGTGTCCTGTGATAGACACAGGTTTTTTTCCTGGCCACTAGGTATCCTTGCTATTATTTAAATTCCCCGTAATTTATTCAGCCATTTTTATAATATATATTCCCTAATCTGACAATCAAACATAACTGCAGAAGCAATGCCCTTTTAAATAATTCCTCTGTAATGCTCAAATATTTATGGAGAAATTAAGTCTGAAATCGAATAAACTGGGGGTCCCAAACACAAGCAGCCCACAACAATATTCTCTAACTCTGAGTGCCATGTAGACTGAGCCTTGGGAAACATTCTGGCAGGAGGAACAACCAATCTTGGAATGACAGGTGGGTCTCTTAGCAACAGTGGAACCTCAATGGCTGACCTCATTGCTCTGGGCAAGGCTACCTTCTAGGAACTCATGCCTGTTCTTGCACTCCATAGCATAACAGATGCCATTTCTCAGGTGGAATGAGGCTCTTAAGGCAAGAAGAAAGCAAGGATTGGCCAGGGAACCAAGCTAGGAGGCTGGTGTTACTTAAGGGAGAGAAGAAGCAGTGGCACTGACTGATGAAGCTTGCCAGCTCTGGCCACCTCACCAGAAGAGGCTCTGCTAGGGAAGGTCTCCCTCCTAAGCAAAGAAGAAAACTGCTTGATGAAGAGAGTGAAGCAGACAGAAAGCCAGTGAGAAAAAGACCAAAGGGAAAATATCCTCTGCAAGCAGAGCAGAAAAATCAAAACAAGATTTTGACACCTATAGGATGGCATTCTTAGGTTATGTTATCTTAGATACGATCCTGAACAAAATATTATATATCAACCCAATAAATCCAAGCATTCTATTCTGGTTCAAGAAAAGTAATCCCAGTTAACCGCCAAAGTGAAATGAGTGCCTTTAAGAGCTGTTTCACAGTAAGTGGTTTTATTTAATAGATGCATGTTTAGTAATATATTATGATCCTCCTCACTTTCTCATTTTTGATGCCAGACTTTTGTATCACTGTGTGAAAAGGCTCCTCTGTTGTAGCCATCAACTAATGAATGTCTCCTCATATACTTCTTTGATGATCTCAGTCTGAGACTCTATGTGCACTAACTTGGAAATAACTTTAATTAAACTCACTGGTCCTCCTGCATAATTACACAAAGGAGACAGATATTCCTGAGAGACATATAATTTGCTTAACATGGAATCTGTTTATAATTTGCTATTTTATAAAATTCCTTTATTAGGCCTGGATTAGATGCTGTCTTTATGTGGCTTCAGTGAAATTTCCCTCAAAAAGAAAAAAAAAAGCTCCCTTTTTTCTTAAAACTCAGACAAGATAACACAGACAATTAAAAAGCCTTTTTAGAGAGGCTCAGTTATATCAAGAGTACGTGTTACAGACTTTTACAGGTTCTACAGTCTGTATTAGGGTTGAACCAATACCACAGTGATTTATAAGCCTAGTACTTTGGTGCAAATGCAGAATGTATATACATTATATTTGCCCATACTCAGTCGATGAAATCTATATTATGGATAAAATGTTGTATTATTCATCTTTTCTTGGAAGCAAAGGATCCCAAGTCCTTCTTTAACATGCTAATCAAGTGACCAAATGCAGGAATTCTGGAGTCTTATTGATGGTTGTCAGTCTTTCTCCCTCTGTGTGTTTTCTGCACAAGAGCAACAAATGCAGAAATATGTGAACAGATAGTAATTTGTAAAGGCCTTGGTACTCTCTGAGCTTGGTTGTTTGCTTGCAGATGTTTCATTACACAACTAAATAACATCAATGTGACTAGTGCAGCACTGATGAGGTTACCTAGATGGGTAATGAAACGTTTGCAAGCAAACAACCAAGCTCAGAGAGCACCAGAGACTCCACAGTTCAGCCATGGGCTACGCATATTTTCTCCTATTGGAGACAGTAAATTAAAAATGAATTTCTTTCCTTCTTTATGATTTCATGAATTTCAATCTTCTTATTCTTTAGTCAGGAAAGCTACACAGTTGGCTTACAAATATTACTACTACAGGCAGTCCTGCTTTAACAACCACAGTTGGAACTAGCAACTCAGTTGTTAGGTGAAGTGATCACTAAGTGAAATCTCAACTGTGCTTATGATATTATTTCCTTTGCTTAACAGACCTGCGAAGGTTGTAAATAGGAGGATTGGTCATAAAGTTACTTTTTTTAATCACCATGGTAACGTCGCTAAATAAGGATTACCTGCATTTATAAAATAGTGAAGACATGACATACCAGAAAAAGTGATAGAGATTGTTACTATTATTACTCTTGTTATTATGTGGATAGAATCCAGTAGTGGGTTCTAAAACCTGTTGCTACCAGTTCGCGCACGCGACGCTTCTGCCCATGTGCAGAAGCCTCCCGCCACCGCCACTACCGGTTCTAAGAACAGGGCAGAACCTAGAGCAACCCACCGCTGATCAAATCCTGCTGTGATCTCTGGCCCTGTGTTGTGAATGAGTTAGCCCATGCTAACTTAGTTTGGCCTTGACTGCAACAAACCGATCATATATCAGGTAATTTTGGAGAGAGAGATTTCCTTGCTCTGCCATTTATAAGCTGCTCCTCAAAAGCTTTCTGATTTTTAGTTCTTTGCTCTATTTTGTTTTTTTGTGATGTTGATATATTTAATTATGCCTTTCCCCCTGCCCCCCCCAAAGTAATAATCAACTTCAAGAGTCATTTTTGTGTGTGTGTGGGGGAAATTGGCTGAAAGAAATACAGATTTATGAAGCAAGCTTCTGTTCCCTCCATTAAACTCTCAAATACAGTTTGGATGCTACAATTGCAATGCATATATGATGAAATCAGCATGGGAAATGCACAGGAGGCCTCACTTTTTTGCTCCTTCCCCCCAAATTTCTAATTAATCTTATCATTTTGAAGCAGGATGCATATGAAAATGCTCATGTAAGCTTTTAAAAAGAACCTAAAAAACAAACAGAAAAGGCTAGCTCAAATTATTTTGCATCCTTGCCTTCCCTACTGCAACATTCTATATGAGAAAAAGGAATTTAAAAATGTTAAATGTAGACCTTTTCTTAATTTGGTGGTTGTGGGTGGGTGGGACCTTTTCATTAAAGATGCACTGAGATCATGTGTGCTTATGTTTGACATAGCAACTGAAGTGAAATCAAGGTAAATGAGATTTCTGTGACTGTAATAAAGTTGGATTTGATTGATATGGCTTGACTGAGATTTCAACAACTGCCAAAGTGATATAGATCTAAGTTTATTTCTAGAAATATAGTAGTAATAATAACTGAGTACATTATTTCTACACTATCTTCAAATAGTGTACTTTGCCTTATTTTTCACAGCATTTTTTTTACAATTCTAAAAAAAGCTTACAATTTTTTTTTAAAAGGAAAAAAGATACAAACAAGAGAGAAGGGGGAAAAATAGAGAATTCTCGTAACGGGTAGCAACCAGGGAGAACAAAAAAATTTCTTCTAGTGGAATTTAAACACCAGAATTTGATGAGGTTTTGATCTCAGGAAGCAGGGGATTTCAGCAGTAAGGAACATCAAGATACAAGCACACACACACACACACACACACAAAACCCACTGGGATTTAGAGAGAGAGAGAGAAGCATAATAAAGACAGCAAATATAAAATAACTACAACCAGACAATATCGGGAAGTTTTATTTCCTGCTGGAAAATAAGAACCACTACAAAGCAGAAAAAAGGGGGAGAAAAGATGGGCAATAAAAGCATCAAGAGATATGTAATATTTAAAATAAGCAACAGCAAATGAAGAGATTTATAGGCAGGCTATCCAGTAACTGGAGATAGAAAATATATGAAAATCAGGTAAACACTGAAATCTAATTGGATGTTTTTGTTGATGGCATTCTGTGTTCAACAGAACACAGATGGGAATGGTGGGCTTTCAAGCAAAAGAAAATAGGGATGGCTGCAGTTGGGAAAAGGGGAAGGAGATGCTCTTTTCAGTCAAAATTTGCTTATTTGTTATAAGTCTGTTTTTACTCCAGCTGCTGTTTCTATGTGTGTTGTTTTTCTGCTGTTTTTTCCCTATATTTTATGTTTTAAAACATTTACTGTCCAGTCATGAATTTGAGGTGAGGAAAGGAAAGGAGAAAGAAAAGGAAAAGGGAAAGGAAAAGGAAAAGGGAAAGGGAAAGGGAAAGGAAAGGAAAGGAAAGGAAACGAGGAAAGGAAAGAAGGAAAGGAAAGGAAAAGTTTCCAGTTATCCATTGTTAGAATCTGTTCTCAGCATATTTCTTATTCATAATGTTTCCTTTTCTAGATTTATTTAGTTAAATTTGTGTTCACTTGTTTTGGCTGATGTATATCCATGAAAGTTTTTTTGGGGAGGATGAGTAGCCTTTGAGTCCTGGCAACTGCCTGAACATATCACTGCACTTCTCGTGACAAGATTTTGGAAGTGGTTTGCTATTGCATGATTCCTAGGGCTGAAAGTGACTGGCCCAAGGCCACACAGCTAGTTTGGTGCCCAAGGTGGGACTAGAATTGACAATCTCCCAGTTTCTAGCCTAATGCCTTAACAAATACACCGAACGGGCTCTCATATAAAACTTATAAACATGTTTTCAGTTTTAAATATTGCAAGTTCTTGTAATTATTTCAGTTCTTAAGTTACAGGATTCTTGTCAAAAGTTAAAATTTACTACAGTATTCGTCTTCCTTTTGAAAAAACCACATAAATAGAAGAAGATATATGAAAAATCAGGTTGAAGAGATAGGGTTTTTTTGTTGTTGTTGTCTGGTGATACCACATGGATGAAATGTATACAGGTATCAATCAGTTTACAAACACAATTGAACCCGGAATTTTGGTTGCTGTAGTCACCATATAACTGGACTTGATTTTACAACCAGTTGACAGTTGCTAAGTGAGTCACCATGGTTGTTAAGTGAGTAATATGGCCAAGTAGTAAGTACAAATCCAGTTCGATAAATTGGCATTTTCATCAGAAAATGGCAAAACATGATCACATGACAGCAGGACTCTGAAGCCAGGCAGTAAGTGTGAGCCAGTTTCCTAGAGTCCATTTGGGGGATGCATCTCTCAAGGATGTGCCCATCTAGATCCTAAGTGAGGTATCATCTGAGACTCTAGGACAGGGTGGGGGTATATAGGGGGTCAACTTATTTTCCAAAGCACCAGAGGCCAGGACAAGAAACAATGGATGAAAACTAACCAAGGAGAGAAGCAACCTGGAATTAAGGAGAAACTTCCTAACAGTGAAGACAAATAACCCGTGGAACAACTTGCCATCAGAAGTTGTGGGAGATTTTTAAGAAGAAACTGGACTGGACAGTCACTTGTCTGAAATGGTACAGGATCTTCTGCTTGAGCAGGAGGTCTCCAAGGTCCCTTCCAGCTCTATTCTGATTGATTGATTGATTGATTGATTGATTGATTGATAGTGTTGTCTGAGAGTCTTAATTGCTTTTGGGGTTGCTTTTCCACAAACAGCTAGACATGAGACCTTGCTTGTGAAACCATAAGGATTAGATGGGATTGCTGCTTATGTGCCACCTTCAATATTATAAACTCAAGACGGTAGACTTCTCTAATTCTCCCTCCTCCTATTTTCCCCACAACAGCAACTCTGTGAGGTAAGCTGGGTTGAGAAAGAATGACACTCAGCCAGACCTTGTAGTCCTGGAGTCTCCAACCTTGGCAACTGGCTGGCTGAGGAATTCTGGGAGTTGAAGTCCACAAGTCTTAAAGTTGCCAAGGTTGGAGACCCCTGTTGTAGTCTCCTTGAAACTACTCTCAGTTTTTAGTCTGATTCCTTAACTACTGAACTGAACTGGTTCTCTTCTACCGTAGGAAGAAAACAGAATAAGGTTATTTCATCCTTCCCATTTTTTTCTGAGGCTTCTTGGTTACTTATCACATAGCTGTATTAAGCATTATTGCAGCACTTATGAAGTTTATAGTTTTACATTTCTGGAATGCAAAACAACTTTAGGTGGATAAGCATCACTTCTGAGTAATCATAATAGGCCTAGGATTATGAGCGGCATTTAGGCATCTGGCATTTATAATCTCATTAAATTTTAACAAATGGAAGGTTACAGTCTTACATTTATTAATCTGTAAATGAATTTTGTTGCATCTCATGGGGTTATTCAAAACTTAATGGGTTTATTTCAGAGTAGACATTTATATGAATGTGTGTGTGTGTTTTGTTAAACATATCAGACTTACCTATAATGGGTTTTTAAAAATTTTATATTGACCTACACATTGATCATCCGTTCCACTAGCAAAAATGTCCTGATACAGGCCTGCTTTTTTCTCTACATATAAAACTGAATCTGCTCTTAAAAATTCTTTCAAAAATCAGGCTTTATTGGATGTAATAGGCATTAGAGGAAAATATGAATGTACAGTGTGCATGTGTGCATATTAATATTGTTTTGGATTGCTCTACAGAGTTTTTTTTTATTATTTAAAATAGTTATGTGACCACTCATCCTATATACCAGGGGTCGGCAACCTTAAACATTCAAAGAGCCATTTGGATCCGTTTCCCACAGAAAAGAAAACACCGGGAGCCACAAAACCCTTCCCGTGCCTGACTATTTCCTGACGGCCACAGAACTAGCATATGTAGTTGAATTAAATGTTCTGTTTTCTTCTGAAACTTTTCTTTACTTGGATTTATCCATGGTTGGCCTACCAGGGGTCGAAAAGCTCAATAAATCGTGTGCCAGCGGGTATCACACATTGTGATGCATATTTTGAGCGACAGGGAGCCGCAGCAGAGGGATGAAAGAGCCACATGTGGCTCCAGAGCCGCGGGTTGCTGACCTCTGCTATATACCATAGCCTTGAGTGTTCTCAAAAACACAGACTTATTTACAATGACATTGATAGAGACTGAAATACTAATTCAGTTAGCAGTCCTTTCTTCCCAGAGCTTCAGACTAAGCTCTCCATTTTCTAAAAGGCATTTCCAAAAGGATCATAAGCCATCTGCACATTTATAAAGATTTGAAACTTATGTATTCCTGAAAACAAAATTGCTCCAGAAGCCAGCCATTAAATGCTGTGTAAAGCTGATTTATGCTTCTGAAATTGACCTGGACTAAATTTAAATGTTGAAATAGGCACTGATGGATATGCTTCTCAAGTACTATCTCTTTTCACTTCATCCTGAAGTAATTTGGATGCATCTTTTTCATCACAAGCCTTTTATTAAGTATTCACCCACGATGTAGCAGACTTGGTATTTTATTGAGTATATCCTTGGCAAAGGCTATCTAACAGGAATATGCAGTCAAATCCCAGTATCTGAAGCAATCCTTCATAAAATCAATGTTCTGTATATTTTCATTGTTCAGTTTTGAAAGCAGTACATTTCTGGCTGCATATTGCATTCTTTGTGCCATGTACAGAAGTGGTGAAACATGATATTCCCACCATGTCTTAGTGGTAAAAGCAAAGGATATCATTTTCTTTTTTTTAAGTCTTTGTACTACAAGCAAAATGTAGATCACGTCATCAGGAGAGGATATGCTAAAATCAAATTCATAGGGACACTGCACATGGATAAATAGTGTAAGGACAATAAAATACCATTTACTGTGAAAAATATTAACATTATTGGTACTTTGTTCAAATTCAGCATTGGCGGAAACAGACAGCAAGTTTAACACTCGTCAATCATGTAATTTCAAATACATTATGTGTGAGAATGGATTTAGCAAGTTTTCAACCTTTGTTCTTCCCATGGTGGATCACTTGGCTTTTAAAAGTTTATTCTGAATCAGGATTTTATTTTGTACATATTTCTATTGGATTTTATTTCGCTTTAAAACTGATATATGCCTGTATCCTTTGGAATAAAGAAGGTTTAGCTGTATAAATAATGCAGTATGGATGTATGATTCCCCCCCCCGAGAATATATTTGTGCCATTCTCTTTATTTTCTAATATTTGATCGTAAGAAAAAAAATGACTATATAAATGGGACATAACATAGGTTCATTATTGTACTATCAAAATCCTAACATTTGAACTCTACTTACATTTTCTTTTCTAGCTTATATCAGGAGAGAATTTTATCTGTTATCTAATATTTCAGTTGCTCTGGAAGTAAATTTGTTTCAATGTTCTCAATCCGTTTTTACAATTAAAAACTCACACAACCCTAGAAGAAGGTATATGAGTTTGGGTGAGGATAGAGATGTGGTAATGGGAAAAGTTAAGGTCAAGTATAAAGAGAAAAAGGCTTCTCCTGGAATGAACTTCTGGACTGGGAACCAGGATTCTAAGAAGAAAATCTTTGAGAAAAAATGGGAAATCTCTAAGAGCTTAATTTAAAAAAAAAAGGACTTACAAGGAAAAGGCTTACAAACTTGGGTGGGCTGTTTGTTTATGCCAAGGGGAGGGAGACAGGAGAGTTAAGGAAGCTGATTTAGGCATTGGCCATGTTAAACAAGGATCCAAGACAAATTATATTTTGGATGCACACTGAGAAAAAGAACTGTGGCAAAATCTCCCTTAGCTTCTTAAGCCAGCCTTCTTTATTAAACAGAAGAAGGCTGGCTTAAGAAGCTTAAAAAAAAAAAAGATTAGCTAATAGATAGTTAATAGCTATGCTCACCGAGAATTGCAAGAGTTGTTTTTAAAACATTTTTTGGCGGGTACCAGGTAGAGCAGAGGTCTCCAACCTTGGCAACTTTAAGACTTGTGGACTTCAACTCCCAGAGTTCCTCAGCCAGCTTTGCTGAACTCTGGGAGTTGAAGTCTACAACTCTTAAAGTTGCCAAGGTTGGAGGCCCCTGAGTTAAAGGAAGACTGACATAAGGATTAGATGTTCACTACTGGAAGAAAGTGGAAAGGAAGAAGTAGTTTGTAGGATTGACAGATAAGAGTTAGTCACATTTCCCTGCTAAGTGTGGGTAATGGGGTTGGAATCCAATACATCTGGAAATTGTCAGATCAAGGAAGACAGGGCTGCTGTATCCTTAAGAGCTGTAAATCAATTGAATGCTGTTTCTCCTACGGTATTTCTTAAACCTAAGGAAGTAATGAGGCCCAGGAAGCATATGGTGTAGGATGGACAAGGAGAAAAGACCAAATTCCGGAAGTTGTGTTAACTTCTCTGCTACAAATTAAGTACTGAGTTCAAAGCACTTCCTAATATCTAAATCCTTAGACATAGCTTTCCCCGTTTTATTTTTACTCACTGCCTGATATTCCTATAATTCTTTTGCCTTTAGATATGGAAATCTGGAGATCTCAAACTGTGAAGAAGAAGGGAGCCAGAACAATACGGAGACCAAAACAGTACTCAGGAAGTAAGTGTTGCATTTCTCTGAACAACAAGAATCACAGCCAAGGTTGAATACCGAGAAAAGGATGTGGTCAGTATTCATCTGGAAATTATACACAAATCAGTTTATTACACAAAGGAATGTAGGAACTTTGTCACAACTCTATGAAAGATCAACATCTTAGGAAGATGAGAAGTTAATTGTCAAAATAAAGCCAAACATAGAAACTAGAATTAGTAGATAAAATACTTGTGGGCATTATCCAACCAAATTAATTCCGATAATTAGATTAGGAAATACATGCTTCAGTATCTCCCATTGAAATGAAGGACTTAAATATGACTGGATTGGTGTTACTTTTGCCTGTTACAATAGCCATAACTTTATTCTATTCTGTACATTTACTTAACTAACATTTATCTTAAATTTTACGTTTGATTTAATATGTGAATGATTTCAGCATTGTGCTTGAAGGATTTTAGTCATCTCAATGCAAAATTTCACTGAAACACATTGCATTGATGACAGAATCAAGCTAGAAGCTGTTTTTAATTATCAGTCTTATAGAAAGGATATCAGGTTGAAATAGAGAACATTTTTAGTTTTAAAATGTACAAGGACTCTTTCCCTATAGTTGGGTGTGCTGCACAGGCAATCATCAAGAGGACGATTAAGCATAATTTCAGAGTCACTGTTACTAAGAGTGGTTCCGTCTTCACTGATCTGTTAAATAGAACACACGTGGTATTATGGGTCATCATGCATGAAACAACTTTATTTATTTATTTTTATTTATTTTATAAAATTTATATGCCGCCCAACTCCCGAAGGACTCTGGGCGGCTTACATCATAAAAAAATAAAACATATAAAAGCAATTAAAAAAAAACATCTATATTTAAAATAAAACATTCACACAACCATGCATGGGCCAATCAGGGCAACTATTGGCCCCAGGCCTGCCGGAAAAGCCAGGTCTTAACGGCTTTACGGAAGGCCAGTAAGGTGGGGGTAGTACGGATCTCGGGGGGAAGTTGGTTCCACAGAGTCGGAGCCTCACTGGTCGATGGGAGGTATGTGGCATAAGGCGGTCACGCAGATAAACTGGTCCTGAGCCATGTAGGGCTTTAAAGGTAACAACCAACACCTTGAATTGTGACCGGAGCGCAATCGGCAACCAGTGCAGCTCGCGAAGGATGGCACTTGTGTGGGTGTACCTTGGCACATCCACGACTGCTCGCGCAGCTGCATTCTGGACCAGTTGTAGTCTCCGGACACTCTTCAAGGGTAGCCCCATGTAGAGCGCATTGCAATAGTAGCATTTCCTCTTCCTCCCAAATATGCATGTTTCAATGTATGAGTGATTACTTCTCTGAAATAGGGACAATCTGTAAGTCTGACAGGATGTGAAATGCTAATGATGGTCTGGACATATACGAAATGTAAGTTGCCTTGATGTTCTGCTTTCTCTGCAATACTGTAATTTCCAAAATCACTCTCAGTATGTATAATGCTCCTTTCTTGTCCTTCATATTATGTTTCAGTCAATTTTATTCACTTCACAAGTTAATAGTGTAACATAAGTGGCACATACTGTATATCTCCTAGCACTCCAGCCCACATTCATCCATCTGATAAAACAGATTGCTATTTTCAAAAGTTCATCCCAGAGTAAGCCACTCTCTTTCTTTAGGAAAATCAAGGGAAAAGACTTGTGCTTGTTCAATTTTCATCTATAACCCTATGAATTTAGTATGATTGAGGGAGAAATAATTCAGTGAGTTTCATTGCTGAGAATACTTTTTAACCAATCCAAGTTTCCAAGCACCAATCTCAGAACAACAGTGTACTGCCTATAAAACTTAAACTTCTTACAATAAACAGAAACTTGAGGTTCCTGCTCCAGCATCTGAAAAGGCCCATAGTCTGATTCTTTTGTCCCTTCAGAAAAAGTAGCATGACTCTGAGCTAATTTATTAACCTTTCAGGTCTTGAGAAATGTCCTGACTTGGCATTGACACAATGTCTTTTTTGGGTTAGACTTTCTGATTTTTCAATGCCTGGCAGAAAATAGTCCCTGCATTATTCTCTCCCTCTCCCTTTTGTCATGAAGTACTCATTGTAGCTCACAAGATAATTTAAGCTATCTCAGATATGCCAAGGGGATTTTGGCATAATATGGTGGAGAGATAAACTGGCTTGGCTTGGCTCCAGCCTATGCCATTGATTTCCTTCTGGTATTGGGCTAGTCTCTTGATCATTGTATAATTTTTAAAATCCAGCTATAAAATTGAACTGGATTATTGTAGATACCTATTTTTCCTTCTCCGAGACATAGTGGATATTGAATTCCCTCCTCCTTGTCTCCTACAATTGCCCTCCTTTGGGAAATGATTTAAATTTTAACTTTGAAAATATATGTTAACTTTTTACACTTCTGTGGCCACCAGTTATGGTATGCAAACATCAACATAAATATTTTTTTTATATACCCAGGATTATGTAGGCAAATGATAGTATAAATAACTAATTTTTTAAAAAAGAGACCTAGGAAATTAGCTTTTAGATATAGTAATTAGTTTATCAAATACTAGAATCTTTGATGGTAAAATGGCAGGATCGCTCTGGTTTTTTTTGAAGTATCATTGCTTTTGGTTTTGCTTTTAATGATGCTCTTTCCAGTTACTACTACTTTGTGGTCAGGATTTCGTTGCCTTTGTCTCCTGTTAATTATTCCTCCGGTAAAGCAAGGTGTCCTCTTTCACTGTTATATAAATAATTGCATCAAAAGAATGGAGTTAGTTGAAGCAACCACTGAATGAATGTGAAAGACTTCTTTTACCGCCTGGGAAATCCACAGTGAGAGCTGTTTTAAGTTTTGTTTGTGTTGAGTACAATCAACGTTCATTCTAGTAAAGGGTAAAATAACAAAACAAAAAAACAAAAAAACCACTGCGGCTGACCTAAGGAGAAAAAAGGCCAAACAGTGACAATTAAGAGAACTGGAAAATTGGGGAAGGTTCCAAAACAAGCCAAATTACTTGCACAATGGGAAAAGAGGAGTGAGATCATAGTGGTTTAGTACAGTCCACATAAATACCAATATCATGAAATTATAGAGACCTATTATAACATGCATCCTTTCATCTCAGGAGCCTAAGTGTGTTTTCTATATATTTTTTTGGTATGGGGCCACATTTTGGCCTAGCTCCTTGCAGAATATTTATTGTTGTAGGGAGTGGACGAATGTAGGATTCACTTTATAGTAACTTTTTATATATTCTGCAAAATTGCAATGAGTAAGATGATGTGATGGTTTTTAGTTTTATTCAGTGAGCGCCATTATGTGCAGCTTTTAATATGTCACAGTTTGATCGTGTTTTCATTGACCAGTTTAGCCCTGATAAACATGGCTGCCAAATGGATGATTGTATTTTTTTTTGTCTCATTTAAACCCAACAAAATCTAGCTTGTTAATAGTTGAGCTCCAAGCTTTTAAATCTTGGGGTTTTCCTCTCCTTTCCTGGCCTGGATTGTTATGTTTATATCTCTATAGACTTGGATTACAGAGGAGCTGGTGAAAGATTTTAGATTTCCACTTAAAAATTAGAGTTTTCCGAAAGTATGACCGTGATTCCACATAATTTTTTCCAGAAATAGAAGGTAAAGTGTTAAAAAAAATTAAAAAGTTCTCACCAAGAAGGAAAGATTTCATTTGGTTAATTTTCTGTTTAAGATCTTGGAAACTAGCTCTGTCTGTGTTTTCAGCTGGCAGAAACAGGGAGTTACTTTTCAGGGACATTAAACATTGAGGCTGCTACAAGGTTTGGCCTTCGATCCAGGCTTTTTCCGGAAAGCTTTCCTCCCTAATGTGCTGATTAAACAGTCAGCTGATGGGAGGCCAGTAAGTTATAAGGGCAGTCTGCATAGCTTGTTTTATTGCCTCCGTGTTGATTGACATGAGTTTGTAGGGAAACTCAGAGCTTACTGTAACTTTGAACTCTACTAAGAGTGCAGCCATGTGTCTTATCCTTAATAATACCCACATTCTGAGTGGAATACAAAGGGAGAAACTTCACACCTTCCAAACAATAAAGTATATTGTTTGCTCCAGGCTGACATGCTTGTCCTGTCCATGGAACTGATAACATGCCTACTCCACTGAGTTAGCTGCAATCTTATATCCTGGAGAAAGACTATCACTTTCTGAGTAGAGTGGTCACTTACACATTTCTGGAGAAAAAAGTTCGCATACGTTTTTGTTACAGTGATTTTTGTGATTACTTCTGTGCAAATAATTGTTTGCAAATTTATACATGGAAAGTTTACCTATATAGACTCAGTGTACCATGAGAAAAACAATGACTAGGGGATCATTGTAAATGCCGAGCTTTTGCTTTGTTAACTGTTGATAGATAACATCTAAGCTCCTGTTGCCCATTTTTATGGCTTTTCTGCCTTTAAGTACAATTTAGATGAGACAGCTCTTCCAGCTGACAGCACCTTTAAAAAGGAAAGCCTGCTGTATAAAGGATACAGCCATATTGATTTAAAGAGACGTTAGGAAAGAGTACAGAAATTCAATTTCATGTAACATTCATACCGTGCCCCAAAATAGGTTTTGCAGATTTTTAAGACAGGATTAAACATACTTAATACTGTAAGTATTAAATTTAAGGCTATAAATAGTTATGTAAGTAGACACTCATTCCCTGGTCACCTTCAGACTGGCCTATTGCAGTGTGCTTTACATGGGGCTGCCCTTGAAGAGTATCCTGAAGCTTCAGTTGGTACAGAATCCAGCAGAGCAAGCTACATTAGCTGCCGGTTTGCTTCCAGGTCCAATTCAAGGTGCTGGTTTTAACCTTTCAGTCCTTCTTGGCATGGTACTGGTTATCTGAGGGACTGCTTCTCCCTGGTTACATCAGCGCATCCTACTAGATCTGCAGGGTAGCCATGTTGCAGGTACATCAGCTAGAGACTTTCATTAGGTGGGTCCTAGGAGATGTGCCTTCTCTGTTGTGGTGCCCCATTGTAGAACATCCTTACCCCCAAATTAGATTAGGTTCCTTTAGATATTCCGTGAAGCCTCAAGTCATGGCTATGTTGTCAGGCAACCGGAGACTTGCTCAGATGGCTCCATTGTTGAGATGGCCATTTTTATTCTCCTTTTGCTATGGTTTGTATTTTTACTTTTATGATATTTATTAATAAGTTTTTAAAATTTTTGTTTTTATTGCTTTTATCTGATTGTTATTCACCATTCAGAGTTGCTTTTGGCGGCTATATAAATTTGATTAATAAAATAAATAAATAAAATAAACCTCTGTTGATGAAAATTTGTACACTATGAATCAAGTTCCTTTCTCCAAAACTTTCATCAATGCTTTTTTAAAAGCTATAATCTTTTTCCCCAGTTCTGCACATTCCTTTCACTAATGCTAAGCCAAATTATTGTTATTTGGGGAGGGGCTGTCAGAATTATTTGTTACCAAAACCTTTTGAAGCACATTGAGGCACATTGAGTTCCTGATTATGGAACTTCCAGATTCAGTATGTGGAGTTCAGCGTCTAGAATTCAGAGCAGTAACTTTGCTGCAGTGGTGAAATCCAAATTTTTTTACTACCAGTTCTGTGGGTGTGGCTTGGTGGGCGTGGTGTGGCTTGGTGGGCGTGGCTTGGTGGGCGTGGCAGGGGAAGGATACTGCAAAATCTCCATTCCCATCCCACTCTGGGGCCAGCCAGAGGTGGTTTTTGCCGGTTCTCCGAACTACTCAAATTTTCCGCTACCGGTTTTCCAGAACCTGTCAGAACCTGCTGGATTTCACCCCTGCTTTGCTGGCTGTTGAATTTTGGGAGATGAGTCCCACATTTGGAAGCACCCCATAGTGGAAAATACTGCATTTGTAAATGAGGATTAGGGCACAGTATTAAGATCCTCATTCACATCCTTGGACAATGTTCTTCAGCCTTGCGGCATCCAAATGGGCAGGAATACTGTTCCCTGTACTCCCAGCAGCATGGGAATTTGTCCAGGCTGCCCAAAATTGATAGGTGCTATTCTTTAATGTATCAGGAGGTTGCTGTATAAAGGCTTTGCTAAGGCACAATGGTCTGAGCATGGAATGTGCACACTATAGAGAAAGAGAACAAGACTGAAGTGTTTCCCATCCACATGTCAGTAACAATTTGTTGATGGGACGCTTGTTTGACTAGTACTTTTCTGCTGGCCTTTGCAGTGTGCATTTCGTCACAGTGAGGGCTGTTGAGCTTAAAACAGTTAATACTACAGGATTTATATGGTTTTTGTTTTCATTCGGCATTTCCTTTTCAGAGAATAACAAGAACAGTCAGTCTTTCAACTTCAGTTGTACTTGCTTGCTAGTGTGCATAAGAGACCTTAGTTACAGATGGAAATCTAGGGCAAGCCTCCACTTGATACTGAGAATGTGATTCAGCCCTGAAATTCTGTGCAAGAGCTGGGATTTTTGCTGCAAAGGGTGATGTTTAAAAGTTAGTTTTGTGTGAGAATGGAGGAAGGAGATTTTTAAGTGCCTTCCATATTCCTTATTCCTTTGGATAGCAATTTTGGGGGACTTGTTTATATAGCTGATTTGTATTAGTTTCACAGTGTAGCTGACCTGGCTTTCTTATCTTATTATTTATTTATTTAGTTTGCAATATTTATATCCTGCCTGAATCCTAACAGGATTCTGGGCAGGTAAGAACAAGATAAAACATATAATCCAAAAACCAAACCAAAAAAAGCCAAAAATCAGGACAAGTCACCATGAAATAACTAAGGGCTGAAAGCATGTTCAAACAAGTTAAGTTTTAACTGGTTTGAGAAATGCAAGCAGGGTTGTGGTAATAGGTTCTGGTAATATGTAGTTCTGGGTAGATGGTATTCCAGGAAGGGTGGGGGGGGTCACAGGTTTCAATCTGAGTTTGTTTGATCCTATCCAGATCCTCAAAGCCTCCAGATACAGTTCAGGATTTCCAGCCTGGTTTGGGCTGGCAGTATATAATTGTGGTCTGTTGGCCGCCGGCCCCTCCAGCAGCTGAATGAGATGAGGTGGCAAGGGCATCAAGGCAACTTGAGAACTAAGGGGGAAGCTGTCAGAGATAGAGACAGAGACGGAGCCTGGGCCTTCCATCAGCCCTCAGATGGAGAGTCAACAGCCCCCAGGTCTGGAGGTGGCTGATGAGGAACAGCTGGGTCCAGTGCCTGATGCGCAGATGTGCAGAAGGCAGAGGAGAGGAGAGCAGTGGAAATCTATGGGCTGATCCTTGGGACGGAAAAGCCACCGCTGCTAGCGAAGCCCCACCCTACAACTATTCATCTCCCTGCTGAACAGACTTGTTAGCCTGCTGTGTGAGAGAGAGGCTGCTGGCGCTCCTAATAAAGGAATCATTGCTTCAACTACAGAGGGTTTGTCGTATTTGGGGAGCCGGGTCAGAACAAATTGACTGTCCTTATATAGTGATGACATCTCACCCCATATTAATGGATGATCTCCCACATCCATTCCATGATCATCAATTGCTCTTTGGTAGTTGACTGGCACTCAACGCCATACAGTGCTATTGAGCAGATCATCACTTTATATACTTTTGGTTTTAGGTGAATTGGTATATGCCTATCGGAGAGCACTCCAGTAATCTCCTTCCACCGCAGCCATGGTATTTTCACCTTTGCATGTACCACCCTTTTGCTTTGCAACTGGGATCCTAAGCAATTGAAGGAGTTTGCCTTCACTACCGGTAGATCTTTGCTGCTGACTTGAATGGTGGAGGTGCTTGGGCTAGTCTTTAGATACTCATTCTTCTTGATATTGAGGCACAAATCAAATTGGCTAAGAAGCTTATTCCCTGTCTGGATACAGTGGAGTAGTTCTTCCCTGATGGTAAACTGTGAGCTGGACATTGTCAGCATGGAGCAAGGCCCAGGGAGGGCCCAGGGATGCAGGTCTTACATGATGGTATCCATGATGAGAATGAGCAACAGTGGTAATAATACCAAGCCTTGGTACACACCATATTTCACAAGAAAACTGTCAGAAAGGCTGGAGGTACATAATACTTGGCTGCTGGTATAAACATAAAGCACCTGGACCCATTTTATGAGTGTTTTGGGCATAAATGGTCACAAAGTGCATACCATCTCAGTTGATCAAAAGCTTTTTTTAAGATTGCGGAAAGCAGGTGTCATGACTTCTATTTGCTATGCTTCTGCATGAGTATATGAGCCACCAAAGGGGCATTGGTGGGTCTCAAGCCTTTGACCAAACCCAACTGATTGGTACTGATTTCAACAAGGACACGGAGGTCCTGGTTGAGCCCAGCATATCGTTACCTTTTAGAATTATCTCAGAATTATAGCACCATTGATTTTAACCTATTTTGGGTTTTTAGGTTTTGTTGCATGACCCGGAATATAATGATACCGATGTAGCTGACTGTATACGATGAATTTCTGTTTTGCAGTGCCATAGCCTCAATACTGAGAGCCTGGTTAGACCAATGCTCGGAAGATTTCCAAGAGCCACCTCATTTCCTTTGTTTGCAGAAACTGCTGGATTATCTGACTAGGATCATGCCAGGCTCAGACCCTGAAAGAAGGGCACAGCAACTCTTGGAGCAGTTTCAGAAGCAAGAAGTAGTAAACAACAGTAAGGATATTCTGCAAATATTTTAACAACCATTTTTTTTTATAAGGAAGCAGTCATTGGACTGTTTCGGCATTTATTATGCTGTGATATCAGTTGGAATACAGTAGGGTGGAAAAAAGGAAAAGTGCGTTGTAAACTTTTAATTTAGTGTGCTTGGTGAATCAGTTTTCTGATTTTTCTCTGTAGGAAGGTGAGGAGCTGAACGCTTCCACCAAATTCCCTAACATTTAAAATGCTGCTTTGAGATGATTATCAGCTTAAGTGCAGCTTGCAAGTTTTCAAAATAAATTCACCATTGCTCTGATTTTTCATTTTTAAAATTGGTCTCTCCTGTGATCCAGCAGGGATTTTTTTATTATTATTATTACTTTCCTTTGCTTCTTTCATGACAAAGGAAGTGTCTGTGACTGTTTTTTCCTATCTGAATGGTCTGGTGCTGACATCCGAGGACAAAAGGAAAATTTACGTTAGCAGGTCAAAATGCCACTGGAACAATTGTGAACAGTAGTGACACTGGAATGCTGCTTGCAGTGTCAGGACTGATAAATAGCCTTTCCCCTTCCCCCTTCCCCCAAGACAGAAGGTTTCCTATGGGCATAATTAGCATATCTAGAAAGCCATTGGAACTTGCCTGATGAACACAACCAAATGAATGTCCAGTTTTCACAGAGAAGCAGTAGGAAATGGACAGGAAATGATAGCACACAATAAGGAATGAATGCAATAAACTTCAGGAATTCTTTCCCCTTTGAATATTATCTATCTGAATGTTGCAAAATGTACACGTTATACAATTAGTCATCCTTGGCACCAAATAAATGTACTTTTTTTCTCTCAAAGGAAAAACCTAAATGGTTCTTCTCATCCAAAATTTCAAAATCTCCTAGGGTTGTTAATTTGTTCCCTAATGAACACATATATCAAACAAAGGAAGTCTAAATGCTGAGAACTATAATTAGCTGTTTACAGAATAAAAAGTTCCCACAGAACTTCCTAGGCACAGCAGATACTCTAGGTACAGAAGTCTCACCTCTTGATTTCATATTGGGGGGGAAAAATGGAACATTATTTCAGCTGAATCTAAGATGTTATCAGTGAGAACCCTCAATCCAGATCTTCATCACATTAAAAAAGTTTAAACGTTGATGCAAGTTTTACAGAAAAAAAAATACAGGAATTGCTATAGCTTGTGTAATATCTAACAGCGATGGTCATCTCAGAAACCAGATGCTATAGAACAAGTACAATTTGTTTTCCCATTAATAACGCTTTCTAAAACTTCAGAAATGTTTACCAGTTTAGGCAGTCTGGATAAAATAGAGGCCGCACTTTAAATGAAATTAATTCTCTGAGATGAGGGAAGTCTCCACAGATTTGCACTTTGAATAGCCAACCCTCACCTATTGCGACAAGTGGAGAGGGTTCTGAGATTCTGTACCAGAGGTAGCTTTTGATACAATGTACATATCAGCTGTTTAGAGGAAGAAAGAAATTAATTTCCCCTGGGCCTGAGGAGACTTCTTGTAGAAGCCTGAATAACTTGTTGGATCTTAGCTACCCCTTTGACATTTCACTCGGTTGAATTGGTTAAGGATCTATTCACCACATACCCACAAGTAAGTTACTTCCCTCAGTGCTCTACTTAAAAAAAAATGTTTCTGTAACACTGAGTCATAATTGAAGCATAGGATAAATCAAAAAGAGAAGTCTGTGGAAGTTTAAAAGGAAAAAAAAAGGAAAAAATAAATATATATTTGGGACAAATATAAAAAGATGTGGCTGGATTCAGGAAGGAGAGAAGGATGAGTGAGAAATAAGTATTGATTGATCCTGCTATAGAGAATTAACTAAAGTGCACTTTGGTCCATTTAAGTTTTCTTTTCCTTGGCAAAATTAAAGATCCATAGAGGTTCTCTATGAACTCTAAAAGAGAGGAATCTAGGGACAGTATGATATTGTAGAATGTGGATGTAATATTGTAATATATATAGTTTCCTGCTGTTATTACATTCACATACTGTATTTTTCACAGTTTAAAATCAAACAGAGAGATATCCAAATTCTGGCTTAGCATGAGGTTTATTGGCAGGTTTTGAGCAAGAAACCATCACTGTTCTTAAGGTATCTCATAAGGTTTGGGGAAAGTTAGTAGGACAATCTCTTGTTCATTCCATGATATTTCCTAAAGTCAGGTATGGATGAAACAATAATATGCTTAGTTCTTAACTACTAGTTTACAGCATCCCGTGTTCACATGACTGCTATTTAACTTATGACCCTATGTCTTAACTTATGACCATAATGACTTACAACCAAAAATCTGGTCCCAATTGTGATCATAAGTCGAAGACTACCTGTATTCATTATCTCTCCTTCAACTTACCTAGTTCTAAAAACTCCATCCTACATAAAATGGGGATCGCCATCATATTTACTAAGACACTCTATTAATCTACTGATCAAGATCTACTTTATGTAAGCTCTTTTTTTTTTTTTGGAGCTTTCATGGATTATTTCCCCTCATGTGTTTTTCTGCCAAATTGAGGGGGTTTCAGTAGAATTAGAAAGCTGCCAGTTATCTATTGCCAGATATGAATGTACTAAAATAAATTGGTTAGTTCTACAGCCTAAAGGCCCTAGCTTTAGAATCTAGGGCAGTTTGTTTCTCAACAACTTTACCTGGGAAAATAAACTTCTGGAATAGCAAATAAAGGAGAAAGCAAAACAAAACAAAAAAAACCCCACCTATCTGCAGATCCTTTATTTTAAATCAGCCTCTGTAGCTGATTTAACTTTCTCTTCGTTTGTCTGCTCTTGATAAAAGAGCTGACACTTTGATTCCACATATGCTTAGGAATCCCGCATAGATTCCAAGCCATTGGTTTGTTATCCTGGTTATTAAAAGTTAAATATAAGGGAAAGAGAAATAAAATGACTTCTTAAATAGATCACTCTGTAGTGATCTACGTGCAAGCTACTGACTTCATTGCTTCACTCTATCTCTTCTTCAACCTATTTAACTTCGGTTATTTTCTTTTTGGCCATAATCTTTTTGGATGTTTTGAGCATACTCATGTAAAAAAATATAAATAGTATAAAAGTCTTTGCCACCATAAACTCATAGCACTCGCAGGTTTTCCTTCTAATACCTCTTAGCTACTCCCCACCATCTATTACTGGAAGTGGCTCTCTCACTCTGTCTAGTAACCAGCCTCCTCAGCACATTATGTACAAGTGCTTCATGGGTAGTGCTTTTTGGTCTTTAGACTCTTTGCTTCACTTAAGCAGAGTTCTTTACATGTTTTTGAAGTGGGTCAGTGCAGGATGAAAGAACTCTCATAAAATATGCTCCTTCTGTCATCTTATTTCGTCAATGTATGTTTCTTGTTTTCACTAAGCAACATTGAAAATGGTGTGCTTTGTTTGACCATGCCAACAGTTTCCTCATTTGGCCATGCCCTCTCTTTCCCTTTCTACCCTTTTTGTGATTAAAATCATAATCCTGTTTTTTTATCTCAAACTAGTCTTCAGCACAAGATCTAACTTCAGTTAGACTTACATGAAGTAGGATGAGAGGACACATTTAGTCAATTTTCACAATACATTATATATATCCTGACAGGTGAGATTCATGATATATTTGCAACTGAAGAAGAAACAGAGATTAGTGGATCAGAAGAATTTTCTTCTTTCCCAGAAGACCTGGTAGCAGAACAGTTAACTTATATGGATGCTGTAAGTATAAACAGATGTATACTTTTTGTAAGCATAAATACAGATTATGATTCTGAAGTGTTTCTTTTATTTATTCCTTACATTTTTATTTAGCTTTCCAACCATATGGTACCCAAGACACTGAACAGTCAAATATAAACCAACAATCAAAATATAAAAACAAGTTGATG
This sequence comes from Thermophis baileyi, assembly GCA_003457575.1. NCBI lineage: Eukaryota > Metazoa > Chordata > Lepidosauria > Squamata > Dipsadidae > Thermophis > Thermophis baileyi. The sequence goes on from QLTV01001021.1 coordinate 1,290,690, forward strand.
AAACATAAGAAAACTAATGTATACAATTTGAGTTGATGCAAACAGCTGATTAACCATATGTGACATTTTGATACCTCTTTGGAAAATGTGTGGGTGTCAGGCCTGGAAACCATTTTTTGGGCCTTGGATCTTCAGGCCTGCCACATTTGGTGCTGTGGGAAACTGGGAGGGGGGATTGCATGGAGCTGGGGAGATATGTAGTCAAAATAACATTCCTTTCTTCGAGAGTCAAGGCCACTCTGCCCTGCACCTGGAGTGGTGTGACTGGGAAATATCTCCAGTTGGGACGGTGCTTTGATTGGACGATGTGATGGACATGTGGGTGCTGGGGCAGGGGCTTGGACTTTCTTTTGGGTGGGGAAAACCCAGAAGCTTTCAAATTCGGGTTTTCCCAGATGTGCCAATATGACATCTCTAATAAAATGGAACTTTGAGGAAACTCAAGCCTCGGAGTTTTCTTTCGTTGGGGGTGTTACTTGGAACCCTGACATTGGGGTTATTTCTATTGTTTTTCCTAGCTGAAGTGAAATTGCCCTTTATTCACACTGATTGCATGATAAAGTTGTTAAATTGCTTCATCAGTTTTTCTGGCATGCTCACTGAATGAAGAAATTGTTAATTATTAATCAGATTTATATCACCCATCTCATCAAAAGCAACTCTGGGAAGTGCACAACAATCAAAGAAAAACAACAAATGTAAACACTACAAATACAAAACATAGAAACCTGTATTAACGCATACCATAAAATCAAAACAAAGGCGGATAAAAATCACTTCAATAATGGAGCCATCTAAATAAGTCTCTAGGTTAATTTTCTTTCATTTGGGAAATTTGCACATCAAAAGTCTGGTAACTTTTCTTAATAGTCTTCTCTAAGATTGTGCAGTTATTATGTACCTTTTTTAAAACTTGGAATCAGTTTATGACAAAACCAAACAACATTTGGTTGTAACTATTGATTAAAATAAATAATACTTGGGGGAGAGGATTTTTTTGCCTTTCCTTTTTTTCCTTTTTTCTTTCCCTTTTCTTCTTAGCTTGTATTTTAAATTTTTAAACTTTCTCTTTCCTTAAGATTAAATATTGTTTTGATTATAACCTAAATATTTTTAAAAAGATACTTAAACAATACTTTCTTAAAAGATAGTTTTATAACAGCATTTGATTAAAAACAACAACTAAGTTACAGTAGAAGACTGCTGATTTTTTTTATATTGCAAAATTATTGCAAAGCTTAGGGCAAATAGTGAACCAATAGTGAACCAGTTAAATGGCTCCTTAGACATAGATCATTCTTTGTAAAGATTGATTAAAGCAAGTTTGTTTATGTAATATGTTTATCTGTACTAATTGCTGATTGCTCACCAGTCCATTTTGTTGTGCTAGATGGCTTTCTGCAATTGGAAACTGATAAAAATGTTCAAAAGAATTGCAGAACTTTGCATGGAAGTTTAAGTGGATAGGGTTGGATTCAGTCCAAGGCATTCCATGGACTGAATTTTCAAATACATAGGCAAGCCATGTTCTAAATCTATTTTGTTTTGCTTTTCCCCCCTCATTTGACTTTTTTGTTACAGTGACGTTCAGATGTGGAATGATAGCCTTAATGATGTTTTGTTAGTTCAGACTTCGTGACAGGCCACAATTAGTGCAAGTCTTGGTTTGCAAAACCATTTGAAATCCTTTTATTACTCTGGTTATTTGATTAACTGTAAGACAGTCTGTTAATTACAGTAAATTCACAGACTAATTATGTTTTACAGTCTGTAAAACCTAATTAAGCTTATATAACTATAATCTAGAAGAGCATTCAAATTAAGTGAATATATTTTGTTTCCAAATATTATATTTCAAGGAACGTTCTGTTTTCAAATAATGTAGAGCAAGCAGTATTCGCTCATTACCTGTCTAAATCATGTTAAACATAGTTAAGTGAAATAATTTTTTAGATGTACACATGTTTAACACTTTGCAGGTAAATCAGAATTCAAGAGTTTCAAAAAAATTCTTTTTTTCATCAGCAAAACAAATCTCTCATAAATTGGATATTGTCAGTCTTAGCTATCAGTAATCTATCTCAGGTTATATACAAGCCAGCTAAAATGTTACCGTGTTTATGAAATCAGAATATTTCTTTATGAAAATTGATTGACAGAAGTTTAGTTAAACAGGCTGAATTCTCACTATTTGTCTGATACTTTTTGAAGCAGTTTGAATCTTTTTTCTGTAAGGCTAATAGATGGAATGCAATAATAAAAGGTATTCAACTATTAAATTATTCCTAAAACAAATTGGCAAATATTGAACTTGGCTATTTAATTCCAGGCAGGCAATTATTGTAGAATATTTAAAAAGCATTGACTCATCACTCAGTCCTCATACAGCCTTATAAATTTTAATAAAATTAAACAAACAACAAATATTTCCTCAGCAATATAATAGTCCGGATGAAATTAGCTAAAGGAATACAGGCATACGTATGTACAAAATATTTGAAGTAGTGCTTTAAATCCATGGTTTTAAAATTGTTCATCGATAGTGGGTCAAATAGCCTAATAATGCACATGCGTGCTGCTCTTTGCATTTTATGCAATGCAGTAAAACACTGTTAACGTTTCAGGAAGAGCTGTGCCACATAAAGTAACACACGGGTTGCAAATGAACAGACTATGGATTTACATTGGGAGATTTATCTCCCTAACTGTTTCTTTTTGCTGGGTTTGCTGTCCAATTCCCAAGCAGTGCCCTATGTGGAAGTTATGAGGTACAAGAAATCAAGGACTGAGTAACCACCAGTGCTGACCCTCTGTGTTTTTAGACACATTTCCCTTTCAAACTACCCTCTGCTCTGCTATATTTGCTGCGTTTTGGTATTCGATCATTCACAAACTAGAACCATGGCAGATTTACACTGTTTCAAATACGTTTTTGTTGCCTCTCTACTGTATGTTGAAAAATGGAGAGGGAGAACTCTTCCTTGTGAACACTGTAAAAGTAAATATTAGATACGTTTAAATTGATTCTTGTATTTTATTATCTCGTGATATTTTTGTTTGCTTACACTATTCTTGAGTATAAATGCATGCCCAATAAATATTACTGCTACTACTTCTGTTATTACTACTACTAAAAAAGACTATTGCTGTCTATTAAATTCAAGGGAAACAAAGATGTGCCTGTTGTCAGAAAGATTGGAATAACCACCATGTTGTGTATTTCAACACAATATGTCTAGGAGAAATAAAGAAAACTGGTCTTATAGCCTTGACATGATGTTTTATGTGTTGTTCCAGACACTGTTTAAAAGAGTGGTGCCACACCACTGTTTGGGCTGCATCTGGTCTCGGAGAGATAAGAAAGAAAACAAACACTTGGCTCCCACCATCAGAGCTACCATTGCACAGTTCAATGCAGTCACCAAATGCGTCATCAGGACCATTTTGAATGGCAAGGAGCTGAAAACGCATCAGCGTGCCAAGATCATAGAGAAGTGGATCAATATTGCCCATGTAAAGACTCATTTTGTTCCATTTGTCTTCTTGCTATTTATACAAATGCTGGAGTGTGTGTGTGTCCGTGTCCATTATAGCATGCATAAATATCAAGGTTCATCTAATCCCTATCTTTGAGTGTTTTTCTTCTTCCCCCAATAATATGGACAACAGGTAGACTAGCTTTGGGCATAGCATATCAGATGTCCTTGGAAGTTCAATAGAACGGAGTCAATTTTCCCAATTTTCAGTGGTAGAAAGGCTTTGATATTTGTTGATCAATTTAGTTTGGGAAGTAATTCCAATCCTTTCCAGTCCCAATACTTTCTGATTGCATTTGTTTGTTTGTTTGTTTGTTTGTTTACTTACTCTCTTATTTTATATGCTGCTCATCCAAAGTGACTCTGGGCGGCTTATAAGGCTTATATAATCTGAATAATGACACTTCATGAGATAATGTTTTGCGTAGATTACATTTAGTTACTTTCACTCTCTATACACGTTTCAGTTGTGATGGTTGGAGACTATAATATTAAAGATCAAAAGGTAAAGAAAGCAAGAATACAGTAACCCAAACTCTAGAAAGTATTTTCAAGTATTTCCAGAAAAAGCAACATATTTTTTAAAAAATAATTGGTCAATGTTTATGTACTGTAGTTGACAGGTTCCTTTTTTTAAAAAAATAAGAATTTAGAGAAACAATGCTCCTAAAAGAGTAACTGAGCAATGTGTAACCTTTCTCTGTTCCATTTTCACTCCCTTTATAGGAATGTAGGATTCTTAAGAATTTCTCCTCTTTGAGGGCCATCGTTTCAGCACTTCAGTCCAACTCCATCTATCGGTTAAAGAAAAGCTGGGCATGTGTTGCAAAGTAAGATCAATACGTCATCCATTCTTGGGCAGTTGCTAGTTATATTCCCCTATAAACTTCTGTAGCTTTTGGGACTTGGAAATCTATAATTTACAATTCCTGTAGAGTTGTTGATGGGCTGTTGCAGATGGGGGGAAAACTGAAGGCAGTCAATAATTAGCAAAAAACGAGACTTTTAATTTATAACTAGCAGTTATAAATCGGCTCAGAAACATCTCTAAGGATGCCTAATTTAGCTGTTGATATTACTATTTTTCTACAGTTACTCAAATACAGAACTATCTGAAGTCTCTCCAACTTAAGGTGTGTGACTCAAACTGAGGGGGCTCCATCCTCGGCCAAGGAATCTCTTTGGATGATTTTGGCCAGTCATATTCTCTCAGCTTAGTCTACTTCAATGACTGTTGTGAGGAAAAGAAGCAGTTACTCTGCTTTAAACTACAGAACAAAAGTGGAGTGTAAATGTCTGCATTTCAGAGAACCTAGAAGCCTGGGGGATGGATTGGGCTGTTGCATCAGAAAAAATACCGAGAGACTACAATGAGCTTCTTCTTGTTTAACATTATGGTTAGAATCATATTCTTCTTGCTTAGACAGTGACCTAAAAGAAGAGGTGTAATTGGGGATTTGCCTGGGTCCTAAATCTGAGAAATCTCCTTACAAGATGATACCACCACCACCAAAATTTAAATTAATGGAGCAAATTGTCATTTAGCTTACTTCAGGAAAACTGAAAATCTTAAAATCATTCCATTTTCTTTTGTGCAGAGATAGAACATTGATGTTTGAAGAACTATCAGAAATTTTCTCAGATCATGACAACTATTTGACAAGTCGAGAGCTGCTAATGAGGGTGAGAAGCAACAGATACTTCAGTGACAGTGTAATACTTTACAACCACAGTGCTCAGTTTTGGCTAAATAACTACCAATATATGCTACTAACCTGTGAATAGGTATACTGGTAGAAGTCCTTTGAAGGACAAAGATTATCTTAAGTCTTGAGTAAGCAGTTCTCTATAGGTGAACATATGTATATGTTTAATTCAGTGGTCCAATTTATGAATGGAAAATAAAAGTTTCATGTATTAGCAGAAATACCAAAACAGGCAACAGCTGATAAAAGATGCGGGAAGTCCTATTTTGGTTTTACTGAATCAGAGGTGGGTTTCAGCAGGTTCTGACCAGTTCTGGAGAACCGGTAGCAGAAATTTTGAGTAGTTTGGAGAACTGGTAAATACCACCTCTGACTGGCCCCGCCCCCATCTATTCTCTGCCTCCTGAGTCCCAGCTGATCAGGAGGGAATGGGGATTTTGCAGTAACCTTCCCCTGGAGTGGGGAGGGAATGGAGATTTTGCAGTAACCTTCCCCTGGAGTGGGGAGGGAATGGAGATTTTACAGTATCCTTCCCCTGCCATGCCCACCAAGCCACACCATGCCACGCCCACCAAGCCACGCCCACAGAACTGGTAGTAAAAAAAATTGAAATCCACCACTGTACTGAATGGCCAGTCTGAGAATTACCCTTCTTGGCTTATGAAATCTAATAGGAAGAGGCTGCCCATTTCAATAGCAATAGCAATAGCACTTAGACTTACAGTATATACCACTTTAAAGTGTTTTTACAGCCCTCTCTAAGCGGTTCACAGAGTCAGCATATTGCCCCCAACAATTTGGGTCCTCATTTTACCCACTTCGGAAGGATGGAAGGCTGAGTCAACCTTGAGCCTGGTGAGATTCAAACTACCAAATTGCAGGCAGTCAGCAGAAGTAGCTTGCAGTACTGCACTCTAACCACTGCGCCACTGCAGCTCATAATTAAATCTCATTGATAGAGAGAAAAAGAAAATGGTTTCAGCCTCTTGGAAAGAAATGGTGATCAGGCTGCTTCTAAAGATGCCAATTTGGAAGATAAAAACAGCTATAAACTAGATGACAATATTCCCTTCCTAGGCAAGGGCATTGAATGGGTGGTAGCTGATCAACTGCAGACTTTCTTGTATAAAACTGATTTTCCAGATCTATTTCAATCCACTCTCAGATCTGGCTGTGAACTATCTTGGTCATTAGATCTGCCTATAGGATGACCTGGCCAGGAAAAAGACAGGCAGAATATGACTCTATTGTTCCTCCTGGACCTCTCTGAGGCTTTTGATACCATTAAACATGATATTCCCCTCGGTAAGCTATCAGAATTGAGGGATAGGGGCACTATGGTTCTACTCTGACCTGGATAGTGTTTTTTCCAGAAAGGGTTGCTGGGGATTACTTTCTTGCATCATGATGGTTGGGTTATGGAGTTTTATTTCCTATGTTCTTCAAAATCTACATAAAACCACTAGTAGAAACCACCCATGGACAAATTTAAGCTGCAATGTGGGAATATCCAGGATTTCCATGGAACTCTTTTCAGGATACTTAAAAGCAGATGGCTTTTGGTGTGCATGGATTTTAAAAAATAAATGGGGTTTAGATTAGCTATGCAAAGTGCAATATTTTGAGAGAAGATTCCTTTTGATTTGAAAGTGAACCAGACTGCTAATATTGAAAACCTAAAGGTCATTTGAGTGATTTTTTAAAATGTTTTGTTAGAGAAAGCTGGCAAGGATTGAGATGCATCTGGTATGAGATAACTCATCCCGTAGGAAAATTATCTGAATATTCTGTGCTCTTCCAGTGAGACAGAAATAAAAGTTGATAACTGTGAAAAGTCATTAAACTGTTTAGAGGTAGTTACAGGGGAAAAAAATGACATGTAAAATGACACAAAAAGTGGTACAAATGTGCAGTATACACGACTCTATAATCTATTCCTTGAAAAGCCAAAGGCAATGTGAACTGAATTATTAATGAGAAAAAAGTATGCCAACTGTGGAAAAATAAGTGAAATGATTGCAAACAGGGTATTTTATTTATTTATTTTGTTTATGACTGTATAGATCTCTTTAGTCAATTGTATTTAAATGCAACCACCAAAGCCAATGTAACAATAATGATGTACAACAAGAACTAATTCAGCATATAATTAAAGTCAAGTATTGTAGTTGATCACAATAA
>QLTV01001021.1:1298331-1314140 GCA_003457575.1 Thermophis baileyi
TAATAATAATAATAATAATAATAATAATAATAATAATAATAATAATAATAATAATAATAATAATAATAATGCTCTTGGTATCCAGAGCTTAACAATAATCAAATCTTGAAGGCCTTCTGGAACGGCCTTTTAAGAGGCTGCAAGGCCATGAGAGTTGCGGTTATTCTTGTCTTGAGAGGAATGGAGCCCCTACAGAGAAAGTTCACTTTTGGACACTTCCAGTTGTACCTCCTGAATGGTTGGGATTTCATCAGACATTCTCTGTGCCCACTGACTGTATGGGCAAAATCTATATGGGATGGCTAATCTTGAAGATGCCCAGGACCTTTGATTATATTCAGAAATGTATAAATAGCTAATACTGCGCCTGCAGAAACTGTGTTACTAGCAATATTGAGTCTCACTGATGACTATATAGGCCACTATGCTTTGCTCCAATTGAAGTTAGCAAGTGGTTTTCAAAGACAGTCCCATGTAAATTGAACTACTACACATAGCCCATACAGGAGATGTCAACGGTGTGAATGACAAATGTCAGCACCTCTCAGATAAATAAGACTACAATTGGTGTACCAGCCAAAGCTGAGCAGATCCCCATGGTCATGACCTCCATCTGGAACAGGAACTGTGATTCCAGGAAGTGTGGCCTGTTCACCTCAGCAAAGCATAAAGAGGTTTAAAATTCCAAAATCGGCAAGCTTCTGTAAAAATTATCACTCCAACTTTCTAGGGTTGAAACTGTGTATGTTTCTTCCCATCTACATCTTGATAGTCTCCACAGCTCCACAGAAATGCTTGTTTGCATCCTCTATTCAGCCCATGATGGAGATGTACAGTTGAATATCATCCACAAATTGACATTGCATGACAATATTAATCTACCTGTGTTGTAGATCATTAAGTGTAGAGCTGATAAATGGGTAAATCTTCTATGAATTAGTACTGAGTTGTATCTGAGATTTCAAGATGTAGAAATTATTGAAGTACTTGGAGCAGTAATCACAGGACAATGAAGTTCTATCTGCATACAGTATTTATAGAAAATTACCTTGAATGTCCAGAAAAGTCATCTTTAATTTTAGAAAATGCCATTTCTAAAAATACAATGATTTATTGTCTTGTAAGAGAGGTTCAGAAGGCTATTTAATTTTCTAAGAAAGTTTGGAGATTATTTAAATGTATACAACTGATTGGAAAGGACATGAAATTTTCAGGAGGATGACAGCATCATTAAGTTAAAAAGCAATGTAAAGGAAGCCCATAAAAAAGCGAGGACATTTTTTAAACATTCTTATTAAAGTGAAGAAAAAAAGGAAAGATAAAAACAGAAAATCAAGATAACAAGACAATATTTTTTTTAAAAAAAGAAAAAATTACTGACTTTTTTTTTAAATCATCATGCACTTGAGAAGACATATCCCTCTGTAGTTATACAAAAAAACAAGTTAAAACATGGCAGTAAGTTAATTTTAATCTGTTTCAAAGGACCAGATCATATTGTGAAATATGGCTCCTGAAATCATAGTGTTACTGGTAAAGTGATCCCCAAGGCCTAAGTTGTTGGAACACAGAAACATTTTCATTTCCTGACTGTCTCCTTGTTAGTCAGCAAAGCAAAAAATATTAGTCACATCATAACGTAAGTGTATAAGAAAAAAAACCCCAGAGCATTATATAATGGAAAGGAAAATGATATTAATAACACATAGGTTGAACTGTTTAAGAATAAAAACATATCAACTGTCCAGAAGGTTGTGATCCAGATGTGCCTAATTCAGAGAAAACTGGAAGTGAACAAATACTTGACTTGGCTCAGAGGTATTTTGCATGTCAAGTTTGACTTGTATTTTGGAGCAAGCATTCCTCACCTTCAGGAAACTCTTGAAACATTTTTGTGTGAGCCTTTTTATTAATTTATCTCTTTGGTTGTAAGATGAGTCACATGTCTTTTCAACTTTTGAGAGAAGGACGTAACATTCAGTTAGCAAGGGAAATGTTTGTGAGCCTGTTCTATGGCCTTTTCCATTCATTGCCCTTTTATTTTCATCACAGGAAGGAACATCTAAATTTGCAAATTTGGACAGCAGTGTAAAAGAGAACCAGAAGAGAACCCAGAGGCGGCTTCAACTGCAAAAAGATATGGTAACTCTTTCTTTTACATTTTTATCATGAGATGCTTAGGAGATCCAGCATCTCTTATTCTTCTCTTCGGAAAAAAAAATACAAAAAAAACAGCTATAGCAAAGATAACTTTTTTAGGATTTACCCAAATACAAACAAAATGGTTAAGTTCAAGTTAAATCTAATTCAAATAAAATTAGGAAATCACAGTTTCTCACTATGTGAACCAGTATATTCAACCAAGTCTTGAACATTCACTTAACTTTTTTCATAGCTTCATGAAAAAAATATAATCAAAAGGTAATAGTGAACAAATTCCTTAAGTTAATAATGGTGGATGAGTTCCTTAGACCAGAATTTTTGAGACACACACTTGTAATTTCTCATAGAATAATAGTTAATCAATTATGTTTGAATAATGCCTTAGATACTTCAACAAATCAGGTTTGTGTGGAGAAAATTTGAAGTTGAAATTGCAGCTAAAGTAAGCTGCTTCTTCCCTTGAGTTCCATTCTTTAAACTTAACAATAAAAGTTTTTTATGATTTTATAAGATTTTTTTTCCTGTTCTTCAGGGACTGTTAAATGACATATTTAAATCTAATTTGTGTATTGTTTTTCACTTCCAAAAAAATTGCTTCTTTTCCTGTATTCTATAAACATTCTAAAAACAATATAGAACAAGAAGACTTTATTACACTTGCAATAATACATTACCAATTTGATCATCACTTTTTCTTCCCCTGTAAAAGTAAGGTGACATAATTTTACAAGTGGCAAGTCATTTTATTTTTATGAATATACTATTTCCTCAAAGCAAATTGCTTACAATGACAAACAACATACTGTATAAAGGAAATAATATGCTGGTGTAAAGCATAAGGGGAAAGAAACAAAGGGAGGAGAAATACAAGCATAAAAGTTCCTTAATGAAATAGTGAGTAGCCTCAATAAATCTCTCAGGAGAGGCCATTCCACAATATTGTGTTCTATTGAAATAGCTTCATTCATTTCCTGTCGGATTACATTTGATGTATGAATGGTTCTTACAGCTTAGCTCAACCAGCCAGAAAAGCAGCCACTGCTAGGCCAGAATCCGATTGCTCCTTCACAGATGGCCATGTCAACATGGAAAAGATCATGAGGAAATAAATATATGTAGGAAAGAACTTAGTATAGATATCTGGACTATAGAGGGCTAAAGATCCCTGAACCACATAGAAGGTTGAACTGGATCCAAAGTCAAAAAGCACTTAATGAATCAGAGCTAGGTTGGTTAATCTCTTTATGCTTTCATTCTGCTCAGGGTGTAATGCAAGGCACTGTTCCTTACCTTGGTACTTTCTTAACGGATTTGACAATGCTTGATACGGCTCTCCAGGACTATGTAGAGGTAGGTTTGTAACACTCACTCATGCATACTGTAATAGTTTTGCCTTCAGCATGTATTTGTAAAGCATCATGTCACTAGGCACAGACCAAACACAGGACTTTAATTAGGAAATGGAACAATTGCTAACAGTTATAAAACCGAGTTTACATTATTAGAATCCTCCCAGTTTAAATCCCATGCCTTGAATTAAAACAAATTCAAGGGTAGGTTTGCACAGGTTTGTTCCCCTGGTTAAAACCAGATCTATATGTACAGGATAACAGATACCAGTGTTTGTTGTTTAGACTAACATTAGCAGAATTTCTTCACAAATTCCACATTTTCTCTGGAATAAGTTATATTTTGATTGTAATGTACAGAAGCACATACCGGTATCTCTTGAAGAGGGACTTTCTTGCAAAAGGAAGAGTAACCTATTGTCTTGGTTCAATAGGAGAAGTTCAGAAAAACTTTAACAAATAAAGTGCATGGGTATTTAATTGTGTCTGAAATAATCATGAAGTTTTTTCAAATGTGTTCATTAGGAGAATGATATAAAATGTCATTCAAACTATGAGCAGAAGAGACACCCAAAAATGAAATTGGAAAGATGTTTCCATAAAATATTAAATAAGTATTGTGGAAGGAAGGAAAGAAGTCATCTGCCACATGAGGGATTTTTGTGTAAAGTTTTGTGTTTATAATATCTCAAGACTTTATAGATTACAAAGATATGCAATAATGTTCTAATGCATTAGGTTAGAGCTGTAGTCAGGATCTGCCGCTATGTTGGTGTGTAAAAATTTTCTGTTGATAATTGTGAATATAGGACATAAGTGATGGACTGATTGGTTTGATTATTAAGTGGGGTTTACTAGGAGTTATAACCAATAAATGAATTTTAAAATATGATGGTAGAGGATCCAAAAAGGTAAATACATGAACATTTGGAAACATTCAACTTACTTTTTTGGGAAGAACTGGCCTGATTCTGTTCAGTTTTTAATTCAGTTCTAGATCTTAGCTGCAGCCTCTCCCAACCAAATACCCTTCAACATCATGTCTTGTTTTGTATCTCCTGGAGGGTGAAAATGTGTATATGGGTTATGATTGTTCCATTATGTTTGGATAAATTATATTGTTTTTAGTTATGCTTTTAGTTTTTCATTTCATTCCTGTTTGGAAGTCAGACTATGAGCTTCGAATCAGATATAATTGACTAAGGAATTCTTGAGGATACCAAGTTATGGAAGGCTGTCTTAGTGCTTATCTACAAGCCCAGAATACTGTAGCTTATCCCTTATCTTTCTTCAGAAACATTTACTTACGAATCAGTCCACCTCAATGCTGTGGTTATTCTTCCTTTGGAACTATCCCAAGAGTTTTATCGGGTACTTATGCTGCCAGCTTTGGGACAACAGTAGAACTCGTTGCTACTGTTCCAGGCTTTGAAAAAGCATAGTAGATCTTGCTTTATTCATGCCTTTAACTATGTCTTAGTGTTTGATTGTACTGGCTGATGGCACCACACAAGAACTTCCCCTCTATTTAATGAATTCAGTAAAAAAATGGCTCTATGCAAAGAAGTTCTGGATCCAGTTTTTATGACAGTCCCCAAAGGATTGCAGCAGGATTGCTGAATGCTCATTGCTTAGATTCTTTCATGGGGAAATACATGTACAAATGTATTATTATTATTATTATTGTACAAATAAATGTACAAAAGCATTTGTAAGAATCTGCTGTTTCAGTAGATCAGGAATAGAGACTTACACAGAACATTTTGGGAGGCCAAGTAGATTGATCTTAATCACACATGTGGGCAGAATTTTTGTTGTTCCTGGAGTATACATTTTGAAGGTACAGTAATTTCTCCTCCTCCTCCTCTTCCTCCTCCTCCTCCTCCTCCTCCTCCCCCCCCCCCCCCCCTCCTCCCCCCCCCCCCCCCCCCCCCTCCCAATGTTAAATTGTTTAAGGATTTCCCACTACAGTTTTCATGTGCTTCCCATCTCAATAGGTGGTGAAACAATGCTTTATAATAGTTCTGGACAAGAAGGGGCCTTGGGGCTGTAGAAGAGTATTTGTAACCTCATGATTCAAGATTCTTGCACTTCAGCAAGCTCTACAACGTGCATACATTTATAACTTGTGTAAATTGTGCCACATAAGAGACTACAAATCCAAAGCTAACTAATGTCTTCAAGTCAAATTTGTTCCCTGCAAAGTCCCAAATCATCTGTGGGAAGAGAAAGACACCCTGCAGCTGTAAAGAAAGCAGCTGGTGCAGGCTAATAGGCATGTACATCAGCATTAGCATAATTATATCATTGTAAAGTGTGGTGAATATATATGGTACATGTTTTCAAATTATTGAAGGAAGTTTGGCAGAGAGGCCATGATTGATTGCAGAGTGAGATTTAAAAGCATCTTCATGGAACCAGTCTTGAAAGTTTTGGCCTTTTGGAAAATTTATTCCTTTGTAGCCATTTTATTATCTCCATTAAAAATGCAGATTTTGTAACTATCCAATCCATTTCTTTATTTTTTGCAGGGAGGGCTAATAAATTTTGAGAAGAGAAGGCGGGTAAGCTTGCATTTTGTTTCTACCATTCAGTCACAATTTAATGGTCCACAGAAATCTGAGGATTTATTTATTGTTTTTAGAGAGAAACAGGAGACAATGTAACTACAGAGCTTAACATTTTCAACCAGAATTGTAAAGCAACTCCCAGGAGAGACAGACTATTGGAATATTAAACGCAATTCCTCTCAAGTAAAATTTGACCAGTTTATCCTTTTCTTCTTCTGATTGGCTGTACTATATGCCTCCACATAATACTGTACATCAACATAGATGTAGGAATGTTTCAAGATTGCCACTTTTTGTAAGATTCTTCATAGCTTTTCCCCGGAATATTGTGCTGTTACCTGAAATCTCACAAAACTTTCACATTCTCTCTGAAATCTCACAAAATCTTTAGCAAGAAATCCAAATCTTGCAAAACAAAATAAAAATTACTCTTCCGTGAGATTTCACCCATTAATTTTTTTTAAAAAATGAAGATGGATAGATACCATCTAGGACAGTGGTCACCAACTGGTGGTCCGTGAGAAAATTTTGGTGGTCCGCAGAAAAATTATTTGCATTTTTTATATTGCACTAAATCAGGGGTCCTCAAACTACAGCCCCTGGGCTGGATACGTGCAATGAACATTTGTGTTGCTGCAGAGAGTCTCCCCCTTCAGGGTCTTTTTGTGTGGGTCAGAGGGGGGGATAAATTCCGACTTGGGGTCTGCTTCAGCCTCCTGGTGTGGGGCTTTGGGCGAAGGCTGGAGGGAAGCGCCACTGGTGGCGAAGAGCCAGAGGGCCTCGTTCCAGTGGGACTGCATCATGGCCTGGAACTGGCTGACCATCTCAGCCCGCTGAGCCTCCAGGCGCCGGTACCTGGCCGTGCACGCCCGCAGGTCTGCCCTCTGCTGGGATCTCAGTCAGATCCAATTTGAACTGAGCCAGCTGTTTTGCCAACTCTTTCTCATGGTGGCTTCTTAGCTCCAACAACTGCTTCCTGTTGGGGCCCTAAGGAGCCCGAGCGGGCAAGCGAGGAGTGGCTGGGAGGGGAGGGGCAGGTAGAGGCTGGCGAGGTGCCCTTTGACGTGAGTGACATAGAGTTGGCCACGCCCACCCAGTCACATGACCACCTAGCTACGCCCACCCAGCTGGTCATTAGGCAGATCATATTAGTGGTCCGTGGGATTTAAAATTATGAATTTAGTGGTCCCTGAGGTCTGAAGGGTTGGTGATCCCTGATCTAGGAGATTGCATGTTGTCATCACCGTAATTATGATAGCCAATGAAAAGATGTTTTCAATCAACCTATCTAGGATATATCATTCATTTAAAATACTGATTTTAAAAAAACAAACTCAGTGTATCATAAAAGTATTATGGGCAGCCACATGGATTCAAGTTATTGTATTTATTTTTTTTAAAGATCATTGCAAGGTCAACACATTTTGAAGGTTTTAGTAGTCAATGGAAAATGTCTCACAGTCAGAACATGGTTTTGTTCTTGTGAAACCTCTCTAAAATGCAGCAGGGCATTGCCTCTGCTACGTCTTGCTGGCCTACAGCAGATGAAGGTAGCACAAGTTCTTAGGCTTTCTGTGGCTGGATTGGCATTGGGCACAATCTGTCCTGCAAATCCAGAGACCAGCTATTGTTGTGCAGAGCTAGTAAAGAGAAGAGGAGGTAAACAGAGTTTCTTTGCCTCTGGTAGGTAGAGATGAGGGCTCTTTTTGCATCCAGCAAGTACAGAGTTAAAACCAATGACTTCTACCCATGTTGAAGATCATTCCTCCCTCTCTTTAACACAAGTATTAAGAGGGAGCTACAGGCTTAGGACGCGGTGGCTCAGTGGCTAAGACGCTGAGCTTGTTGATCGAAAGATCGGCAGTTCAGCGATTCGAATCCCTAGTGCCGCGTAACGGGGTGAGCTCCCGTTACTTGTCCCAGCTTCTGCCAACCTAGCAGTTCGAAAGCACATAAAAAATGCAAGTAGAAATATAGGGACCACCTTTGGTGGGAAGGTAACAGCATTCCATGTGCCTTTGGCGTTTAGTCATGCCGGCCACATGAACACGTAGATGTCTTCGGACAGTGCTGGCTCTTCGGCTTTGAAACGGAGATGAGCACCGCCCCCTAGAGTTGGGAACGACTAGCACATATGTGTGAGGGGAACCTTTACCTTTACCAGCTTAGTACATTTGCAAAAGCTTGCCTGGTCTCCTGTCATGGTATGTGGGCAAGTCAGTTTTGAACCCTGTATGCTCCACCATTCACCCAAGTTTCCAGATCATCAAGCAAGGAACATTCTTTAGGTTCATCTGAAAGTACAGAGGCTTTGCAGTGAGATTATTACATGCATAAAGGTGGAAAGATTTGAGACTACCCACCATGGAAGAATGGATGAAGATGATGGAACTTGCTGAGATGGCCAAATTGACTTCTTTGATAAGAGAAAAGGCATTATCTATGGTTATTGTTGACTGGAAAGCCCTTATAGATTTTTTTTTTTGCATAAAACAGGATTTATGGTTTGATGATTAGGAAAAAAAAGATTATAGAAAAAATAAGAGTCATGTGGTAATCACTGATTAAGAGGTAAATTTATACTTATAACTGCTGTAAAAAAATCAGACACTATTTTTTTATACTTTTTGTCTTCTTTCTGCACTTTTGGCTTTGCTTTCCTTTTTATTTCTTTTCTTTATTCTATATTAGTTTTATTAGTTTTTAAAATTTTAATCAATTAAAAAAAAAGAATAGATGCTTAGTGCCGTTCAGAACCAAATTATGTCATGCTTGTCGGTGAACTTCTCATGAGTTTTTCAACATCTCTAATTATCCCACATCCTTCTGCTGCTCTTCACTGTGAGACAGTCTATATTGGGCTTCCTTTTTCCTTATTCAGATTGCCTCTCTTGTTCCATTATTTTTTCTTCAGGAATTTGAAGTAATTGCTCAGATTAAACTCCTACAGTCTTCCTGTAATAGCTACTGCATGACTTCAGACAAAAAATTCATCCAGTGGTTCCAGAAACAGCGACAATTAACAGAGGAAGAAAGGTAAGATAAAATTTTGATTTGTAACAGGCAGATATTTTTTTTTTGCATAATCCAGCTCTTTCCTTATCTCCATTATCATCTGAGATAAAAGAACAAAACTGTATTTTAAAATTGTTGTGGAATGCACAAGACATTGAATCAGCTTTGAAATGTATACAAGAAACACACATGCTGCTTTCACAGAGAGAGATAAGTATGACCCTGTACTTATGTGCAATGCACACAAATATGCACACACACACACACAAATATGCACACACACACAAGGCAAAGCTTTGATCACTTGTTTGGGGCTGCCACCTTGATTTTTTTTTGGACCAGCCCTGGAGAAGTATAGAGCTCTTCATACCATTAAGCAGTGAAGTACAGTCCTAGAGAGGTCTATGGAGATTCTCAGTCATCCAGGTCATGGTTGTCCCAAAGGTGCTTTTTTCAAGAGGCAACTGGACTTTCTGATTTTTCTTTGAAGATGTCTCTCGCTTCTCATCCAAGAAGCTGAAGAAGCTTCTTGGATGAGAAGCGAAACGTCTTCAAAGAAAAACCAGAAAGTCCAGTTGCCTCTTGAAAAAAGCACCTTTTGGGACAGTCCTAGAGAGGCTAATTCTAATTTGGGTGATGCTTCCTGGGAGCCTTGTAGCAATTTGTTATTATGAATTCAATATACAAACTTACTAGAAACAGTGCTTCAAGAACCAGGAAACCAATCACCTGCAAGATGGTATCCTTTGTACCCTGTAAGACGATGTCCTTAACTTTATCTTTCTCCTAAATGCTTTCTCCTCTCACCCAAGATCTGATAATTTCACCACCTAAAGCAGTCTATCTTGATCTTTTTATCCCAGAGGAACTCTTGAAATAATTTTTAGGTTGGGAGAACCTCTACATAAAAATGATTATTTTGACAGCTTTTTTTTTTTTTTTAAAAAATGCAAACATTTCACAAGACAATGACNTTGGGAGAACCTCTACATAAAAATGTTTCTTTTGTCGGCTTTTTTTTTTTTGCAAAAAATGCAAACATGTCACAAGACAATGACCTTTTAGCCCACCAAACCCATGTTTTACAATATTTACCACAACAGCAAAGTGGTTGGCCAACAATTGAGTCATGGCACATAAAGATTCCCACCACCACAGGTGCTAATATTGCATAGTGCATAAAATTTAAAAAATGCTATTTTTTTTCCAATCATGATCTCACACAGAACCCTAGTTGAGAAAGGCTGAGCTCAAGGTTTATTTTAAGCCTTCCAGACTCTTCAACATTCTTTTGTTAAAGCCGAAATGATCGATCAAGGTAGTATCTGTTAATAAATTCTGACTTTTGGCTTCTCTAAAAATAGCCAGCCAGCATTTACAGCAATATGCAGCTATATATAACACATGAAGTTGTCTTTTTATATCAACTTCCTTTTCCCGTGACATTTTGAGTTTCACTAAACAGGTGCAGAGCTTGTTTTTCTCTCTCTTTCTCTGATGTTGCCATGGTTGAATTTTAATTGTGAGCCCAAAAGGTTAGATTTCAGTATGCAGAGTAGCAATTGCATTTTATGGATTTTATTTACAGATCTAACTCATTACAGAAAATCCTTCTGTGTACATGTCTATGCTTCTATGCACTGTTGGTTCTCCTCTCTTCTTAGTGCATGTTTGGAATATAAGGCCAGGGGTGCATTTTACTTGAACATTTATTTGTTCACACTCAGTTCGGGTGCTCAGAATTTCATCTGCGCATGGAGTTAGAATTCATTATATTAGAATGTAGAATATATTGCATGTACTTTGAAAAGCATCCATCTTGGGTCTGAGGAAGACCCAAGCTGAGGAAGAAGAATAAACCCAAGAAGTATCCTAGTTTCTATATAACACAAAATATATCTTTGAAAGGAGGAAAAAAACCTGCAGTTATATTTAAAACTTATTGAATAACAGTGTTTCTCAGTCTTGGCAATTTTAATACATGCTTGCTAGGGAATTCTGGGAGTTGAACATGTCTTCAAGCTGCCAAGGTTGAGAAAAACTGGAATAACTCATAGTAACATAGCTACTTAATTTGAAGTAATGTCTACATTAGATATAAAACCTTGTTCCAAAGTAAAAAACAAAACAAAATACCTAGTTTTGGATTTAATTCAGTGATTTAATTTTACGATAGCAGTATTTTATGCTGCTCTAATCCGAAGGTGATCTCTAATCTTCCAGCTATGCCCTTTCCTGTGAGGTCGAAGCAGCCATTGACACAACCACCACATCCCCCAAACCGCGGAAGAGCATGGTGAAACGACTGAGCCTGTGAGTTTGAATGGGGAGTGAAGGTTGGGAGCCTGAAGAACTGAGGGTTGTTCTCTGGAGAGAACATCTGCTCTCCTGGTTTATGGGAAAACTCTGAAGTCATGTGCAAAACCACACTTATACCTGTGCAAATGAACTCCCGTGTTATTACTGCAGATCCTTGCTGAAAGGAAAGGGGTTTGGGAGCATAGACATTTCAAAAGCTTCCCCCCTTGTTTTAGAGGCAGGTAAATTAAATAAATGAATAAACAAACAAACAAACAAACAAACAAACAATTCATCCTATTTAAAATATAAGATGTCTCTCTAAGCCTCAGGAGGGCTTATAGTATTTACCTTATATCATGATACCCAATTGAAATTCATTTGCAAGTTACGCTGTTCTAATCAGCTTCATTCCTCCATATCCAAGGGAATTAATAGTATAACTTTAAGAGTCATTAACTGAAATAAACTGTTTTTCACAGATTTAAATAAAGAAAAATGAGTGTGAATAATCAAGCACTCTACTAGAGTCTCCCTCACCTGCAATAAAGCTTAAAAAGCCAAATAAATAATGCTTCCCTGACACTCTCTCTCTCTCTCTCTCTCTCTCTCTCTCTCTCCCTCTCTCCCTCTCCCTCTCTCCCTCTCTCCCTCTTTAAATGATTTTATTTAAAGGAATATATGATATATCTCAATATCACTTCACTGTCATGGTTAGATGTTGAAGCAAAATGCCTTTTCTCTATTCCCACCCCACCCTATATTAACAATAAACAATCTGCCATTGCAATCTTCCTTGCGGGGAATTTAAATCAAATGTTGCAAATGAAGAATAAGTGACAGGAGCCTCAATGCTATTTAGAATAATAAAGATAATCTATATTAGAAAATTGATATAAGGTGTATGTGGTTTTAATGAATTACTATATATAAGTATAGTATATAAATATACATATATAAATAAACGTGGAAAAAACTCCAACTGCAACCACCACCCATGTTTATTCATAATTCCCAAGGAAATTGATATAGCTGTATAGCTTTCATCAACTAGGCTGCAATAATATATTGACTCCCCTGAACAAAATTAGATACACACCCACCTGCTTTTTATTCTCTCAAGATCTCAAAAATACAGAACAGGCATGCAGTCCTTATGCACTCAAGACTCCCACTTTCTTTCAAGAGCACAGTAAAACTCCAACATTTTCTACCTGCTGGGAACTATAAATAAAGAAGTGGGTTGCCTAGCACTTTGATAAGCCTCAGGCTGAAAGTATCTTTCCTGGATATGCAATAAGTTGACTGGTTGGATACCCGCCTTCAATTCACATCTCTTACAACTGTTCCCTGAGTTTCGTATCTCTTGCCTGTCTCCTCTGAAGTTACCAAGAATGTGGTTACAAGGAATAACATTGCAGGATTGTGCACTTCAGATCTAGTTGTCTTGCTTTCTGTGCATTGTCTCTACTCTTCACCAACACTTTGCCCTCTTTCATTTGTTGTATTGAGACAGCTTATTTCTGGGACCTGATGTGATTGCTAATAGCACACCTATCAAAGAGCAGCCCAAGTCCGTACCAAGCGGGAGCTCTGGGGAAAGCATGGATTCGGTCAGCGTATCATCCTGCGAGTCAAACCATTCCGAATCGGAGGACATCTGCATCACTCCTACGGATACCCCTGATGAGGCCCAAAAGAAAGTATGAGCCAGAAAGACCATTCTTTGTTTCCAGGAGGAGATATTGAGATTAGAGCAGGGATCTTAAAATCTTGACCATCACACCTCCCTTTAGTGTAATCTCAATGGAGACAGCTCCCTTAAAAATCCAAAGGCCAAAATGAAATCAATATAATGAAACTTTGGGAAAGGTGGATTTATTGTAATAACATACAACTAAAAAGTTCTTCACACCTTCCATGCACTCTGTCTGCCTCTCCCCAAGGGGAGGGAGTACATCTTCCTGTTTGAAAAATCATGGATTAGAGTCTACCTGAAAACACTGGCTGTGATGCAGAAACTTTTTCTACTCAACTTTCTTGCTGGTGTAAACATGGTATATTCGTCTGAAACTCATTTCCAATTTTTAACTCTTGGGCATTATGAGAAGGGGATTCACATCCTCATGGGAAGTGAATGGAGCATCCCCCACTGCACTAGCAATCACACCCAATGGGTTGACAGCCTTGTTGGAGGGTTTTCATTTGCTGCGGGGTGATACTTTCTGCAGTAGGAGAAAGCCAGATTCTGGTACAATGAAAGTGCTCAATGACTTTGTCAACTGATTTACAGGGGGCCCAGTTTACCCTCAATATGAATCTGAAATCATTTTGTCTCCATCCATCTCATCTCTCTATAGGATCAAAGTGAGCAACCTGTGAACCTCCAGATATTGCTGAATTGTAATGCACAGCATCTCTCACCATTAGGAGTGTATTTTAGTAATTATATAGCGGGTCAAAAGTTTCTGCACCCCTGGATCAAGTTATCAGTTTCCTGAGACAAGAACAACAAAGGAGTCCTTTGTGGTCTCACGACTTGCTTGTTTGTTTATCCCAACTAGATAACATCATGATAACATCTAGTGAGTGTGAGGGTTTGCTGCCTGTTTATATATAGTAGCTAGCCCAGCCAGTATTCATAGGAATATGTGGTTTTCTCCTTGGTAGTTCCTTGAGTAGGGCATTGTTTTCTTTGAGATTGTTTGTCAGGTGTTAATCCTTGTTTATCTGGGTGTTGATTGCTGGAGAGGATGTGTCCTGGTCTTTTTGTTTCCTTCTTAGCCTTTTCATTGTCTCTCTTGAATGCTGGAAAAATGTAATTTATCTCTACATGTCTATTGATGGTTGATTCATGTCTACAAACAAACAACTAAGCTCAGAGAGCATCAAGGACTCCACTGTTCAACTCTGAGATTTATATATATATTCTTTGACTGAAACAAAATGAACAAAAAGGTGATCTTGGAAGAAAAGTAATGTTTCTGTGTTGAATATAACCCCTAAAAACTTTATAAAAGGCCCTCCTACTCTACAGGGGAGAGAACTTCAGTTTTTTTTAAAAAAAAAAAATTCAAAAGGAAAGATTTTCTAAGATTGTAGCTACAGCTGTAGCTGTAGAATGAGCTAACAAAAAAAGATGTAGATTCTGCCATCTGCTGGTCAGTTCTAAATTCAGGAAATACAATTTGTTTGAAGGCATCTTATGTTATATATAGTTCTTCTCCCCCAGAGTATTTAGTACTAATATGCAAAGAAATAAAAAGCTCAAAAGAGCATGTCTGTCTTCACTTGGACTATTGTTCAATTCTGCCAGTGGTTCAATTCAATATAAGCTCCTTCAGTGGATTAAATATATGTGTATCAGATTGCTACATCCAAAAGAGCTGAAAATTCTAATTACATCTACAAAAGATTGGCAGGAAAACAATTTATAGTGGAGGCAAAGTTATACTGACCAAAATATTGGAACCTTTTTATCTCCAGGTGATGCTGTGAAAATAACCCTAAAGTTTAGCTACCGCCTTTGGATGGTAGCTAGTGGTGTGTTTTTTTTTTCTTGTTTTTTTTAAAATCCTCAGTTTAGAAACTACTGTAAATCATATAAATATTTTGATTTGTCTTTTATGACTTCACTCCTTAGCTCACAGAGTCCTCCTCCTCTTGTTCCTCCATCCACTCCATGGACACGTCTTCATCAGGAGTATCATCCTTCACCAATGTCCTTGCGTCTCCTCCTTCACTGGCCAGCAATCCCAGAATCCACAAACGCTCCATCTCTGTCACCTCCATTACCTCAACAGTCTCCTCTCCTGTTTACAACCAACAGAACGAAGACACCTGTATAATCCGTATCAGTGTTGAAGACAATAATGGCAACATGTATAAGAGCATTATGGTATGTCATGAGAACTGTGGTTATTTATAAGCGGCTGTATCACTGAGATACCACAACTTGAGAGATGAACTCAAATCCCAAATCATTCATGCAAAAATTCACAAATTCACTTCCTATTATCTCCCGCAGAGGACTCCTGTCAAAAATCCTAAAGCTCTTCTACCAATCACTGTAACAATTTCTGACATGCTGAATAACTTTGCTTTTTTTAACATGCATTTCTTCCAAGGCTCTTCAGAGCAAATTGTAGGGCATTTTAAGATGTAGTTTTTCTACCTTTTTGGTCCATTGCTTAAGCATACAATTGCAAGTACCTAAAAAAGAAAAGATATTTTGTGTAAGACTTGTTGGAAAGATGATTTGTGTAGGACTTGTTGGAAGAGACTACAGTTTTCTAATCCAATAACCAACCAATCAACTCTAGATAATCATCTACATGGAACCCTCTATAGCAGGGGTGGGTTCCAACTTACCTCGCTGCCGGTTCGCTCCCTCCCGCGCCACGTGGGCGCGCCG
>QLTV01001021.1:1319559-1352120 GCA_003457575.1 Thermophis baileyi
ACAACCCAAAAGGCAAGGAGGTGGAAGGATTATGATTTTTTTTATTTATTTATTTTGTCAAACATGTACCAGATAGCAGGTATAGGTATAAACATAAACAAAGGAAATAAGTACAGATAAATGGGGACAGTAAGACAGGGACGGTATTGCATGCTCTCACTGCTTCTTTTGGCTGTTGGTTTTTGTCCGTCCATCCCTCCCCCCCCAACATTTCAGCCTCCCCACCCTTTTTGTATGTTTGTTGAAGATTCACATATTCCTTGGCAATTCAGAGAGTGAAGGTAGTCAAAAATTAGGAAAGTTAAGCTTCAGCAGATCAAATTTATTTATTTATTTATTTATTTATTTATTTATTTTATAAAATTTATATGCCGCCCAACTCCCGAAGGACTCTGGGCGGCTTACATCATAAAAAAATAAAACATATAAAAACAATTTTAAAAAAAATCTATATATTTAAAATAAAACATTCACAATATAAAATAAAATAAAAGTGAGGAGAAACTCACTAAATACCCTTGGAAAGGAACAGTATGTCTGGGACAGTGTTATAGCACTTCTCCAAGATATTCATGTGATGCATATTGAGATAAAAGATGATAGATAGATAGATAGATAGATAGATAGATAGATAGATAGATAGATAGATAGATAGATAGATAGATAGATAGATAGATAGATAGATAATAGATAGATGATAGAAGAGAGGGAGGGAGAGGGAGAGAATAACTTCTACTCTTGATGAAATGAATATTTCCCTTTTATATGTACTGAAAAGATTTGGAGGAAGTCACTTTGTTAAGTTTAGAGGAAAACCCCAGAACAGGCCTTTCTTTTATCTTCTATGAAGAGATCTAAAGAAACAGGTATGAGATAGAAGACATGCAAATAAGAGCAGCTTAAGAAGCTGGTCCTGTCATTATATACAAGTTAATCTATAGTAGCCAAAAATCAGGTGGCTAGTAGGGTATTTTCCTATATATTTTCCTATAATATATTTTATTAAAAGCTTTTGTGAGCTGAATCTGATGAAGTGATGCATCTGATGACATGAGCTGCAGTTCACAGAAACATATACCTTCACATTTTTAACAATCTACCTGCTGTCACACTCTCTACCTCATAAATAGGTGCTACTTTGACTACTGTGATAGGCTGAGAAGGTTGTGAAAAAGAAAAAAAGTTACAAATTGGGACCACTGCTCAACCTTTTGTCTTCCCATAGTCTCAGCTCTGTTTACCTCACAAGGTTGTTGTTGCTGAGGAAAAAAAAATAGAGGAAGGCATGTTTGCTTCCTGGGAGGGGAAAGCTGGGATATAAATCTAACAAAGAAAATGTCTCTGGTGACATCACCATGCTGCTGCATAGCATAACCTTCAAAGGCCACCGTAATAATGATGGTGAAGCTGTGAAGCCAGCAACCACAAAAAATGTTGCCAACTCTGGCCTAGAGAATGATGGAAGGGAGGTAAATAACAAGTAGCTGAGCTTCTGTTCCCTGGTGGCTCTTTTCAGTTTTATAATAAAATAAGGGGTGAATGTTGAGGGAGAGCAGAAGCTCACCCCACAGAAATGTATCACCAGGTCCACTCCAGTGTATCACTAGCTCCATAAGCAGAAGTCTTTGGATAGATTAATTTTAGAGCCGATGCATAAAGGTCCTTTCCAAAGTGTGTTGATGAAAGCAAACCCTCCCCCAAACACACATCAAAGCATTAGGAGCTGCGGTGGCGCAGTGGTTAGAATGCAGTACTGCAGGCTACTTCTGCTGATCACCGGCTGCCAGCAGTTTGGCAGATCGAATCTCACCAGGCTCAAGGTTGACTCAGCCTTCCATCCTTCTGAGGTTGGTAAAATGAGAACCCAGATTGTTGTGGGCAATATGCTGACTCTGTAAACCGCTTAGAGAGGGCTGTAAAAGCACTGTGAAGCGGTATATAAGTCTAAGTGCTATTTCTATTGCTATTAGTTAAGTTGCAGTCTCTGGAAGAGTTGATGAGGCTGTATCAAAGGACTTCTGTGACTGAGTGCATATGTTTATGCACATAAAAGAAGTATGGCTCAAGTGGAACTTCTCCTGCAGGCAGATGGAGGAGCCCACAAAACAGCTACAGTATGCCAAACTTTCAGAAGATGTGGCTGTTTCAGTGCTTGGAGGATGGGTGGGCTGGGGTGTTTTGCTCGTTTGCATGTTTTGGACATGCCCTGGTAGAAAATTTTGGACAGCTCTATTGGTTTTCCATCCTTCAAAGAAGAAGGAAACCTCCTCTGAAGAGCTGCATCCTTAACGGTTGCCCAAACTATCCTGATGACAAGAATATGAGGTAGAAGGAGCCTGTCCACCATTTGTCACAATTTTTTTCTGCTCTTTCCAGAACTGGTCATCCCAGATAGCGCAAACGTCTTTTATGCCATGAACAGCCAGGTGAACTTTGACTTTGTCCTGCGGAAGAAAAACTCCGACGGGCAAGTGAAACTGAGAAACCGCTCCAGCTTGACTCTTCCCAGGACCAACAGGAGGGGCTGCTGGAGCAACAGAAACAGCAAAATTACCCTTTGAGGGTGGATCAGCCCAACACCCAAGAGGTGGGCTTGAAGGACCATTACAGAGACTACCTACGTGGAGATGAACGTGTCAGTATTCAGCTTTGGAGAGTACAAAGCTAACACTTGCTATAAATAAGCACACATTTAGTTAGTTACAGAGAACAGACAAAAAGGTCCTGAATGGATTTGCACCCCTAGGCACTCCCCCCCCATCTTTTGCACCCAGTCCATGAATTCAAGGCCACTTTCTATCAGGAAGACAAAGAATATGCAGCTGATGCTCCAGCCTTACCACAGAGACTTCGCCTCTTCTCAGTTTTGACAGTATTAATTTGGAGTGTTTTAGATGCGCTTTTATAAATGGAAGAAGGCATTTTAATCCCTTGTGTTCTTACCAGAGGCGGAAGAGCACCAGTCTAACCACTGGCTGGCTGATGACAGTGCTGGGAGATGACTGGTAGTGTTGGACCGCTTTGGTAGAGGCAGCCCAGCTTCTGAAACAAGGGGAATTAGCCTGATCTTAGAATTCTCCCCCTGCCGTTTGTTTTTAAGTCATCCCAGCTTCCAGTCCTTTTAGGCATGCTGGAAGAATCCATTTCCTGCTCCAGGAGTCAGCTATTCACCGATGACTATATGAATGCATACCACTTGCTCTTAATGCCACTATGTTGTTTTCTTTATGCTTTGCTATTTTTTTTTAATTGGGTGAGTGTACGTGTGCAGGTATGTGTGGGTTTGTGTGTATATATATAAATATATAAATATTATAAAAAGTCAAAATATATTTCCTTGGAGTGTGCAGTTTTACTCCCCTTTCAGCTGTGGAGCTGTTTTCCTGTATTCAGCCATATTGGCATTCTAGTAAACTATAACAGTTATGTTTTATACCGTACTCAGTCTGAGAAACAAAGCAAAACAAAAAAATAAATAAAATAAACCTGCTTAATACCCATCGTTTGAAAAGAGCCCAGATATTTCTTGTGATTAATTTTTTTAAAAAAAATCCCCCCCCCTTTTTTTTAGAATTCAGCCATTAATATATATATTGCTTTAGTTACCTCTTTGCCTCACGAGCCTGGTTTGTTGGAATGAGGAACGATGGTATTGACTTTTTGAAGGGTCAAGTTTTCAGTGATGATATTAATCCTTCAGAGCCCGCACAACAGTAGTACAATCAGAGAAACGTTGAAATTAAAGTAATAATGTTGGTACCGATCATAAATATTCCAAACATGAGTGGTAAGGAAGCTTCTTCCTCATAGCTTTTTTCTGATTATTGGCTTTAGTGAGCGACAGTGGCATCCCACCATCTTCCCACTTCCACCTTGCAGTCTGCTGCTGTATCAGCTGTTTCCTTTTGAAGGCCAGGTAGCATTCCTCACGTGCATACAACCCCTTCTGTAGGTCTCTTGTAAAGACCAACACAGAGCTACAACTTTCACCCAATTACCGTAAAGCAGACTGCACCAAATTCAATAGAATTCACTCATTTGTAATACTATTTATGACTGTAAATTTACATGGAAGATTTTTTTTCTCACTTAATTTGCAACCTCAACTTGAATGTATTACCGGGTTTAATTGGGTTCACTGAAAGTCTATCATACTCCAATTCAGAGTTCTTTGCATCCTCAAATATACTACTGTAAAGAAAGTAATGCATAATCACATTCAGGTCAGTTTGTAGGTTATTAGTTGCACCATCACCAGAAAAAATAGAGAATTGACACTATAAGTAACACCTCCTAAATACTTCAACAAAGCGTTTTTTTCAAGCTTTGTCCATGTAAGAAAGGGTGGCTGAAGCACAGTGACATCTAGAAGCCAGAGAGTCAGTAGTCAGAAATGAGCCAGCAAAATAGATTTGCTTTTCTTTGAAGAAGAAGGGGATAAGAGTCTCCTGCAATTCCCATTGATATGTTTGTATGTGTGCACATGTGTGCATATATGTACACGGGGATGAGGACTAGGGTGTGGGTAGAATTAAGATTGCTACATAGCAGAATGAGATATATCAAGCCTTTTTGTTGAAAATGGTTCACCAATTTTGGCTTTGTAAAGCTAATTTTGCTGTAACTATTCAGGAGCTTAACCCCAGTCCTGACAATAGGTATGTTTTTAAATGAACACTTATCAGATTGTGATATATTTGCACTATGTAAAATCTTCCATTTCAAATGCTTTATATGTTGAGCTGCTTACTTAAATTCTCCATATTATTGTCTACAAGAGATTGTGAGTGTGTCAGCATACTGCATATGCCTCAATCTTTGTTAGTCAGATGCAGGCAGCAATAGGTTACTTTGCAAGGTAGTCTCTAGATTAGGGACCCTAGCCTGCATGTAAGAGCATGAGCTTGCTTGAGCTCTGAGTTTAGTGGTATACCAATGAAAGAATATAAAACTAACTGGTCCTGTCGTTTCATAAGGAGGCACTGTCACTTGTGGCATGGTGCAGTAAAGCTGACTTTTCTAGTGTACACCTTCTCTGTCTTAATTGACCAACACCATGATAAGCAAAAAATTTAATACATGTAGGCCTTTCTGATGTTGGTTATGGTAAATAGAAGATCGAAATAAAAATGTGTAGGTGGGAAGAACATGAATTAATAAGTGAAAGAAATCTAAGTATGTTGGGCATTTGTGAAACTAGGAATGAGGAAGATGTCATAGTTTGTAACAGAGGTACTATAGTCAGATTTTGGAGGTAATACTGAAGAATCCATGCAGGGAAGGAAAAGAGCTAAAATGTATGTCAGAAAGTATGAATTGGTGTTAGGTTACATTGTGGATACAGATGAAAATAAGAATCCATACAGTAGGAATAGTTGCATGTTATACTCTAGTGTACAATGGTAGCAAAAGAACCAGCAATGGGTTTTGCAGTCCATGGGCATGGGTGGGTAGTATGATGCAATGGATGGGAATAAGACAAGATGGTACAGAACAAAGTTACTGGATTGTTTGGAAATGTAAAACTGAATGAGAATGGTAATTGATATCTGCTTAGGAAATCATCCATTTTGAGTATATGATTGAAGCACAGGTCTGTACGTGCACATGGCAAAGGAATGATAAAAAATGTAAAGTTATGATTGATTACTACAATTAAATTTGGAGAAAAAGTAGATCAGGA
The DNA here is from genome assembly GCA_003457575.1 of Thermophis baileyi. NCBI lineage: Eukaryota > Metazoa > Chordata > Lepidosauria > Squamata > Dipsadidae > Thermophis > Thermophis baileyi. The sequence continues at coordinate 1,325,243 of QLTV01001021.1, forward strand.
ACAAAAGAAAAGAAGTGAAAGAAACTAGAATGAAAGAAAGAGAAAGAGAAAGAAAGAGAAAGAAAAAGAAAAAAGAAAAAGAGAAGAAAGGAAGAAAAAAAGAAAGAAAGAAAGAAAGAAAGAAAGAAAGAAAGAAAGAAAGAAAGAAAGAAAGAAAGAAAGAAAAGATAACACAATGACTGAAAAGCAGACATAAGAGGATGTGGAACCTGCTTAGAAAAGAGTGAAAATAATTTTGTTTGTTACACAAAAGTGTGGAAACTAATGGGAAGAATGAAAAATAATGCTTGATGGACTAATAAAATGAAAAGGGCTGGGAATGAGAAAAAATACTGTAAAATATTGAGGAAAAGATACATTACAGGTGGTCCTCAATTGATGACCACTCATTTTGTGACTGCTCAAACCTGCAACAGTACTGAACAAGTGGTACTTCTAACTGGTCCTCAGAGTTCTATCTGTCAAACCATCCCTGATTGTTACTCAGCTCGCAGTTATGACAACAGAGTCCCACAGTCATGTCACCATTTGTGAGTTTCTTTGCTGGCTTCCAACAATAATGTCAATGGGGAAGCTACAAGGAGGTGGCAAATGGCAACCATAATGAACCAGTGTGATTCACTTAATGACAGCCCCCAAGACTTCTGGAATTGTCATTGAGCGGTGCAATTCCAGTCCCAATTGCCATCATTAACTGAGGACTATCTGTATAAAGATAGGTAAACAATTGTAACTAAGAGAGTAAAGAAACACTAAGATTAAAAATGTAGCACAATTCAGATGGAAATAAAAACATTGTTTGAAATGGCTGAAACGAGCTAAATAATGAGCCTCAAGGAGAGTGAATGAAATTAAAATTGTGATGACATGAATTGGTATGGAACCGAATGGAGGAAATGCCGAGAGTAATACTTTAGAGATTTGTATGGGAATTCCTGTATATCAAAGGGTGAACTTTAAATGGATGTGAAAATTATTAGCATGCAGGAAAAGGGACGAAAAGTTAAACTGTAAATGTTGTGAGAACATTGAATAATAAGGCTTGAAAGTATATTAATATAATTGGCGAAATATTAAAATAAGCATGTGATCTTTTTAGTAGTGAGTAACTTTGGCAGCATATTTCGGAAGACTGCATTTGTGCCTGTTGATTGGAAGAATGTGATTGTTTTCCTGTACAGAAGTGAAACTAGCAAGAAAGAATGCAAAACATACAGCAGGATTAATCTGTTAAGTGTTGTTAGGAAGGTGAGTGGCAGCAGTCTGACTGAAGAGCTGCAGTAGATGACAGTGAGGAAAAATTGGGGAGCCCAGTGTGGCTATAGGTTGGGCAGTGAATATGCAAATCAAATTTTTATGGAGTCCTTAGTGCTCTCTGAGTTTGAGTCAAGTTCTTCAGCATGTCATGGAGAAATGTGTAAGAGCAATATGTGAAGATGTGATGCTAGCCAGTGTTTCATCATGAGCAGGGAGTATTACCAGTATTACAAGGTGATATCACTTTGGTTGTTTGGCATATTTATAAGGGATGTTTGAGGTGATGGAAGGGGTGTGTTGATTTGAGACCTAAACATACATCCAATTTCATATGCAGTTACTGTCACATTATTGGGTGAAAAATTATATGATGTAACAAGGAGCATGAAGCTAAACACTAATCTGACAACAAACAAGGTAAATGTACTCACAGGGAAAATGAAGTTAATAATTGCAAGTTTTGTATAAATGGTGAAAAATCTACATTGAGTGGATGAGTTTGTGTACCTTGGTAGAAAGTTTACTACAAAGGGAGGAATGGATGGGAAAATGTTAGGAGGTACAAATGTTAGTAGTAAAGTAGATGGTGGGTGATTTTGTAAAGAATGAATGAAAGAAAAATAGCTATTTTTTTTTGTATGGGAATTGGAGAGGTCAAGAGAAAAATTAAGTTGAATGCAAGGGGAAACTTTACTTAGCAGTACCAATGCAGATAGGGTCAAGAATGAATGTTAATCAAATATAAAATGAATGTAAGATTGAATGACCAGTATGAAACAAAGTGTTTTGAGGCTTTGTCATGTACAGAATATGAATGAAGATCAAATTGCAAAACAAGTATGTGAAGGATGAATGACTCAAGGGAAGGGGAAGATCAAAAATGTTGTAGTTGGATCAAGTTGATGATGATCTTAAAAGAGAGAAGTTAAGAAGTTTAAAGACCATTGGGTTCTTCGGTTCCATTTCCTTGATGGGTTAGCTAACTTCTTCAGAGATGACAAGCTCAGGGAAACCCTGGTACCCAGCAGTTCAGCCCTGAGCTACATATATATTTTTCACTGCTGGGAACAAAAGTTTTAACAACAAAAGGCAATGTGTAAAGGAAGGCACATGAATATGGGGGAAGCAAGAATGGTTTCTGAAGATAGACGGATACTGTGAGATGTGGTGGTGGTAGCGTAATCTAATTTTATCTATTTCTTTTTCTTATTCCATACATTTCACTTATTTCTCTTACTGTTTACTTGTTTTGTGTTTGGCATAAGGTTGCTCACTCTGGGATAGAAGAGCTTGGTATGTATGTATGTATGTATGTATGTATGTATGTATGTATGTATGTATGTATGTATGTATATATATGTATTATGTATGTACAGTAGTCCTTGATTTATGACCAGAACTGGCTTTAAAAGTATCCAGATCCTGGATGAATATTCAGAAAACCCATTCTCTACGTTTTCTGGTGAAAAATAAGCAATAAGAGTTAAGTCGGTAAGTATATGCACATATTCACACTTTGTATTTATCTGTAGAATTAGCTAGATTTTTATATTGTTATGCTTGTGCTGACCATTTTTTCTAAACAAAGACAAGAATGATTAACAATTGTTGTATAAAATAGTCTTTTATTTATCCCTATGATTTAACCTATTCATTGAATCTTTATTAAAAGATTTATTTTAAAAAAACTATCATTATAAAAATAAAACATTCAATTCACTTTCACTATCTAAACTTTGTATATAGAATTTTAGATCTAACACAGATTAGAACAATAATCATCTCATTAATTTCAGTGTTTCAAGAATTATTTTACCTCTTGATTTGGTAATGCTTTGAATAATGAATTCAGCTGGGTTGTGAATACTAAATAGCCCTGTACCACAGAATTACAAGCTTCCAGTCCTATGTGGCGAGTATAAAATAGGATCCATCACGGCTTACAAAGCCTTTTTAGCTCCTGGTTGCTAGGAAAGGAGGAACGTTTGGTACCAGACACTTTTTCTCTCCTCAGTTTATTCTCTCCTTCTCAATTCTAATAAGTATGAGAAGAAAGTTAGAAACATGAGCCCCAGTCCAGTTTAGAGGATTAATCCATTTCTGGAACTTATTTAATGGATGAAAGGTTTTGAGACCATGTGATCCGAGGCTGCCTTTGTTCTGTTCCCCCCACCTGCCAACGTTTTCACACCTCCCTACTGCTGGCATTAGATTTCTGTCCGCATGATTATCCATGTGTTGGAGTCTCCCAAATATGCTGAAACTAACTCAGGGAATTTTTATCCAGTCTCTGGGCAAGCTCTCTAGGAACTGCAGTTACAATACATCTAGAAATGTGAAGCAGATTTACAAGTGTTTGCCATAATAAACATATATAACTTTACTTCTGACTGATGAGAGGATTTTGAGTTGGTTCAAATCCTCCCCCCCCCCGGACAAATTTTCATTGTATCACACAGGTGGCTTTAAAAAAAATGCCCTCCATTATTTCAATGATTTTTGCTAGCATAGCAATCTTCTGTACCTGTCCATCACCCTTGCTTTTAAGAAACTGGCTATTCATTTCCTGGTATAAAACATATGGTGCCAAAATTGTAGCGACATCGATCGCATAGAAAACGTAACTGCTTCTTAAAAAAAAACCAAAAGGATCAAAGAGGTATGATATAACACCCTCTTCTTTAACACATATCCTCTCCATTAATTATTCCTGATGGCAGCAGATTTTATGTTCTTTCTTCCCCCATTTGATTTCTATAGGCCTGTGCTACTTTATCGTAATGTAAACTCTTTCCGAAAATGTATTTTGACCCACCACATTTCCCCACCCCATTATTGTTTTAATGAATTGTAATAGAAGAGGAAAAACAACGGCACAGCATACATCAGGCGTGTCAAACTCACGTCCTCATGGTGGTGTCACGTGACGTATCGGGACTGTTTTCCCCTTCGCTAAACCGGGCGTGGGCGTGGCCAGCCCGTGACGCATCCGGCCCATGGACCAGGAGTTTGACAGCCCTGGCATACATGAAATATACCCAAAGCCTATTTTGCCAAGAAATATATAAATCATCAGGTACAGACTTGGAAATTCAGATTTTTTTAAAAAATCACTCTGCCTCTCATTAATTTTTTCTGTTGCAATTCCACCTACCTGGTCCTAAATTATAAGCCCCATTATTCCTGTGAACATCGGAATTTTGTTTTAAAAATTATATAAAGTATAACAAAAAAATGACCATGATGCTTTCCTTAATTTGGGGGCATGGTAAGAGAACATTTGAAAGTACTAGAATCAGGTTGTTATTGTTGGATATAATGTAATGTAGTACAATAAAAATGTTACAGGGCAGCAAGAGATGTTGAAGATTCAGTCACGTATACTGTAGGTTCAGGATTCAAAGCATTTTATGTTTCTTTAGATAGATAAAGCTTCAAACCAGTTTCCTATTCCCACAGATCACTCCAGACTATGTTAAAGTAATAAATAAATGACCAAGACACCAAATCATTGCACTCATTGCTATATATATTATCAGACCAGCTGATAAGCTGCACACCTGTCTTTTAGAAAAACATACAATTGTACTGTTATTTCTTCTAAGAACAGCAATTCCTGGGTAGAATATCTGTAGCAAGTTCAACACATACAGATTCTTTTGATTGTCTTTTTAAACATTTTGGTTCAGAATGTTTTTTCTTATCCAGAAGTCCCTATCAGAAGTCTACAATAGCAAAAGAAAAAACCCTTGAAGTAAATGAACACAGACAACTTTTATGGGGGAGGCTGGTGGTTCTAAAAATGCAGACTTTGCATACGGAGATGTTTTTCAGTGGAGCGAATATTACAGCTCATTTCAAATGATGAAGTTCGAGCATCATAAAAAGAAAAGACTGGCCATGTGTCCTTTCAGTATAGTTCACATGCAAATGACATCAAAGAGAGACAATGATTACATCAAATGCTTAATACCATCAGATTTTTCAGGAGTTGGAAAAGGAAATTATTTTCAAATCCATTATTCATTATTTATCTCCATACACTCAGCCTGACTTTACAGATGTGGGCTGAAATTTCTCCTCTGTCATAAAAGCATAAATTACTGAGAGCTTTACTGCATGCAACAGTACCATTTGTGATTGAAAGTGTCTCAAAACTATCAATGAGCACCCTGTTTAAAAAGATATTTAACTTTTACCCTTCAAATCCAGTTTGTAATGGAACCTATCCATGTGCTATGGAGTTCCTGATGGTCTCTGAGCTTGGTGGTTTGCAGACATTTTATTACCCGTCTAGGTAACATTCTCTGATTATGACACCGCGGACTCCACAGTTCAGCCCTGAGCTACATATATTCTTTTCTATCAGGATGCACATCGGTCCCAGCTGCTGGCTAAGGAAGATGTGTGGTCTATTTACAGGCTGCTCAATTCTTAGTTTTCCATTTAGTAGAGATCTTCACTAAATTTCATGAAGGTGTGAAGGATAAAGATAGAAAACTATTGATAAGTATTAAAAATTGTGAACTGCAGAAATTCTCATGACATACGAGTTGTTGTTCATAGCTTATGATTAAAAAGGAAACCAAATAATATCATTGGGAATTCATATTATGAACATAAAGGAAATCTTGTCCATCATCTGATAATTTCAAGACATAAGATACTATTTAGCATTTAACCTTAGAAACGGGAACATTCTAACATTTCTGCTTCAGAATATGGTTCACAAAATCAAAACCAGCAAGAATTCAGGCAATGCAGCAGACAATAGACCAATAATTAACATGGCAAAACTTGGTAGACCCTTCCTAACTCTTGTACATATATATTACTTTTTATAAATACAATAATTCTACACCAAGAATTGTAGAAAGACATTGCTTAAGGCAGTGGTTCTCAACCTTTCTAATGCCGCGACCCCCCCGCGACCCCCCCCCGCCGCCGCGACCCCCTGCCCCGCTCCGTCTCACCCTGTGGGTCGCGACCCCTTTGTGGGTCGAACAACCTTTTCACAGCGGTCGCCACGCGCGTTAGCCCGCCATCTTGGAAATGCTCCCAGTTCGGCCATGCCTGCGGGTCGCCGGACAGCCAGTAGCCACGGAAGCGGGAGAATTCGCCCACCCGCCGCCATTTGAGTTCTTTTACCCTCTGCGCATGCACAAAGCGTTCTGCGCATGCGCAGAGGATAAAAGAACCCAAATGGCGGCGTCCGGGCAGGTGGGCGAAGTCTCCCGCTTCTGTCGCTACTGGCTGTCCGGCGACCCTCAGGCATGGCCGAACCGGGAGCATTTCACCCCTGCAAGTGACGGTGGCACCAAGATGGCGGGCTAACATGCGCGGCGAGCCCTGTGAAATGGTCGTTCGACCCCCAAAGGGGTCGCGACCCACAGGTTGAGAACCGCTGGCTTAAGGAATCTTTGTCCTGAGTATAACCTCATTTCCTTTTAGAGTCTTCCAGCAGCTCCATAGAATTTCCTTTAGTAAAAACCAATCAGCAAAAACCGGGGCTCCTTTCAAAAATTTGTTTTATACTACCCTTGATTCAGTCAGGTTCATCCACGCACCCTGCAAAAATGAGACAAGCGCCTGCTTAGTTCAAGTAAGTCATATCAAACTCTTTTGCCAAGCAAGATAGCGTATCAGTATCTCTGGAAGTTCTAGAAGTCCTGCTGATGTTTCCAGTAACTTGTAGCTGATCCAGTTAACAATCATAGCTCATCTCTGGTGGATGCCGCATCAAAGGAAGGTCCAGGTGGCAAGGCATTCTTGTTCTGGGCATCTTTATGGATCTGGCCCTGTTGCCGTGATTTCCGGGAGAGTGTCCTGTCCCAATCAGTGGCCACAGTCTCATTGTCCCAGATTGTGGATGTCTCTGTGTCACTGAGGTAACCTGGTTGTCCAGTGTAGTGTGTTGGATAGATCAGCAAAGGCTCTGCAGAGAAAGCTTTCAGATCTCTAGGTTCATAATGTTCCATGTATTTGGCACTTAAAAAAGAAAAGGAAAGAAGTCACTAAGAAGAAAGGGGTTACCTCATTTCCAATTTATGTCTTTTTGATATCTTTTATATCTCACAGCAGGACAAACTTATAATGATTATAAACTGAATGGCCCATTAAACATTCTCCTATCAATGTTGTAAATCTATATTCACACCCCTCAACTTAAACATCTAGGGATAATATATTGACGTACTTTAAGTGTTGGGAGGACTGGTATATTTTCTATAATTATAAGCCATTTTTCAACATAAAGGCCTTACAGATCAGCACTGTAAAAATAAACATGCCATATACATGGTCAATAATTTAAAAATACTGAGGAACAAGAAGCAAGTTCAACAATAACTGTAAGAATGTATTGGCAGAATTTGGTTCACAACTAATTATTAAGCAAAAGTGTAACATAAATTAGTGCACAACTAGCAAGAAAACCTCTTCCAAATATGATTTCCCTTATTTCAAATTTTGATTGAAAGAAATGTAATCAAGCTTTAATATGAAATACATTCACCAACTAAAGATATCAAAAGATATCTGAAGTTAACATTGGTCTCCTCATAAGGTTACTTAGCCTTATTAAAGCTCTTCAATATCCCTTGAAGCTTTAAATGTATATGGAGATGCAATGATTTGAGCTTCCAGCTGGAATATGGCAGCAAGACCATTTCGGTCATCTTAGCAGATGACTTATATGGGAAACCCAAGGGAACAAATGCAGCCCTCGATTCTCTTGGAGGCTTTCAGTATTATCAACTAAGGTTCTCTTTAAGACTCACTGGGGCACTAGACCTTGTGAAGGACTGTTCTGCAGCAACTGCAATTTTCCATACCAAGTCTAGAAGGAGATGTTGGAGAACAATGGCTCATGATTTAGTTATTAACTATGGTATCTCAGATAATTAAATCTTGACCAGAATTTAGTACTCTTGCATGTACCCTTCATTCAATAATGGGATGGATGATTAAGAATAAACAAATTAAATCCAGAAAAGATAATGTGCTGTTGCTCTACAGGAATCTGGACTTTGAAAGGAATTATACAACTGAAAAAAAATAGTTCTGCAGTCTGGGAGTGCTTACTGATCCTCAACTGGCACTGGCTAAGCAGGTGTAAAGGAGTGTTTTTATGCAATTTCACTTAGTGTACCAACTGCAAACTTCCCCAAGGCGGTTACATTTAGCAATAGTTAGCCATGTCTTGGCTTTTCCTAATCTTTACAAGCATTCAACATAATCTTTATAAAACATTCCATGTACAGCTGCCCATGAAAAGTGCCTGGAACTGGCACTGGTACAAAGTAAAGCAGCAAGGCAAACTTGGTGCAAAGCAAAGCAGCAAACTGCCAGGAATAGGGATCAAAGATCCACAATGCTTGTTGTTTGCTTAACAGGAACAACTAATCTGTAAAGCCATAAACAGCCCTCTATCTTTAAGATCGGCGGGAAAAGCCTTCTGAAAATATTCCGCTGTCAGAAGCCCAGCCACCTGCCATTCTCCCAGGTTGTGGAACACTTTTCTTAGCCTTTCAGAAATTGTGCCAATGCCATCACTTTTGTCATACTTTAAATTACTAGATTAGAATTAATATATTTAATTACATTCCAAACTTTTTGTTAAAAGTGTTAATTTTGTCAACTGCCATGAGGGTCTGCATGAAAGAAAATAGATACACAATTATTACATTTAAAAAAATGTGACTTGGATTTCATATTCCCAGAAGCAATGTGCCCAATATAGATGGGCTCTGCCCACAAAGCATTCCCATTTATATCATGGCCAGTCATTTCCAACATACATAAAACAGTAGTTTGTAGAAGGACCGTTGAAGAGATAATAGAATCAACTCCAGCTGTAGGAGGAGTGATGTTCAATCCCCACCGAAAAGTATTCCATAAACCTGAAGCTCCAAAACCACTATAGGAAGCAACTATTTACTGATAAGAAGATAAATATTCCTGCTGAATGCATCCTAGTATAAAGCTAGCATACACCTAATGCAAGCTATACCGTACAGTAATCACAGCCAGTAACCTACACAGGGTGCTTGTTGTACATGACCGGCAAGAATTCATCTACAGGGAGCATCTTGCTGAAAGGTTGAGCTTCAATTAGCTTCTGAGCTCCTTGCAAGGAGATCGCATAGCCCAGTGTCCAGTAAGAGTAATCAGCTTCCACAAGATTCATCACATTGGGTACAGCCTTTTCTGGGCGCTCCACCTGCATCCGTTTCCGACCTATATATCTACATAGAGAGAGAAAGTTGAGTCATTGAACCCATATGCCATTTGCTGATATAATGTGGTATAGAAACATCTAAGTTTAGCACCTTGGTGCCAGCTTCTCTGGCCAGAGGATCACCAGGAGCTTCATGTAAACCATATTTTTTAAAGAACTAGTAAGAATTAACAACATTAAAAAAAACCCAGACAGATGTGGAGTTAACATAAAAGCTTCCCAATTCCTGTGCTTGATCAAAGGCCACTTGGCCCAGTATTCACTCCCTACAATGGGATCCTGCATGTAGACAATGGATGAAAAGCACTGTCCTACTTGTATAGCCTAACAACTGGGACTGAAAAGACTATTAGGTACAATATACAGATATTGTGACTAGCAGCCATTGGTAAAAAGTGAGTTTTGCCCCATTTTATGACTTTTCTTGCCACAGTTGTTAAGTGAATCACTGCAGTTGTTAAGTTAGTAACACAGTTGTTAAGTGAATCTAGCTTTCCCATTAACTCTTGCTTTTGTCAGGAGGTCGGAAAGATGATGACACAACCGTGCGACACTGCAACCGTCATAAACATGAGCCAAGCGCCTGAATTGTGATCACGTGACGGTGGGGATGTTGCAATGGCTGTAAGAGTGAAAAATGGCCATAAGTCACTTTTTTTTCAGTGCCGTTTTAACTTCAAATGTGCACTAAACAAACTGAGGACTAAATCGAGGACTACCTGCATTATGAGACAAAAACTTCTCCCTATCTAATTTTTTTCACTCTGCGACTTTTAGAACCCACTTTCATATTTCTCCTTATTTTCACTTTTATTTCGAAGCTTAAATGCCCCCAAATGTGTGGCCTTTCCTTAATAGGGAGCACTCAATTCCACGGAAGGGAAGACACTCAGAAGCAAGATTAGTGGATTATTACTTACATAAGATCCCAGTCAAGCTGTCCTCTCTCAATGTCATCCATTAACTTTGTGAGCTTCTTTTTGAACTGATGCTCAAAGCGTACATCATCTTCAATGACTAGGCACTTCTCCATCTCCCTGCTTACTATCTTAAAATAACAATTTGAAATAATTCAAATTAAATTCAGACAATCTCTCGTGCTCTAATCCCATCATGGCTTGGCTGCTGGAATATGCTGCAAGTGGGGCTGCCCTTGAAGTGCACTCAGAAGCTTCAGTTGGTCCAGAATGCAGTGGCACATGCATTCACGGTCATAGTCCCAAGCAGGGGTGAAATATAGCAGGTTCTAACAGGTTCTGGAGAACCGGTAGCGGAAATTTTGAGTAGTTCGAAGAACCGGTAGTGGAAATTTTGAGTAGTTCAGAGAACCGGCAAATACCACCTCTGGCTGGCCCCAGGAGTGGGGTGGGAATGGAGATTTTGCAGTATCCTTCCCCTGCCACGCCCACCAAGCCACACCATGCCCAGCAAGCCACGCCCACAGAACCGGTAGTAAAAAAAATTGGACTTCACCACTGGTCCCAAGTGACACCTTTGCTTTGTGAGCTGCATTGGTTGCCAGTATTTTTCCAAGTGTATTTCAAGGTGCTGGTTATGTCCGATTAGTTCCCTATATTGCATAGGGCCTGGTAACTTGAGGGATTGCTTATTATGTCCTGTAGCAGCCTTACCAGTTTGATCTGACGTGAGTTGGCATGCTCAGGGTCCCTTCAATTAATTAATCTCATCTGTCAAGATCCAGGAAGCATGTCTTCTGGAATAAGGTTCCTCCCTCCAGAATCCATGTGAATCAGAAAGAGTTAAAGACCTATCTGTTCTACTGGGCCTTGGATTAGGGTGCTTTCCTGTTGGATTGGGCTAACCATATCCCTCTTCAGTTCTTGTTTTTTTTGTACCCGTTTAATTTATTTCATAATTATTGCACTATATTTTCATTCAGTTTGGTTTTGTTGTATACTTTCTGGGGTTGGGCAGTGTCTAAACTGAATATATTTATATTCATTCACCACCATATTAGAAAAAGCTATAATAAAATTATCCCACAAGTTGTTTATCTGTGGTAGCCTTCTCTGGAAGAATGCAAGTGGACGAGTGGAAATGCCTGTCTTCCAAGAGATCCATCATCTGAGTCTATCTTCAAGATTTGCAAAAAGGAGGGAACAGGAGGGGAGAGGAGAGGAGAGGAAGCATTTCTGCCAATTACAATGAAAATAAGCAAATTTTGGTTACCTCCTTCCATATATAATAGTGGCTAAGGAAACAGCCAATCTCTCCTCTGGTCAGCACTCTAGAAGAGTATGGATCCTGGTAACCAGGAAGCATATCTATATTTAGAGCTTTCAGCTGGCTTGTATTCAGCATCCTGAAAGAGACAGTGATTAAATTCCTTAGCCAGTTTTCAAGATGGAAAGGAAAGCTACAACCTGTTAAGAAAAACCCAGAAGGCGGTGTATCTGTACAATGTGTAGCAAAAAACAAACAAACCCCTCCCTACAGATAAAAATCAATGCAGTGTGGTAAAATAGGAATTATTACTCTTTTTTTCTAACATAGCTTTCAGCTTTCAAAGTATTGTTTTCGTAAACCAATATTTTAAAATAATTATTTTTACTTGCAGTCAAAAGTGGTACTGTCAATCCTCACAACATATTTTACAAGATCTCATTTGTAACACTTTGGGCACTCAATAAAAATGTGGATTCTGCCTTGCAGAATAATACGAAATGTACACGATTTGATCACTGAAGGAGAATTCAGCTGGATTTGTAGAATTCTTATAGGGAATTCAGCAGAGAAAATGTTTCTTAGGCGAACAACAGTGTAATGAACAAGAAAACATGGTTAAATTTGATTCCAAGATACTAAAAATTCCCCAGTTTTACAAATGAGGAGGAAAGTGTTGATTATTTAAAGATGATGTGAGAATCTTTTGTGTACAAAATACTATTTTAAATAGCTAGTGGTGTGAGACAAATATTTTTGCTCTTTAAAGAGATTAAAGAAGATGCTCAATTGAGAATTATCTATCCTCTGACAAATATATACCACCATATATCTGCACACAGAAAAACTTATTAAGGAGAAAGTAAGCTTCTGAGCAGTGTCTCAGGGAGAGAGATAGCAGGCAGTTATTTTGCAGAGCAAGAATGTTGTTGAATCAAGCTTGATTTAATGCTCTAGAGCCGAGGTGGCGCAGTGGTTAGAGTGCAGCACTGCAGGCTACTTCAGCTGACTGCTAGCTGCAGTTCGGCGGTTCAAATCTCACCAGGCTCAAGGTTGACTCAGCCTTCCATCCTTCCGAAGTGGGTAAAATGAGGACCCAGATTGTTGGGGGCAATATGCTGACTCTGTAAACCGCTTAGAGAGGGCTGTAAAGCACTATGAAGCGGTATATAAGTCTAACTGCTATTGCTATTCCCAAGCGTAGAGATACACAGCATGGCTCACATTTGGCAAAGCAAGTCACTGGTAGCAGCAAGGCTGGAGCAGAAACAATGTGACAGAGATAACTAGAAGAAGTTGCCTTTATCAATGGACGCATCTCACACCTACTGATGTTCCCAGGGGAATAATTGAGAAATAGTTGATAAATCTATCCCTAATCACATAACAGTACTTTATTTCTTGCAGTCCTTAAACTAGGTGGCCCCAACACCGCTTCCCCCTCCCCAATTTTACAACTCCATGCCAGGCATCTCAACTCACTTTCCATCCACAGCTTCCACTAGCTTGACTTCAATTTCCTGTTCATATAAAGTCCGCAACATTCGATCCCGTCTGTCTTTCCGACGCTTCAGATTGATCATAAAAATCTAGAAAGGAAGAGACCAGAAGCATGGAGGAATACCATAAGAATTACATGTGCTGTTTCCCCCCCCCCCTTTTAAGTTTTATTGACAGCCAATGCTAAAATATAACTTGCCATCTTGGAGGGGGAGAGAATTGCTAATTCAATTTCAAGGAAAAGGACATCCCCCTATATGGGGATGGGGGTCTGCAGCCAGATTTGGTGACTTTGGTAACTAAACCCGAGATTGTCTATATGAGGGCTGCATTCTCTGCCTTGAGTTCTTGTTTGTGTGTGAAAAAGGAAAGTGTGTGCCTTTTTAATTATTCTGCCAGACTTACTAACAACTATCCTGTCTTAACTCTGAGTTCATTCTATGATGAAAAAAGAGAAGAGCGCATGAGCAGAAGGTAGTAAGGTCTGAGCTGCTCCCTCACAAACAGAGGTGGTATTCACTTACTTTCCCTACCAGTTCACAAATGTGTGCGCGCGCCTTCTGTGCATGCGCACGGCCTTCTGCGCATGCGCTTTGCTCGCGCGCGGGGCTTGCACGCATGCATGCGGCTTCAAAACATGCCTAAATAGGACGGCATAGAGCCGGGGGGGCGGGCTCACCCGCAGGTCGGGCCCACCCGCAGGTCGCCACTACCGGTTCGCCCGAACCGGTCCGAACCGGCTGAATACCACCTCTGCTCACAAATGTAGTCTTCTGAGGCAAGAGTATTATTTGTGCAACTGCAGGCAGGCAAGCAAAAAAGAGCAGCCTTGATAAAAGAAGGAGTGAAAGTGAGTGAATATCAGCCTCTGCTCCCTTCTGATTGAATGAACTGTGATTGTGTGGGAAATAAAATAAATGCAGGCTATCTCAGCAAAGATATTACTGGTGGATCAGGGTGGACTGAAGAATTCCACACCACAACATGGCTGGTTCAGAGTAGATTGACTAGCCTCTAAGAAATGCATTCTCAGTAGAATTGTACCTGGAATTTGGAGTTGAACAGCAGACCCTTATTGCTAAATATGGGGGCTTTAAGAACCAAGAGTCAGGGCTGACTGACAAACCCACATAAAATGATGGGATATCAGAGAAGGGATTCCAGGAGGATTAAATCAACCAACAGAATTATGTTGTGAGTGTGCAGAAGAAAGTAAGTATGAAGATGCAACTCAAGCTCAATTAGGCAGAACATAACTTCCTTCAAACAAGGCTGGAAAATACAGTGTGATCACAAATAAGATAAAATAAAAAATAAGATTAAAATAAAGTAAGACAGATAGACAGACTAGGTTCCACATATGGTACAGCTATCACACAGCCAAACAGCATCCCTACATTTTAACCATGCAAATCAGATCAATGGAGACCTCTCAGAAATCCAGATGCTTCAGGTTAAAGGCAAGTTGCCATATTTGGGTTTTATCATGCTTGTCCTCTATTACCTTCCCCAACTGAAATGCTTTGGATGACATAGGTTAGATTCGGCAAATAAAGAGTCATGCAGAGTACAGGTAATCCTTGATTTACAATCATTTGTTCAGTGACTGTTCAAAGTTACAACAGCACTGGGGGGAAAAAAAGACTTATGGCCACTTTTCACACTTACGATCATTGCAGCATCCCCATGGTCATGTAATCAAAATTCAAACATTTGTTAACCGGCTCAAATTTATGATGGTTGCAGTGTCCAGGATCATGTGATCACCTTTTGCAACCTTCTGACAAATAAAGTCATTGGAGAGGCTAGATTCATTTAACTACCATGTTACTAACTTAACTAATACAATGATGTGGCAACTGTGGCAAGAAATGCCAAAAAATGGGGGGAGGAATGAAAATTTTGGGCTCAATTATGATTGT
The DNA here is from genome assembly GCA_003457575.1 of Thermophis baileyi. Lineage (NCBI taxonomy): Eukaryota > Metazoa > Chordata > Lepidosauria > Squamata > Dipsadidae > Thermophis > Thermophis baileyi. Next base: position 1,340,345 of record QLTV01001021.1, read on the forward strand.
AAATCTATAGGACTACCTGTATTTCTTCATCTAATTATGTGGTGAGTCCCTGTATCAAGAGTTTTCAAATTAGTGGTAATCCTCAGACTAGAATGCTTGTGGGCTCCAGGAAATGTAATTCAAAACCAATGATGCAATATTTTCAATGAGGAATTGCCGGAAAGGCATAGATTAAGTATCATCATACCATCAATTTTCCCCTAAGATCTTTTTCTACAGCACATTTAAGAGAGAAACAAATTTAGAAAATTGATTTTTGTGGCATATAATGCTGCTCTACAGTAGATACTAAATCCCTGCTTGCTCTAGAAAAAGAAACCAGTCTTTTGTATAGCAATAGCAATAGTACTTAGACTTATAATACTGTTTCATAGTGCTTTACAGCAGTAAGTGGCTTACAGATTCAGTCTATTGCCCCCAACAATCTGGGTCCTCATTTTACCGACCTGGGAAGGATGAAAGGCTGAGTCATGTTACATTCACTGTATTCTCATGGACCATCACTGAGCTCTATATATGGGATGTGTTGGTTTTTACTTCCCATCATCCCCAACTAATGTATTTGGCCACATTTTCTAGGAATGATGGTAGCTGAAGCTCAACCATCTGGAGATCCCTAGTTTAGGGAAGGCTGGGTGAGCCATTCAGTATTGGAAGTTATTGAGGTCTGTGTTAAACTCCTACTGGATTTTGCCTCAGCCTTTTCCACTCTTGTAAAAATTGCCATGCTGAGTGAGACACCCTCCTTTCTTGCATTACCTCATCAAATCCCATCTTCTCAGGGTGTTTTGGAGGAACTGTGACAAACCTGGAGGGTTCAATTGGAGGATGGTCAACTGGAAGAGATTAAGAACATTCATCCTATTACATTACAGTAATGCTGACAGTTTTTAAATGTATTCATGTTTTGAGTAAAACAGACTTGAGCTTTGTGTATTGCTGAGCAACATAGCTGGGAGGCACTAGTCAGTAGCATATAGCAAGAAGAATTCTTCCTTAGTTTTAAACTTACTCCTTTGTCAGTGTAGTTAGGATATTGCTACAGCAAAGGAATAAAAGCTTATGAATAAAGCAGACCATGCAACTCTTTTTCAAACAATGGGCTATTCTTGATTTTGAAAGGCTGCACTTCCAAATATGTAACTTTCCAAAGCCAGAGCTGGCATAGACTGCATCAGTGCAGTTCTTGGGGTCCCAAGGAAGGCCCATGTAACACCCCTACTTCACGAATTGGACGCTGGTTTGCTTCCAGGTGCAATTCAAGGTGTTGGTAATATTTAAAGCCGTTCATGACATGAGTCCAAGCTACTTGAAGGACTGTCTCATCCCCACTGGGATCGGCCCACCCTGCATTGGTGGCAGAGAAGGCGTGCTGAGGGCCCTATCGACCAAGTATTCTGGCTGGTGGGGTCCAGGTGAAGAGACTTCTTTGCCGTTGCACCTGCCTTTTGGAACATCTTGTCCCCCAGAGCGAGGTCAGCTCCCACCCTCCTGATCTTCCACAAGAGCTTAAAAACCTAGCTCTGCCAGTTGGTGGGGTTTCACATTGGGGGTGGTTGATAGATTAACAACAGATCCCTCCCCTTCTCATCCTATTGCCTCCCTCCTCATCTTTTAGCTAGGTTGATTATCTGGATTTTTATAGTATTGTTTTTATATCAGTAGGTTTTGTAATTTTATCTTTTCATATTGTAAGCCACCAAGAGTTACCTTGTGGCTAATAAAGTTTACAAATAAATAAAACATGGTTCTGTGGATTAATCTGATTTAATTAGCAATTAAAATTGATTACTCTTCCCATACAGTTGTTATCACTAAATCATAATTTGCAATATAATTATTGGAGGAGTTCTAAAGAGTTGCTTGTTAAGTTTCTGGGTTCTATATTACTATGAGTATACTTCCATCCTTACAATAAAAAACAGTTGTATTATTAAACTTAAACTTACAGCAGTGGGCAGGTTCACAAGTGGTTGCATTTGAGGAAAGATTTCAGGAATTTACTATTTAACCTGTCACAGTGCAATTTGGCACTGTGATTGTTTAAGAGAAATGAGACAGCTGTGTCACTAATATCCAAGACTCATCCATCAAAACTCCAGCCCCCAATTCAGGGGTGGATTCCTCCCGGTTCGGACTGGATCGCCCGAACTGTTAGCGACCCACTGGTGACGTCACAGATCCGGTTCGGTCGTTGCCAGTCTGTGGGCACCGCCATCTTTTTTGGGGAATTTTTAGTGAATTTTTTTACTGTTTGGAAGGTTTTTCCTGTTCTGCCGCTTGAAAAAGGGCCCTCCCGCCCTCCCCTGCGTTTATATTGACCTTTATTCCTTCACCTGAAGCACAGCTGATCAGCTCCTCAGCTGTGTTTCGGGCTGATTGAAGCTACTGAGCATGTGCGGAAGCCAAATTGCCCAAGGGAATGCGCATGCGTGCGCAAGCGGAGGGAGTGCGCGTGCGCAAAACATCGCGATGCGAACCAGTGGGGAAGGTAAGTGGAACCCACCCCTGCCCCAATTCAAATTATAGCATCAGCTCCCATTAGAGCTAATCATAGTTTAGGAGTCTATAGGATTTGGTGTATGTGTCTGTACCTGTGTAACATCTGTCAATGCCTTTAACCAAATGCCTCTTTTTCAAGGATTGCAAGGCAGCTGTGCAATTCCACAAAAAGACACAGCTGCTTAAGGAGTTGCCAGTATGTGCTTCATGGATTCTTGTATAGTCCAAACTGCCTTTTCCCCTTTAAATCTGAACAGCTGCACATCCCCTCTATGGTTAGCAGTGATGGAGACTGATAACTGGGTAAGCATTTTGGGCCAAGCCATGATTGTTTTGACCATGGCATGCAAAACATTGACTCAGCATGCTAAGTCAATATCAAACTGTAGTGTGGCTTAACATGGGTCTACTTAGCCTCTGATTTGCCACCATTACAAAAGTGCTTCAAAGCAAGGGGAGAAATTAAGTCAGACAAGGGGACACTGTGAGCTAATGGCTGTAGACTCATTATAACATGCTATGTATGTTTCTGGCCCAATAATAGATGATGCAATATTGAAATATTTATGTCTGTCATGATCAAAATCAATGTGGCACACAATGAGGCTACTATATCTAGGTGGCAAAACTCCAGAGCATAGACTTATAGTTTGCTGCCATCTAATGGCTGGCCACTTTTAATAGCTACTTTTAAAATCTATCTAAAAATGAATTAGCAGTTTATACAGAAATATAAAAAAAAAAGTTTTTCAGATAATCAACGTGCATTATTTTCCATCTTTTGGACCCATGAAGTTTTAACCTATTATCTAAGGAATGATATCATAATGGGACAGAGGGGTGGGAATGTTTGTTTCCAAAATTTATTCACTGCCCAATAGTTACCGTAATTAGAATACAATAAAAACGCAAAATCCATTGTGGCCAAAATTATCATTACTTCCTTTACTGTTGGATCTATGGGACAAAATATGGGATCAAAATTACAAAATGACAATGGCCTCATCATATAGAGCAAATACATACAAAATGTTCTATAGGTGGCATTTACCTCCGGCAAGACTGGCGAAAATGTTTCCGAAACTATCTGCAAAATGTTGGAAATGCAAACGAGAAATAGGGACTTACTATCACATGTGGTGGACGTGCTCAGAAATAAAGAAATATTGGAGAAAGTTACAAAAATGGATAGAGGAAATAACAAAACAAACAATAGACTTCAAACCGGAATTATTTTTGTTAGGAATATTAAAAATGAAAACAAGTAAAAGTAACCGATATCTTATATTACACATAATAACGGCAGCCAGAATCCTATACGCACAACATTGGAAAACTGATTCAGTCCCTTCAAGTACAATGATCATAACTAAAATACTGGAATGTGCGGAAATGAGCAAATTAACAATGGAATTACAGGATAAAGAGGAAACAGAATTTTATAAAATCTGGGAAAATTGGTATAATTGGTTGGAACACAAAAAACAACTAAGATAATTAGCAATGAATACAGAAACAAAAGGCAGGTAGATAGCTTTAAACAGGATATGAATGATGGAATGAATAATAGGGTAAAATTAAGAAATATATGATATTGGATAAACGATTGGAATAGCGATTTAGAAATAGAGAAAAGAGAAAGATACGTCACACTGTTAAAACTAAACTAATATTAAATGTATATATTTTTTTGTTTTTTTATGTTTTTAGATTAGGTTATATGTCATTATACAGTCCTATGTATGTTTGATTTGTATATATGTATATTTTGTGTATATATGTTGTTATCTTTTAAAATGACTCAATAAAAACTATTTTTTTAAAAAAACAAACGCAAAATCCATATCATTGGAAACCAAAATAGTAGGGATGTGAGGCCAAACATGGAACTTACTCATCGCTTCACTCAGCACATGAACAATATTGTCCGCTTCATCTTCTAGCATCTGGTGTGGCTTCAGCGGCACAGGAAGGTAACCATAATGTTCTCTGTTGCAAATGTACATCTGAACGTCTGGAAAGAGAAGGAACACTGGAGATGTATGTAGGAGAAAAACTGTGCTCATAACGAAAGGATGTTCCCATGGGGCTCTCGTCTGTCTTTTTGGGCGAGTCCTGAACTCCACCTTCCTCAAGATTCTTCTAAAGGATCAAAGGCTGCACAGTCTCTACAACATGGCCAAGCCGTCCCCTCTGTTATTCATACACATTAAACATGACACTGAACACAATGAACAGATCTCTGCCCTCTGCCTCATTGATGCAGACAAAAGAAAAAGGCAGCAGGAGGAAAGGAGTTACAGTACAGCAAGCCTATGAGCAATTACTCTATTGTTAGATGTGTTGTGGTTTTTACTCTGTATTTCGACTTTTGTAAGCAGCTCAGAGTCAATCAGACTCGAGCAGCACAAAATTAATTAAAAGAAGAGCCCCCCCTCAACAGAGCAGTAAAAGAAAGTGGAGGGGATAAAAATAAAGATGGTTGAGTTTTTGATAATCTCTTGGAAAGAGGACAAGGACAGCCACAATGGCTTTTTAACTCTGAAAGAACACAAATTAAGAAGAGAACAAGCAATGGAGCTGCCAAAAGAACATGTCTGAAAATGGTCCTGTCTATTTCAGGAGGCTTGCTCAAAAAAAAAAAAATCTACGGAAGAATCTTGAAACACTGGAGGTTTTTAAGAAGAGACTGAACAACCATTTGTCTGAAATGATATAGGATTTCTGCTTGAGCAGGGGGTTGGACTAGAAGACCTCCAAAGTCCCTTCCTACTCTGTTGTTCTGTTCTGTTATTTTATCCCATTTCTTTTACACAGCATGACTGCCATGGTCACTGATGCACCCACACTACGGTTGAGGAAAAGTGGTTTTAGATTTCCCCCAATGACTTCATTTAACAAATGATGTCTTAAGGCCTTGGTTCATAACATAAAAGTTCATAACTTTTAATTTGAAAGATGAGCTTCCAGGCAAGCAGGCATATTGATCTACATGGGCAAACAATCCAGTTGGCTTTCCTGTTGGCTTTACACGTGCCAGATTAACAGCTTGCTTCTAATGCCAAATCAAGAATTACAACTAGACTACCCTCTGTGAGGAGTAATTGTCTGTCCTCACTTCCTAATGAACCTGAATGCATTGACCACATTTGTACAATGAAGTTGTCCTTGGCTTGTTCAGGCTTTGCATTTTCAACCGGCGGTGCTAAAATATAACCCCTTGTGAAGCTCCCGAGCTACCAAAACATCGGGCACAGGACTCATCCCAGCATCATCATCCCCAGCCCAGAATGCAAGAGCCTTTAGAAACACTGGGCCCTTGATGGAGAGGGGCTGGGCCAAAGAACCAGCTGCAGCCTGACATGCTATTTTTGGGTATGCAAGATGTGCTCCAATACACACCTGTCCTTTCTTTCGTTCTTGGGGCTTGGCAGGGGAACTAGAAACCACTGAAACCAACAAGGGAAAAATAAAACATGTCCCAGTTACTGCAGTGGGCTGAAAAATCAAAGCAGCAGTTAAAATTTCCAGAAGACGCAAGTTAAGAAGCTGCAGACAAAACAAAGTGCATTCCCAGTATGAAGCTGAAAATAAATTGTAGCTTTTTTAAAAAGTTCTGTCTTTTTTTAACCAGCAGGGGAAAAAGAGAGGAATTCAAGCTTGGTCATCTGGTCTAGTTGTGGCCCAGTTTATTAATAACAGAAGCATTTTCTGACATTTTAATATCACAGGGCTGTTTGTGGAGAGAATTATTGTGTGTGTCTGCTCCTTTACAATCTCCATACTCTAAACCAAGCAGCTGACTACTATTCTTGTCAGTTCTCAGTTCATCTGTTAAATGCCATAATGGAGAAGAGGTGAAAATATTTTTCAGGTATCTGGTGTCCTCATTTCCAGCTTCATATCTACTTTCTCTTGTAAAATCATCATCATCATCATCAATCATGATAGTATGTCTTAATTTGCCAAGATTCCGTCTATACTTGAACAATAAGTATTCTATTATTATTCAAATAGTGCTGAAATTTATTTATGATTTTTTTTTTAATTTTTGAAGCTCTCTTTATGTATGATAATGTTACAGGATATCCAAAACTCTCCTGAACTCACAATTTCTAAATGTGGTTAGTCAATGGCTCCTTACCAGCTTGGCGACTTGAGAAGGCAAGAACAATGATATCATCAAAGGCCCAGGTATAGTCTTGGTGTGGGGGATAAAATGCCAGCTTATCTGATGCCTCTTTTCTCAGATCAATCAAGAATGTGGAATGTATCATTGGGACTGCAAAGCAACCAGTTCTCTTCCATTCCCTGATCAGAGGATAATCTGGTGTCCTCTTGTAATAGCCCTAAAAAAAAAAGAGTATATAGTATTAAACTCTTCTTTTAAGTCTCTTGCCTATAACAAATGACCTTGATCCTGCTTCCAATGTATTTATTCAAAAATCTGGCCATAAGCTGAAAGCTATCTAAGCTATTGTTACATTTAACACAGAGTATATGTCAGGCTTCCCCAAACCAATTATGTGACTAGCTCTTTTAGTTATATAAACAGCTATCTAACAATACATTCTAGAAACACAACTTTCCAACATTGTTCCAAGATGCAAAGGTATCATGACAAAAACAGGGAGATCTGAAGACTATTCCAAAATATGACTCACAAAAATAGTCGAGCTGAAATAGAATTCTGGTGAAGAATCAAGGTGTTTTCTCTCTTTATTGACCTGCCTTAGTTATCTCTCAACGGTGTACTGGGACTTAATGGGGCTGTTCCTAGTTTGTAGGAATATAAATCCAAAAATGTACGCAAGCCAAGTTAACTAGCCAACATCATGCCAAACAGAAGAGGTTTGGCTTCCTGTTCCATAAAACGGTTGACACATCCTATTCCAACTGCACATCTGAACTTAATATGTAAATCAGCAGTTAATCCCCAGAAGGGAAAGTTATAAAATAAGAGTGAAGTCACTGGACTGAAAGTACAATATAAAAACTGGAGAAGTAGAAGGAGAAAAAAAATGGTCCCCAAGTTGCTATTATATTTTAAGACTCTTCCCTTAATGGCTTAATTTTACTACTGCACAACACCATTTGCATAAGATGAAAGAATGTTAACATAAATTTGTAGATAAGACTCTCCAGGCTGGGGGGACACAAGTATATGGGCCTTCGGTCTGATTCACCAGAGTTATCTTTCATTCATATGATTTGTATCTTATTCATATGTTAATCACATTCTTGTTTTTTCCCTTGAGAGTTGAAAAAGAAATCCAAATTCTCTTGGATTCGATCTATTTTCCTTTGCTCATATATCTTGTTTAAATAAATAAAACAGTAACAATACTTGCCTGAGGTGTCATCCCACACCAGAAGTTAGAGTAGAGAGTTCGAGATTCAAGCATTGGGGCCACAAGAGTTTTATTCTCTGCTATCATTAGATTCAATACTTCTGGGTTTGTCAAAAAATTGTCAGTATCGATGAACTAGAAAAATGGGGAGGAAAAAACATCAAATTTTATCCAATTAAATTCTACTGAAAATAAAGCAGTTTTGTTGTTCTTTTAATCACAAACTGGATTTTAAAAGCTACAACTCTTTGAATTCTTGTGAAGCAGCAAAAAGAACATGATAGATTTCCATCAGAAATGCAAGCCAAGAAATCTATCATCAGAAATTTATCATCGCAGGATTTTGGTGAGATTTTTACGAAATGGGTAAAATCAATTTACATTTCACAAAAGGCACACATAATGGGGAATGGGGAATTAAGAAAACTTGTGGGATACAAGAAGGGACTAGTCAAAGATGTCCTGTGTCACCATTGTTATTTCCGTTAGCTTTGGAAATATTGAATAGAGAGATGGGAGAAATGTTGGAGTGAGGATTAAAAGAGAAACTTATAAATAACAGGCATGTATGGATGACCTAGTGATAATAGCAATAGCAATAGCACTTAGACTTATATACCGCTTCATAGTGCTTTACAGCCCTCTCTAAGCAGTTCACAGAGTCAGCATATTGCCCCCAACAATCTGGGTCCTCATTTTACCCACCTCGGAAGGATGGAAGGCTGAGTCAACCTTGAGCCGGTGAGATTTGAACCGCCGAACTGCAGCTAGCAGTCAGCTGAAGTAGCCTGCAGTGCTGCACTCTAACCACTGCGCCACCTCGGCTCTTAATAATCTTGGAATATACTCTGGATGAAATAGAAGTATTCCTTACAGCAACAGTTAAACTGGAATTTCTATCACTAAGCGAAGAGGTCATAAAATACTGGGTTTCTGCATCGCGTAGTGGGGAAGGAAGGGAGGAAAGGAAAGGAAAGGAAAAGAAAGGAAAGGAAAAGGAAAGGAAAGGAAAGGGAAAGGAGGGAGGGAGGGAGGGAGGGAGGAAAGAAGGAAGGAAGGAAGGAAGGAAGGAAGGAATTTTAACTTACCATGATGTAGTCAGACCACTTTTCCCTTGCAGTTCTCAGAGCAGCCTGCCTTAGTTTCATCACATGAGTGAATCTGGAATTTGGCCAGTGCTTCGGTCCAATTTCCTCTGGGTAAAACCTAACAAATGAAGAAAGTAAAAGAAATCTGTGTTTTCTGCCAGGCTGAGTATGATTTTTTTTCTTAGTTCAGTATTTTAATTTAAAAAATAAATAAATCAGGTGGAACAAATATAGTCAGTCACCTCAAATGCTCCCAAAAGGTTAGAGCAGAAAATGTGAATGATGCTTCTGAGCAAACACTTCCAAATTTATTCCTGGAGTGTGTACCAAGGACTTACTGGAACATACAGCTTCACTGCACTGCTCGTCCTATATGAGTGCTTGTGAATGACATAGAACAGTACATAAATATGTTTTTTTTAATTCCATAGGCCTAGCACTCTAGATTGGTACATCATACATAGGTTTGCATGCAGAATTCCATCCAGGGGTGGACCTTTACAGCACAAACAGCTTGATAAAGGATTATGAAAAGTCACAGACAAAAGAGTAAAAGCAACATTTTTAGATCTCTTTTCAACTGACACAAGCTTTGCTGGTGTTTTCTTTACCAGGGCATCCATTAATACCAAAAAGCTAACCACACTACTGAGCTGTAGTGGCGTAGTGGTTAGAATGCAGTACTGCAGGCTAACTCTGCCCACAGCCAGCAGTTCGATTCTGACCACCTCAAGGCTGCCTCGCCCTTCCATCCTTCCGATATTGGTAAAATGAGGACCCAGATTATTGGGGGCAATATGCTGACATTATAAACTGTTCAGAGAGTGCTGCTTTGATCTGCAATCTCTACATCTGAAAATAATTCTACTTGCTGCCTGTAAAAAAGGCCTGTGCAACACAGGTTGTTTTTTTTTAACCTTTCAGTCTCCTTCTTTGCTATTAGCAGTAATAAAGCAGGAGAACTTTTTAAAGATATTCTTAAGCTGCAATTCTCTCTGCATTTATCTAGGAGTTTGTAGCACTGAGTGCAATGAGCTTGCTTATAAATAGCTATTGTACAGCTAGTTGTCATATATCAGGGGTCCCCAACCCCTACTCCATGGACTGGCACCGGTCTGTGGCATGCCAGAAACTGGGCTACTCAAACAAATGAAGGCCCATCTGTGAGATGCAGGCAGCATACAAAACCACATCCCCTCCGATCTATGGAAAAACCTCTCTCCAAAACCTTTTGGTGCCCAAAAGGTTGGAGGCCACTGCCTTATATTATTCCGTTACCTGCAAATTGCAACAGTGGTTAACAAAACAGATTCTACACACACAGCTAAAGTTTATCTGGTCTAGGTGGTCCTGTTTGTTTACTACTACTTTCCAGGAGAGACAGAAAATTACTGTGAGGCAAACCTCAAAAACAAAATCACACACACTTTCAATATCCTGCTTAGGCATTTTGAACAGGAGGTGTGTTCTGTAGTACAGCCAAGATTTGGCACGGAAGCCTAGCATGGCAAATTTTCCTGGCAAATTTCTGCTCTAGATTGAAAGAAATTAAGAATATAATATGAGTCATGTAAGATCAAAGCAGAGGCCTTTTGGATTGAAATTCGGTTCCCCGAATGTCTTCTGGAATTTCCGAAGCAAAGATTTGTGGCTCCCAATGCTGGTGGCAAAATATAATCAGTTGATTAATGGCCATTGGTAGCCTTACCGTTCACGCCGGCAATAGCTTTATCCTTCAGTTAAATAATTATTAGAATAAAGCTGTGTGTGGATTTTATTAAAAAATTCAGTAGAAATTCAGAATATAATGACACAACAGAGAACACCAGCAAAGCATGTGTCAGCTGAAAAACTTGACATGTTGTGGCTTTCATCAAAATGGCAAAGGCAGGGAGGTAACGGTGTGTCTCAAGAGCTATCCATTTGGGGCAAATAGTGTAACATTGCAACAGGTATAGAGAAAGGAATGAGGCTTGCATTGTGAATCTACAATAATTGTGTCTCTCTGGTCCCCTGTTTACCTCCTATGGATGCTGCTGCAATTAGCAATTATCTTCACCAGGGCATCCATTAATACCAAATTAACCATTCTACTGCCAATGGAGCTGTGGTGGTGCAGTGATTAGAATGCAGTATTGCAGGCTAACTCTGCCCACAGCCAGGAGTTCGATCCTGACCACCTCAAGGTTGCCTCGCCCTTCCATCCTTCCGATATCGGTAAAATGAGGACCCAGATTATTGGGGGCAATAGGCTGACATTATAGACCGTTCAGAGAGTGCTGTAAAGCACTATGGAGCAGTATATAAGTCAAAGTGCTACTCCTATTGCTATTGATGTAGTAGCAGGAATCCACAATCCAGGAACAATTTACGTTATGTAAATAACTCTCCAATGCCATGTGCTGAATTAAAACAACTTTGTGGGAGGAGTTTGAGCCTGTGACTCCTGAGGAAGTGGACAAGGCTATTGGAGCGATGAGCTCCTCCACTTGTTTATTGGACCCGTGCCCCTCCTGGCTGGTCTCAGCCAGCAGGGAGGTGACACGAGGCTGGCTCCAGGCTGTAATCAACGCCTCCTTGAGAGAGGGGTCCGTCCCACAACCTTTGAAGGTTGCGGTGGTGAGGCCCCTCCTCAAGAAGCCATCCCTGGATCCAGCAGATTTAAAAAACTTTCGTCCAGTCTCCAACCTTCCCTTTGTGGGGAAGGTTGTTGAGAAAGTGGTGGTGCTCCAACTCCAACGGCTATTGGATGAAATGGATTATCTGGATCCCTTCCAATCGGGTTTCAGGCCTGGTTATAGTACGGAAACTGCTTTGGTCGCGCTGATGGATGAT
>QLTV01001021.1:1352843-1382414 GCA_003457575.1 Thermophis baileyi
CTCCGACTCTGTGGAACCAACTTCCCCCCGAGATCCGTACTACCCCCACCTTACTGGCCTTCCGTAAAGCCCTTAAGACCTGGCTTTTCCGGCAGGCCTGGGGCCAATAGTTGTTCTGATTGGCCCATGCATGGTTGTGTGAATGTTTTATTTTAAATATAGTTGGGGGTTTTTTTTCCCCTTTCTTTTTTAAATTGTTTTTATATGTTTTATTTTTTATGATGTAAGCCGCCCAGAGTCCTTCGGGAGTTGGGCGGCATATAAATTTTATAAAATAAATAAATAAATAAAATAAACTTTCCTTAGAACAGGAGGGCCAATGGAGAGGTATAGTTTAATGGGTTCTGGAGGGCTATATACTGTTCTTCCCTCCCTCCTGCCCCAGCAGGCCGAACAAGATGAGAACCTCAAAGTTGAGCTACAGCTGAAACAAAGCTCCAAAAGCCATCTTTTCCTCCAAACAGCCAATCAAACTTATTCTTGGAGTTGTCCAGAACTCCCCCACTGCTGTAGCCAGATTTGGAAAAGACCATTGGCACATCTGACTGGACTTCATGGAGGTAACATGACACCAGACACCATTTCTGGAGGCAACTCTGTGTTGAATGAAATAGCTAGTGGGGAAGAGGGCAGGCAGAGAGAAGATTATGGAATCCCCCATTTTTCCCTGCACAAGGAAAATGCCTACCTGACAACCCAATAAAACCTCTGTTATGTGTATGGTAGAGAGCCAATTCTAATTCTCAATTCACCACCCAATAAACAAGCATCAGGAGGATTCTAGGGAGAGGAAAACCCACCTATTTTCAAAATATGTAAGGTCAGCCAAGAATTTTAATCCCAATCTGCATTCCCAAGCTTAATGTGCTGACACTTGTTCCACCAAATAACTTAGAAATTGCATTTCTTCACTGCAAAACTTACTGAGGGTCATCCATTGGCCTCCATTCGACATAGTGGTAGAGTTTTTGTACGTTCTTCAGCCATTCTCTCAGCATGGCAGATGTGTTGTCAATGTTATGATCAGTGGCCACCCTAAAGAGAAAGAATAGGCATAAAAAAACAATTACTTGCATTTACGTCCTTTCTATCACCTCTTTGAACAGGCAACTCCTGGCTGCCAGCAGCTACACTATTAAGACTTTCCTGAAAAAAAGAAGATATACTAGACAGCACCTTCTCTAGGGCACTAACCTCTGCAGCAGCATTTCAAACAGCATAACTGTCTGGTTTGGTTCTGCAACCCAACAAGACAGACAGAGACTTCAGAGGATAATTAGAACTGCAGAAAAACCAATTACTACCAACCTGCCTTCCATTGTGTACCTGTATACTGCAAGAGTCAAAAAGAGGGCTGTGAAAATATTTACAGACCCCTCGCATCCTGGACATAAACTGTTTCAACTCCTACCCTCAGAACGACGCTATAGAGCACTGCACACCAGAACAACTAGACACAAGAACAGTTTTTCCCCGAACACCATCACTCTGCTAAACAAACAATTCCCTCAACACTGTCAAACTATTCACTAAAGCTACATTACTATTACTATTAGTCTGCTCATCGTTCCTATCACCCATTTCCTTCCACTTATGACTGCATGACTGTAACTTTGTTGCTTGTATCCTTACGATTTATATTGTTTCCCAGTATGATTTGATTGCTTATTTGTACCCTATGACTATCATTAAGTGTTGTACCTTATGATTCTTGATGAATGTATCTTGTCTTTTTATGTACACTGAGAGCATATGCACCAAAGACAAATTCCTTGTGTGTCCAATCACATTTGGCCAATAAAGAATTCTATTCTATTCTATTCTAAAAGGATAGTGACAAGAATCAGAGAATCCTAGAGTTGGAAAAAGCCATTATGTCTACCTGCCTGCTCAACACAATAATCCAAATTAAAACATTCCAGACAGATGACTGTCTAGTTTCTGCCTGAAAATAACCAAATCAAGGGGAGCCATTCCAGGTCATTAGTTCCAATGTTGAACTGTTCATAGTTCACTTGGTAAGTTTTAGTTTTGAACAATTGCATACTAATAAAGGTCAGGATAATTCATCAGTTGGAACAATAATTCATCAGTTGGAACAAAGTAATTAGGTTTTGTATGAACACAATACCGTTAACATTTTTAACAGACACATGCTCATATTGTTTATGCTTGTGAACGCTGTGTGAATTAAACTAATAACCCAACGGCAGGGCAGAGAGGGGCAAAGAGTAAAACTCTGGTAAGGACTGCTCACAAGCCCAGGATTTCCGTATCTGACAAATATGGCTGTAGATCGAGGTCTGCAGCTACTTTGGAGCAATAACATTCTCTTAGAAGATCATAGAGATTACTTATGAATAGTATCTTTCTATTCAATTCAAATTACAAAAGGTACATTTCTCACCAATCCACTCTGATGAGGGCACCCAGTCCAGAAAATCATCTGTCTTTCTATTCTGCTTGAGGACACATTCCATATTATCTACCTCCATAGTTCTACAAGATCAGACTAGACCAGGAGTGTCAAACTTGATTTGAGGAACACATCAGGGTTGTGTTTGACCTCAGAGGGCTGGAGTGGGCGTGGGCAGGGTGGGCATGGCCAGCTCAACGTCACTCATGTTGGGGGCGCCTGTGGCAGCCCGAGCACTCTGCCAGCGAAAATGGGCTCTCGAGTTCCGTTTCCGCCTGCGACGGCCTCCTGCAATCCTCTATCAGTGAAAATGGAGCTCAGGAGGGCCGCCCGCAGCCCTCGCGAGCTCTGTTTTCACTGGCAGAGGCACCGTGGGCCGGTCCTTTGCTGTTTCCAGGGTGGCCCCGTGGGCCAGATCTAAGCACCCCACGGGCCATATCTGGCCCCCAGGCCTTGAGTTTGACACCCCTGGACTAGGCCAACTAAGGACAGCCCTTTATCTTTTTAAATTTGGCAAACTCTTTAAAGTGACAAGTGGTGAGCCAGAATATGATTGGTTCAGTTATTCCACACACACCCTAATTTTGAAACACCCTTCCCAGACACGAAGACTGTTGGTACTCAGCCTGATAGCTCTACAATGTTGAGAAAAAAGTTTTTGCCCAGGGTTAGACTTCATACTATTTTAATCAGCTTTGGTTGATCCTGTTTTATCCTATCCTATCCACATGTAGTTTATAATATTTTAAAACTTATGAATTTTTTCAAAAGGAAGGGAGGGAGGGAGGGAGGGAGGGAGGGAAGGAGGGAGGGAGGGTTAAAGTCACACCTGGTGCAAGTTATGATTAAGTATGAAAATATCTCTTGCGACAGCTAGGAATATATATCTCCCTATCAACAGAAGACAGTCCATGTCTCTAATCTTCTTTATCATTTAATAGGACCTTGCAATTAAATTATATGGATCTAAGACACGATCTGCTCATGGAAAGTTAAAACCTTTTAAACTGGGGAGATGACAGAAATTTAGCCAACAACAGCTCAATGTAGAAATATAAACACACCAATTCCAGTATATCACCTTTTCTGCTTTATTGAAATAATAATTCCCCTGCTTCTTGGTATAGGGAGATTTGGATGTAGAAACTTTTACTGAAGCAAAAAGAAAAAAGAAAAGAAAAAAACCCTACATGCACATCTGTGCTTCCGTTTAACCTACCAAGCAGAGGAGAGAGATTATGAAAGAGACACAAGGCTTACACACATGTTCTCTTCATGGGGGTGGCAGAAAGTTTCTGGGTCATTTGTGATGTTATGTGAAAATGCTAGAATGGATAACTTGTCCAAGAGGAGATGAATACATTCACTGCAAACATTATTAAATTTACAGCAGAATACAAAAAAGGCTGTTGCCAATTTGGATTTTGCATCTTCTTTATTAAAAAGGAATAACAAATGGGATCGCGTTTTCATTTTTCCTTCATGCTTGTTTCATATTTCATATTTAGGATATTTGATTAATTAATGGCCCATTGGTAGCCTTAGGATATTTGCCTCCTAAAGCTGCAAGTAATTAGGCACAAGATTTCAGACCTAAACTTTTGAGAGGTCATTTTTCTAAAAGTCATGACTCTAGCCCTTGTGTTAGAAAATATACTCCTAAACAGATGAAGAACATTTCTACAAGCCAAATTGTTGTGAAATATTTTTATTTAAAAGCGGTAAGCATATCATCATGTATACAAACGCTTATACTCTCTTTATATCAAATCTATACACACACACATACAAACTACTCTACATTTAAAATTAGTCTTTTTTTTTCTTTATGGCACACAATCCAGTTTTACTACTCATTCTTGTAGCTATCATCTCTTGTTTCCTAGTCAGTACTCTCTGAAAAGAAATAAGGGAGGGAGGGAGGGAGGAAGGAAGGAAGGAAGGAAGGAAGAAAGGAAGGAAGGAAGGAAGGAAGGAAGGAAGTTTTTAGAACAAGTCATTTATAAATTGAGACTGACAACTTAAAGCATGATATCCAATCAGATATTTATTTTACTGAAAGGTAACTAAAAGAAGAGGAACATTCTTATTTGGCAATAAAGTGGCTGGCAGTAGCAATTTTGTATTTAACAAATAGAGCGTTATGACATCTAGATAATATTCAGCAAATCAGTCAGAGAATTAACGAAAAAATTCCATCTTTCTTCCATGTGTACATCCCTGTTTTGAGCCTCTGCTTATTTGCTTTGTGACTCGTGTCGGGGAGCAGAGAACAGCCTATTTTGCTATTTTTTTTAGTCCTGGTAGGAAAACTACTTTAATTTCTACCAAAAGAAACACTTTGTACTACCCGGTTTCCAGATTAAGTACCACATTGTGGTTTATGCAGAACAGGGAGAGAAAACACACCCCTAATACAAACAGAAATGTTTATTCCCCTATTTCCTCAACATAATATGAAATGCAATACTCTTATTAGTTTGGGTAGAATATAGGATACACAAAAAATGTGCTCCACTAATTATTTTGGGCAGAGAAACATTACAGAAAAAAAGTAAAATTACATTCCAGTACACCTGCACATCATAACGATACCAAAGAAAATTTTGAAGGTTTCAGTGATGCAAACAAAGCAATCACTATGACATTGGTATAGGGTGAGCAAAAGGTATGTTCATAGCAGGAAAAGTTTCAGTTAGATATTTTTTAAAAGTCAAAAAATTATAGGTTTCCACTAGAGCAGGGGTGTCAAACTCAAGGTCCAGAGGCCGGATCTGGCCTGCGGGGTGCTGAGATCTGGCCTCCGCGGCCGCCCTGGAAACAGCGAAGGACCGGCCCATGGTGCCTCTGCCAGCGAAAACAGAGCTCGGGAGGGCTGCGAGCAGCCATCCCAAACTCTGTTTTCACTGGCAGAGGGTTGTAGGAGGTCGTCGCAGGTGAAAACAGAGCTCGGGAGCCCGTTTTTGCTGGCAGAGTGCTCGGGTCCCCACAGATGCCCCCGACATGAGTGACGAGCCACACCCACCCTGGCCACGCCCACCCTGGCCCCCTGAGGCCAAACACAATCCTGATGCGGCCCTCCATGAAATCTAGTTTGACACCCCTGCACTAGAGGAACCTCTTTAGATTTGCTCCAGAGAATAACACATGGGCTACTCTGGTTATTTATAAAGGATACTCCATACAATTATTTGCTGCATGTTTTACCTCGCTTTAAAAGATGCTTAGAAACAAAAACCTCTTAGCATTAATAATCAAAAGGTATTATGCAGCAACTATTTTGCATTCTCCTTAGTAATGGAAGGAGAAATGGAAAGTGCAGCAGAAGCAGCTGATGTGGAAAAATATAGAAAGCTTGCCAATGGAATACAACTTTGTTTGACCAGCTCACACAAACCGTAAGATTCCAGCAACTACACAGTGATTGCACAACAGAAGACTTATGGGGAGGCGCATCTGGCCAACAGTAGTCAGATTTTTAATTTCTAAATGAACAAATATGTAAGACTACAGATGCCATAAAGAAAAAAATAATAACAGGATCAAAACTCTTAATCCTCACTCAGAACTGCCAACAGTTTGCTTCACAAAAGAAAAATAATGCTTCCTCGTAATTAGAAATTTGTATGGCTAGTCTTCTAACTCAGCCAAGGAAGCACCAATCTAGTCTTCACTACTGGACAACTTCCAGATGTGTTGCAACTACATCACCCAAAATTCCCAATCAATATAATATCATTGGAAGTTCTGAGTTTATTAACTATGGATCAATCATGTTCATAGTTAATTAACTATGGATATTGCTTTGCTTGTTCAAATGTGTGATGTGTGAATCTAGTATCAGAAGCAAACTTAGAGAAGACAGGGATTTCATTAATGTACCATCCCTATTGCTGCAAATCTTCCCGCATGGCATGGTGAAAGGATGGTCTTACTTGTCCAGGTACCTCTCCAGATTTACCGGTAGTATCACAATCAGGGGCATCCACAATGAAATGATTTTAAAAAACAACAACCTCAAGGTCATAGTTGAAATCCATCCCTTTTTGTGTGCCACATGTCAGAATTAAAAAGGGTGGATCTTCAATTGTGCAGACCGCAACTGCACAATTGTAGCCCCGCCCTTTTAAATTCTGACTTGTAGCACACAAAAAGGGATGGATTTCAACCATGCAATTGCAATCACTATTTTCTCTTTGATTTAATTTTTACCCCTTTCTCTGATGTCTCCAATCGTAACATCTCAGAACAGTTATCTACACCGGCATTTTCTGCAAGTCACTTAAGAGGTGTAATTTTTCCAGGTTTCTGCAGAAACCCAAGGATAAAAATTGGCAGTTGATTTTAGGAATAACAAAACTTTATTAAAATTGTTACAGAGAAAGATAAAAACAGAAACTAATATATAGAATAAAAAAGAAGAGAGGAAAAAGAGGGAACAAAGCCAAAAGTGCACAAAAGAAAAAAGAAAGTCTAAAGTACTTTCCAATTTTTATAGCTATTTTAAATGTAAATATAAATTTACCTCTTACTCTATGATTGCATCATAATTTTTATTTCTTCTATAATTATTTTTTAAATCATCAAAACCATAAGTCATAAGTTCATCTTTTTCTGTTTCATCCAAAAAGTTTATAAAGCTTTCCAGTCAACCATAAAATTATTTAACGTCTTTTTCTCTTATCAAAGACACCAATTTGGTCATCTCTGCAAGTTCCACTCATCTTCAGGACCCATTCCTCCATTGTGGGTAATGCAATCTCCCTGCAATTTACCTAATTTTAGGAAACTCTTAAGGCAGATATCAGGGAAAAAATGCTGCACTAAATCTGATATGCACAGATTGTACTTAATTTACTTTCAAGGCCCTTTTAGTCTGCTTGTCAATGAGACTAATTTCAGTCTAGATAGGAGAAAGTTTCCTTTTCTCTAAGGAGAAACTAACAGTTTATTTACAAACCTCACAGTATGTTAAACTTTAAAGCAAGTCTTCCTTCATTTCATGGTTCTCAAGGTGACAAATTCCTTTAGACACTCTGCTCTTAATCTTACTTTCCTCTTGAAGATCTATTCTGACAAGGAGAATGGTTCTCAGAAGAGAGCTACAGGGAAAAAAATGCTTTAAAAACTCATAATTGCAGTCTCAAATACCAGCATGTCACTATTAGCCTTCCTATCCTAAACGATGTATGTAAAGAGCATTTTTACTCTTTCACTTTTCCTCATCAGGCATTTTCCAGTCTGATAGCATAGCTTCAGGTAATTGAAGTAATCAGGTAATTCACTGTCAGTAAATATTTTCAGGAATACCAGTCACTGGGGCTTTTGAAAAATCTATCTAAATTTTTTGTTTCAAAAACCAAAACCAAACAAAGGCACACACTCCTTTTCTATCAGTCATGCAGCTGAACCAATAATAGACCCTGAGTGATTGAACAATGCAGAATAAAGATACCAGCCAGACATCTGGATGTAACAATGCACAAATTATATAATTGAGCAGGTACCACCAGCCAAATTTCAAAAGGGAATGTAAACAGAATAGAGTGTTTTACCTTAAAACAGCGTTACCTTAGAGCAGTGTTTCTCAACCTTGGCAGCTTTAAGATGTTTGGGCTTCAACTCCCAGAATTCCCCAACCAGCATGCTGGCTAGGGAATTGTGGGAGTTGAATTCCATGCATCTTAAAGCTGCCAAGGTTTGAGAAACCTGGTCTTAAGAGTTTGGCCAGTGAGGAGCCTGTGGATGTCATGCCAATCACAATGCATCTACATGAACCCCACTAATCTTGAAATCCTGCCAGGTAGTGAAATTTTGCAAAAACACGCCACTCTTGCACAAAATCTCATGAAGGTTTGGCCATGTATATGTATAGAGCCGAGGTGGCGCAGTGGTTAGAGTGCAGTACTGCAGGCTACTTCAGCTGACTGTTCAGCAGTTCAGCGGTTCAAATCTCACCGGCTCAAGGTTGACTCAGCCTTCCATCCTTCCGAGGTGGGTAAAATGAGGACCCAGATTGTTGGGGGCAATATGCTGACTCTGTGAACCGCTTAGAGAGTGCTGTAAAGCACTGTAAAGCGGTATATAAGTCTAAGTGCTATTGCTATTGCTATAGTATTATTATTTGATATCTATACAATGTGTATTTAATTACTTACAAACACTAATTCAACATACTGGTGGGGGAACTCTGGGAGCTGACATTATAAAGGCTGAGATACACTGCATTAAAGTTTTAGCATCTTATGCAGATATTTTTTTAAAAAGATACCAGGAAAGATAAACAAGCACAAAATCCTGTACAACCAATGTATGTACCCATGCTTAACCCCTCTCCTCCCATCCCAACTCATGATCAATATTGCAGTTTTCCTGAGGCAGATCAGACTTAGAGGCATCCACAGGATCTGATGCTTTCATCACAATGACAACAGCACAACCTCTAGTGCACGGCAAGCTCTCTCCCTTTTGCATATGCACGCAACATCACACCGTATATACAAAAGGGCAGAGCTTGCTAACACCTGTTTTAGTGAACCTTCAGGTTCCCAGGCCAAGAGTGGAGACCAAAATATCACCTCTCCCATCAGCTCCTCAGTGCCCTTACTCTACAGCTCATCACAAAAAAGTGCAATAAATTACACAAAGGTAAACATTCTGCTGTAAAATATATCTGCATAGATTCCATGTACAATTAAGTTCGCACACCTTAGAGCTACATAAGCATAGTTCCAACAGATAGAGTATGTCTATGTATATCTAAGACTGCAAGTGAGTAGACCATGGTGATCTAATCAGAATCAGAGATTTGCTAGCACAGCAAGAGAAACATTGCCAAATTAAGTCTGTTTTAATTCTGACGTCAGTTATATTCCTGTGGTGCAGCTTCTTGGAAAATTACCTTAAGAAGCAGACAAGGCATAGTTAGTTCTTTAGCCCTCTGCGTTTCTAAACATGACTCCGCATTTTCCTCTCTTGAAAGGTACGCCTGTCTGATGAATAAAAAGGCAGAAACAAATTGAGTCTACACTAACTAAAAGCATAGAGGAGCAAAAAGCTGAATATTATGTTACTGGAAGTGGAGAATACTATGACTACAAAACATTGTACCTAATGGGCTTATCTACCTAAAGTCATAGTGCTTTTGATAGTAGGAGGAAATTTCACAAGAAGCACATCCAAAATTACTATCTGGAATCCTCCTTTTACTCTTCTCAAAGATCATCCCTTAAGGGTCTGAAGGACTTCAGGACTTTGCTTCATAATAGCTTGCTTTCTTTTTTCCTCATTCTTTGTTACACCTTGTCTGTCGAAGAAAACTGGGGGCACAGGCTGAATTTTGTGCAATTCTGTTTTCAGTTAAAGCAGCCCTTTGCTATGGATTTTGTGTTAGTGTTAGTAATTCATGGAAAGTAGCAACAGCTTTTTTTCCTTGCTCATTTTTTTTGGGGGGGGGAGATTTGAGAGGGAGTTACGGGTGGAAATAAAATGCCTCTGGAGTCTATCCTTAAAACCTCTCCTGAATGACCTTTAACACCAAAAGCTATTGAAATTTAATGGCAAAACACTTGATACAGTTTTGGTTCTTGCAGATGGTTGATTGTTTATTATTAAAAGTAGAAGTGGAAGTGACTTATCTCCTAGCCTCATGCTTCCATTTCTGGTCTTATTTTAAAAATAAATCAATTAAGTATCATGCTGTTAAAATCAGCCATTTTGCCAGCAAACATTGTCAATCTATCTTGGGTTTGCTTGAGGACCAAAAATGGTGTATTGGGGGGGACTGCACACAATCTGTGAGCCACAAAGCAGCTGTCTACCTTTGCACAAAGCTACGAACCAGAGTTTACAAACCACAATGGTGGGTTCATACAACACTGTCAAACAAGCTTAATGGCGTGTGAATGATTAGATAGGCCAGTCTTCTTCAACCCTGTACCTTCTAGCAGTGTTGCAGTACAATTGATATAAAGATCTTTCTTTATATGCTAAGGTAAAGGTAAAGGTTCCCCTCGCACATATGTGCTAGTTGTTCCCGACTCTAGGGGGCGGTGCTCATCTCCGTTTCAAAGCCGAAGAGCCAGCGCTGTCCGAAGACGTCTCCGTGATCATGTGGCCGGCATGACTAAACGCCAAAGGCGCACGGAACGCTGTTACCTTCCCACCAAAGGTGGTCCCTATTTTTCTACTTGTATTTTTATGTGCTTTCGAACTGCTAGGTTGGCAGAAGCTGGGACAAGTAATGGGAACTGAAGCACCAAATTCTGAATTTTACAGACGTTCACATATATCAATGAAGGACATAAGAGATATTTTATACAGGGCTTTGCAGTGGGAAACATAAGTCAGTTTCAGATCCATCCCCACTTACTGTATTATCTTACAGAGTTTAACAACCCATTCTTTAATCCTCAATCTAACTCTTGATTCTCCAGCCTCATTCTTGACTTTATGCAAGAATTTGCACTGAGGTCAAGTATCTCTGGCAAGATTCCAGAGATTAAAGAGAAGGACTAATTAAATTCGCTAAGCAGCAGAGATTTCATTCTCTGAAATAATATCTACTAGGAGGAAGCATATATACTAGGGCTGTTGTACTAGGGGTGGGTTCTAACTTACCTCGCTGCCGGTTTGCTTCCTCCCGCGCCTCGTGGCCGCGCCTCATGGCCGCGCCTCATGGCCGCGTGCGCACTTAGCACGCGCGCAGTCCCAATTTTTTTTTAAAAAAAATAAAAAATACAAAAACGCTGAAAACAAGATGGCGACGCATGCACAGTGCCAGAAACTCGGCTTCTGCGCATGCGCAGAAGAAAAAAAAATCAAAAAAAATTCAAAAAAAAAGATGGCGGCGCCCACGGCCCAGCACCGACCGAACCGGATCCGTGACGTCATTGTGACATCACCAGCAGGTCGCTACCAGTTCAGGAGAACCGGTCCGAACTGGGAGGAACCCACCTCTGTGTTGTATCCTCTGAAAGACGTGGCATGGCTGCTCCAAAGCACCCTGCCCCAGGTCCTCTCCACATGTACATTGGCTGGCATTCCCAAGCTTTCAGCGAAAATATGGTATGTGCAGACACATGCAGATGACCACGGAACATCTTCAAAACAGCTGTGCTAAGCCTGTAAGACTGTGTCAATGCTTCAAAGAGAAAATGCTTTGCAGGGTCCTAACATTTTCCACAATTTCCCCCAAACTCTGTACAATATAATTTCCACAACATGTGCCTTTTTACAGAGATGCATAACAAAACTATTTACCACTGAAACAATGAAAACAATGAAATCCAAACTCACCACCACTGAAATATATGACCTAACCTGGCCAGTGGGGAGAAATTCACTCTATTAATTAATCCCATCCTATTTTTCGTCAAATAATGAGGCAATCTTCTAGGTGGCAGAAGTTGGTGTCAATGTTCTATTTTTGTGTTCTTGCTAAGATTCATGTTTCGGACATGGAAAACTGTCACAGATTACAGTGGTCTTCAAGGGTGGTTGAGGACCTTGTGTCTATTAACTGCCAGACCATTTGGTAAAATGGACTATCTTACAATTGAGTCACAAAATATTATGAGATATGTCGACTACTAAGGTCTGCCCTAGATCAGCAATTCCTGAATACTTTGGTCTCTGAACACCTTTACATTCTTAAAGATTACTGAGGATCTCAAACACCTTTGGTTTATGTGGGTTATGTCTATCGATATGTACTGTATTAGAAATTAAAACAGGAATTTTAAAAGTATTTATTTATTTGACTGAAAAGGTGTCAGGAACTGAGGACTACTGCCCTGGATTATTAAGTAAATCCAGATAGGAATAGAGAGGCTATTCTTACTTTCAGTGGCAAGCAGACCCCATGATTAATGTCATGAAACCAAGGAAATGAATAGACACTGTTTTTACCATTCAGCTGCACAGGGATCTGGTTGCACAGATTATTAGGCGGTCCTCCAGATTAAACAGAAGAGAAAAATTGTTTCTTAATGTTACACAAAAGAACAGCTTTGTTCAAGAAATGAATATCATTTCATGTCTTTTGGGTTGAAATGCTGTACAAGTGCTTCTTAACAATAATGGACTAACTTGCACCTGCTTTCAGCAAAGCTAGTTTGCCAATATCCCTTTCCTTCTCCTCTCATCAGAATACCAAGTCTGCTGAATGAATCCCTTTATCTATTTCTATCCAGATATTAATTTATTTTATTTAAAATACTCTACCCATCTTTAAACTAGAACTCTGAATTTTGATTTGTGTATTTAACACATTGATATAATTAAACATGATTCTGGGCAGCATACAGTTAAAACAATATAACAAGTATCAAAACACTTTAAAAACAATGGTTATATACAAACAACCAAGCCATAAATTAGCCAATAATATTTTAGTCTAATGAGTGTGTGAACTGACCCATATAGTTAGTCTATAATTTAGTGTAATGAATACAACCATAAACTTGGTCTGAGTAAACTACAAGTCCAGAGGTATAGAAGTCATGTAAACACAGTCAGTAAGATACCTTCTTCCACCGGCAAGTCAACTTAGGGGAGAAGAAATAAAATGGCAACAGCTGAATGGGGGCAATACAGCCCAATAAAGATGTCTATAAGATCTTGGCAGGGGCATCTTTTTGGATCGTGCTCACAGTCTTAGCAAGCCTTCTCTTGCATGCTATAAACAGCAAATTTGAACTCCAGTAGATCATAGGAATTTTCTCAGCATAGCAATAGCAATAGCACTTCATAGTGCTTTACAGCCCTCTCTAAGCGGTTTACACAGTTAGCATATTGCCCCCAACAATCTGGGTCCTCATTTTACCCACCTCAGAAGGATGGAAGGCTGAGTCAACCTTGAGCCGGGTGAGATTTGAACCGCCGAACTGCAGTAGCAGTCAGCTGAAGTAGCCTGCAGTGCTGCACTCTAACCACTGCGCCACCTCGGCTCCTCATGATCTCTGTGAAGTAACACGTTTAGGGAACTGAAAGTGTTTCTTCAGTTTTTGACTCACTTGCGAAAGTTTCTTTCATAAGAAAAGAAGGATGTTACTCCTGATATGAACAGAAATGTAAAAGGTAAATTGTCAGTTCTCTAATGCTAATAAAATGTATATGTATACCTAAAGCCTTTAGCCAGTAAAGGTTAAACTCTAACAACTATCACTCTTTTTTTTTTACATCGTATCTTTAGAGACGCAGCTCTGCAAAATTCCAATTCCAATTCTATGCTCTGCAGTGCTATTAGGCAATCTCATTATTTCATCAGCCACTGTCCATGGATTCTAAATATATTTTTGCAACCTCTGCGTGTAGTTTCACTTCTTCATTCCACGCTCCTGTAGAGTCCATACTGTATGTATTATGATGTGTGTGTGCCTAGTGTATACGTGTATATAGGGGATCCCAGAGGAATCTTACAAAGATTCCTCTGGGATCCCCTATAAAGTGCTTAAGCTCTCAAAAACAGGTATGCCACAGAGAAAAGCAAAGGCTCCAACTCAGCACCATTCTTTAGGATATTAATATTAATGGATGACTGGATGCTCAAACTTTTCCTGCCATGAGCCTAATATCAGATTCAAAGAAAAGAGGCAACAGTTATGTCATTTGTGTTAAGAAATTAAAAGTTTCAGGAATAGGAGGGAATACAAAAAGGACCAGGAACCAGCAGAAAATCTGGGCAGAGAAACATCTTAGGGGTTGAGAAGATGCAGGGATATGGTTTGTGTGAGGAGCATTTTGAATGCACATTTTGTGTGATGGTGAAACAGTGAATAAAATATAAGTTAAGGTTGTTCTAGACAGAATTGAAATGTAATTTTGGAAGGGTGAGTGTGTATGTGAGAGACAGCATGTGGTTTCTTTGCAATATGAAGGATTCAATAGAGAGGCTGTGTTTTTCAGATGAGAACCTGTCTTGTATGCAGGTTCTAGGGAATGTTATTTATCTTTCAACCTTAATAGTAAGCCTTTCTTTGAACTAGATGTTATGAAACTGGCTGTGTCCTCCATGGTAACCATTCGGTAAACATTTATTCTCTTATGACAGTCATTTTGTGGTCGCAGCCTTGACAAACTTTCGACATGTTCAAATGTGTTCCACAACCCCAAAATGTTCTAAAGAAGTTAGGAAAAGCTATCTTCTGCTCTAGTCTAGATTGAATATTCTCTGCCCCTCTCAGTGTGTTGAATTTAATACAACTGACAAAAAAGACCTATTGTAGTGGTGGGGAGGAATAAGATACTAATCTCTAGGGCTAAGCATACCTGAAAATGATTTAGAATTATTCTGGATTTCATGGGAGCACGGTGCCTCTTCCTTATTCACTGAAGCAGCCTGATAGTTTTCAGACTTTTGCATAAGTCAAAAAAAAGATGCTACAAATTAAAAAAATTACAGTTGATGAGACTTCTAAATCAGCAGCATATTTTCTCAGAGACTTGCAGAAGCTTGGTAGAAGTCAGCCTGCCTAAAGCCCAATCAGCTAGGCCAGAGCCATGCCGAAACACTTCAAACTATGAGCCCCACTTATCTCAGTCAACACCAATATTGTTTTGTTCAGTGCACTTTCATCTCTGGTAATTACTATGTTTATTTATTTATTTATCTATATCCTGCCTTTAATATTTTTACAAATAACTCAAGGCATTGAGCATATCTAACACACCTTCCTCCTCCTATTTTCCCCACAATAACAATCCTGTTGTGAGATGGGTTGGGCCGAGAGAGAGTGACTGGCCCAAGGTCACCCAGCTGGCTTTCGTAGCTACCGTAGGGCTTGAACTCACGGTCTCTAGCTTTCTAACCTGGTGCCTTAACCCCTAAACCAAACTGGCTTTCTTTTAGTGCCACTTTCCCATCTTGGCTCTAGGGTTCGATTCATTTTTTTCTCCAGAACCCATTAACTGAAATGGCAGATGTAACTGAAAGAAATCATGTGTGGTTTTATGTGCATTTTTCATTAACCTGTACACACCCTCTTTTAAAACACATTAGTCTATGAATTGGGTTTTCCTTTTTATTTTTGTTAATGAACACCATCACAGAATTCTGAAAAGAATGAACTTCGGAGCCCAAGTATATTCTAAGTAGCACATACGATTAGGAAAAACAAATATGGCTAATCCTTATAAATCCTGGCCCACACAAAGTTCTATTCCATTCCCCGTTATTATAAGAAATTTGAATTTAATGGAATGATTCTTGGACAACTGAGACAAAGAACAAAAAGTCAAAATTAAATATGATATTAGACCAATAGTATTAAATCAACAATATGGGGAAATTAAAAGTTATCCTAAGATGTTTAAATTCACTCCTGCGCTCCTTCTTTCTCCCACAACATTTACAATTATAGAAACATATTTTTTCAAGTTTCTTTTTGGCATTCCCTGTTATTTTAAATTGATTTTGCAAGGACCAGAAACATTTGCCATTTGATAGTTGAGAAAAAAAAATACTTGTAAAGGATTGAGTGTACTATTCACCCAGCTCAAAGATAATAGTTAAATACGGAGCAAGATTACCCAGTGATCCAAATTAATTGTTAACAGCTTTAATTTATAGTTTTTTTAAAAAAAGTATTACTTATTTTCTGATAGCTGAACTCTTAAGATTTCACTTTAATACAATAGCTACATTGTGTGTTTACTATTCAATGTTATTCATACCTTTAGGATGTTTTGAATTGATAGGAAAAGCACCAAGTTAATACCACACAAGGGATTGGTAAAATAACATGGAAACGGACCCCAATATCAACCTCTATACTATACTATGTGCAAGAAAGAAATATCCTCGGTACCTTGCATACAGAATACGTTTACCTAAAACTGGACTCTTTGGAGGGAAGAATGCAGAAGTAAATTATCAGTTTAACAGACTGCAAATATCCATTAAATCCAAATTGGATTCTATACATAGGTATACTTATGAATGGGATTTTATGCATGCATATTTTACCTACATACAGAAGCATATACCATATAGATATATTTTGTCCACTGCATCAGTAATCTGCTAAACCATGATCTGCTAAATAGAGGATTGGCTGTAGGTACTCAAATGTAATTCAACCAGTACTAGGATCAAAAAATTATGCATTCATTTTACAAATTCATGGGAGATGTGCATTTGACCAAGAATAGTCATGAAATAAACATGCTAGAACATAGAGCATAGAATACAAGGGTTGGAAGGGACTTTGGAAGTCTTCTAGTCCAACTCCCTGTTCAAGCAGGAGACCCTACATCATTCCAGAAAAATGACTGTCCAATTTCTTCTTGAAAATCTTTAGTGATGGAGCATCCACAACTTCCAGAGATATTCCACTGGTTAATTGTTCTCACTGTCAGGAAATTTCTCCTCAATTCTAGGTTGGATCTCTCTTTGATAAGTTTTCATCCATTACTTCTTGTCCTGTCCTCAAGTGCTTTGGTGGATAGATCAACCCCCTTTTCTCTCTGATACCCCTCAGTCCTCGAAGAACGGCTATCTTAACACTCCTAGTCCTTCTTGTCATTAGACTAGACATACCTAGTTCCCTTAATCTATGCCAGAACAACAGAAGTCATGCTGGGTTAAAAGAACAGTGCAGAGGCAGGCCACTGCTAAACATAAGCAGCAATAAGCAAAAAAAAAAAAAATTGGAACTACAATTCTCCTCAGCATTCAGTTCTGATGGACACGCATTTGTAGACGGGGGAACAAGGGAGATGGGCAGGACTCCCAACGTCTTTCTATAAAGTG
The DNA here is from genome assembly GCA_003457575.1 of Thermophis baileyi. Classification (NCBI taxonomy): domain Eukaryota; kingdom Metazoa; phylum Chordata; class Lepidosauria; order Squamata; family Dipsadidae; genus Thermophis; species Thermophis baileyi. The sequence goes on from QLTV01001021.1 coordinate 1,370,012, forward strand.
AGTTTCCAACAAGTCCTGGGGTTGCAACCAAACCACACACATCCAATGTACAGAGAGTGGAAATAGAATCAGAACTGGCCCTCCATTTTACATTTATCACCTACTAAGCTAAAGGCACTAGATGGGCTTCAGAGAAGCAATAAATTTCTTTGCAGGAAGAACTGTGATCAGAGAAGAGAAGACAGGGTTTCAGCAAGTCAAGAGGAAAAAAGAAAAGATATTTAAAAGTAACCTAACTCCTTTCCCCAATTTTAATCCTCAACAGTGATCACCAATACAAATATATATCTTGTTCTTTAAACACTTGCACTCACCAGAGACCATATTAGGAAAATTTCCATTACAAAACCATTATCAACCATCTTTTGACCTCTTCAAGCTCTCCTTCAAGTCTCAGGTATACAAGATGAATTCTGGCAATAAACTTTTTTGGAAGCAGTTCCTAGAAGCTGGAGGCTGCCAAGCAGACAGCTATGATCTCACCAAGCTAAAATGACAACTCCTTGGGAGAGTCAGTCTGTTTTATTGGTCAAGCAACCAATCTCTTCAGTGCCAGAAAGGAACCTCTCTATCCCTCTCTAGCTTACTGTTTACATTAATTTTCAGATGAGACCCAAAATAATAAAAATACCTGATGAAGGGAAAGAGAAGAAAAAAAGGGAGGAAGAAGGAAAGAAGGGGACCCAGAGGTATGTTGTGTTCAGAGGCACTTGCTGAGTTTGTTGTTTTTGATTTTGTTTTTAATGTTTAAATGTTACATTTTAGTTGGGATTTGTTATATTTATTTACCCATTTGTTTGCTCATCTGTAACTGCATGTGCCAGGAGCTCCTTGCAGCAAGGTGGCACCATAGAGCCACTCTTGGGGCCATTTGAGTAGCTGCTGGGCTCCCACTGGCAAGAAGCACAATGGATCACTGTAGCGGCAAGATAGCAAGAAGAGGCTGACGATGGTGCCAGATAAGAGGCCTTAGTAGAGGCCATTGGCATCATCTCAACGCCAGGGAGGGATAGAGTTGGAGGACCAGCATGTGGGGCCCTGGGCCCGTGCGGAGATGTATGCAGTTGAGATTTGTATTGTTGGTGGTTGTTCAGTGTGGGTAGAGAATTTGTTGGGGGGGGGGTGAGCCTAGGACAGAGTAGCCCAGGGGGAGGATGGACTGGGGAGGGATGTGAGAGGGAGAGGTATTATTGATACTGTGATGACCAGAGGGATACATGGTAGGAATCTGGGGCTGGGCCAAACTCAGAGATGCCAGGAACACTGTTTGAGAGTGATCCTGACATCTGGCCCCCACCATTCACTCTGAGGGCCAGGTAGCCCCTTGGTAGCCCTGAGTCTCCTTGGTAGCCCTGAGATCCGGCTGCTGCTTTTGAATGCCAGCTTGGTGCATAATAAATCTGCCCTCATCCACGATTTGTTAATGAGGGTGCCAACTTGGTATACATAACTGAGACTTGGGTAGGCCTAGAGGGGGGGAGGTCTTCTCTCGGAAATATGCCCACCTGGGTTTCAGGCAGTGGTGAAATCCTGCCAGTTCTTGTCCGGATTGTGTGTGCCAGTAGCGGCGGCAGCGCGTGGTTCGGCAAACCGGTAGCAGCGGCAGCGCGAGGCTCCGCTTACCCGCCTGGACGTAGTTACTTCCTGGTTTTAACCCTCTGTAGCGGCGGCAGCACGAGGCTTCGCCTACCCACCCGGACGTCGTTACTTCCTGGTTAACCCTCTGCACATGCGCAAAGCCTTCTGCGCATGCGCATAGGGTCAAAAATCGGATGTGATGACGGCACGCGCACAGCGTGCGCACTTCCGAACCAGTAGGGAAGGTAAATAGATTTCACCCCTGGTTTCAGGTTTGACATCAGCTACAACCTCAGCAAAGAGGTAGGGCTGGGTGGCTTTTGCCATCCACAAGTCACTAAAGGTTCTTAAATGTTCCACTCAGTGTTAACTTGATGATCTTCTGGACTCCTATCTACTGCTCAAAGAGCAGGTGGGAGGTGTGGCCAAGAGGACCTTTGTTCAGGTTCATCATATGCACCTGTTATGCCTTTTCCTCAACTGGAAGGCTCTTCAGTCATTCATTCATGCCCTGGTCTCCTCGTGATTGGATTACTACAATGCACTGTACATGGGGCTGCTCTTGAAGACTAACTGGAAGCTACAGCTAGTTCAAAATTAGTGGCACAAGCAGTAATGGGTGCCTTACAGTATGCCCATGTGTCACCACTGTTCCAAAAGCTGCATTGGCTGCAGTTGGCTTCCAAGTGCATTTCAAGGTGCTGGTTATTACCAGTCAAACCCTGGATGTCATAGAGGGCCTGGATATCTGACAGACTGCTTGTTTCCAATCAGTTCTTGATGCCCCCACCCTCTAGAACAGCATCTCTCCAGACATATGGATGGTGTCCTCTAAAAGATCCCAGAAAGCTTTGGTCCCAGGTCTGGGGTTGATGTTCATACTTATTCAATGGCCCATTTTGTTCGGATGTTTTTGTGTTCTATTAGATTATTTTAGCATGCCTCTGTGATTCAATGTTTTTAGTTGTTTTTATGTTTTCCCTAGTTTTGTAAACCCCCCAGAGTCCACTGGAGTTGCGCAACCAATACATTTAAATAAATAAAAATAAAAATGACAGGCAAGACTTTTTTTATGCTCGGACTAATCTTCGTCCTCTTCAGGATTTGTACTTGTATATGAGATATTCAAATGGCCGTCAGTTTTAGTGAATTACCTTTGAGTACCATAAGGATGGTTGTGCTGATCACAGCAACAGAAAGAAATCTTAGTCAGGTTGTTCCAGAAATCTGATAACTACTTATGAAAGGCACAAAGGATCATTCTGACCAAAGCAATTTTCTGTTCACGGTTCATGTGATTCACAAATAAAACAACAGAAGCCGCTTTGGTTAGGAGGCCAACAAGCTCCCTGGGAAAACAGTAAAATTCTGCTCCTTCTCCCCGCCCCCCCCCCCACAACTAATAAACCTCAGTTTTACACTTAACTTTACAGTTGCATGCGGAGTTGATCTGTCCCGTGTCTACATGATTACTTATGTTAGTCTTCATATCTCCAGCTCAGTCTACAAGAACAATTCTGGCACATCTCTGAACTATTCTTTTTTTCATCTGAAGTTCAGCATTAAAGCAATTCCAGAAGCCCTTGTTCTAGACTCTTTTCCTTTTTTTTCTTTCAATTAGGTTGCACACATTCATTAACTCCAACAGACTTGTAGCTTCCTTTGTGCTACCTAGATGGATTCTTGTAAATTCCAAAAGAGAGTTATTTGAAGTGAAGGGTGAATTTTGTTTCTAGATGTAATTAAAAATATGCAGAGTAGCAAACTAGGTACCAGAATTCGGGGAATCTACCTAATATCTCATCACAAACAAAAGAAATCTGCAGGTTGAGCAGATTTTGCTGAGGGCAATGCATTGAGTGAGGTCATGTGTCACTCTACAAGCATGCCACTAAAAAGATGAGAGGACATCACTAGTCAGTGAAATTCCACAAATGATTTCCTGGGTAGCTCAAAGGTTTTGACGTTTATCCATAATGAATGAACCTATACAACCAAGGAATCTTTTTGACCTCTCGAGGCCCTGGAATCAATGCAACTATTTTTAGACATGTAGAAGCCCTTAGCATAATTCTAAGTCAAAAGATAAGTGACAGGCCCAATTTTGACTAACTAAAACACATGGACCCCTGCAGAAAAGTATAACATGAGCCATAGTATAACATAGAACTGTAAAATGTCTTAAGGAATAGAATCACTTAAATCTGGGGAAATTCTGACAGTGAGAACAAATAACCAGTGGAATGAGCTGCCTCCAGAAGTTGTGGGTGCTCCATCACTAGAGGTTTTTAAGATATTGGACAGCCATTTGTCTGAAATTATATAGGGTCTCCTGCTTCAGCAGAGGGTTGGACTAGAAGACCTCCAAGGTCCCTTCTGATTCTGTTATATTAAGGGTAAATGGCAAGCATTCTTTACAAATAGAAACTACAAGCTCCTGTTAAATTTGGTTCTTTTGGATGGTTCTTCTTTTTTCTAAATGCAGAAAATTTTATAATGTAAAACACCCAGCATCACTGGGAATGGAGGGAGGAAGGAAAGAAGGACAAAATAGTTGAATTAAAGCTTAAACAAGAAGTAGCCAATGAAAGTATTTTGCCAAATACAATTTGGCATGCTCCAGAGATTGCACTACATCAGAAGGACTGGAAACAGAATTTAGAAAATACCCAATGTTATAATGAACAAGAGCAACTTTGGTGAATATGATAATGCAGATATTGAAGCAGGATCTGATGTTCTACTTCATTCCACAAAATTTCTCACACTGGCCCAGCAGGTAACAGCAGTAGCACTTAGACTTATATACCGCTTCACAGTGCTTTACAGCCCTCTCCAAGCGGTTTTACAGAGTCAGCACATTGTCCCCAACAATCTGGGTCCTCATTAAATCTCATTAAAGTAAATTAGGAGAAGCCCTGACGAAACAAATACCGGTATAAAAACTGGAATAGCAGATATTTGCAGTGGAATACATGTTCAGTAAACACAAATACTGTATACACACACTCCATATGCTACGTTCCTCTCCTTTCGCCTGCTTTATCATACCTCTTTTCTCTCAACTAACGAAGGTTTGGTGTGCTCCAATGCTGTTCAGCATCTTTATATCTCCAGAAGGTTTTTAGGACAGACTTCCTCAACTTAGATGCCCTCCAGATACTCTATATGGACATGAACTCCAGAGTTCCCTAATCATCACAGCTATTTCCGAGTATTTTAGGGGCTGAAGTTTACCCATGTGAACATATATATGCTAGACTAGAGAATGGAGAGACAAGCCAGAGCCTCTGCATGGTATTGAATTTGGACTCCAAGTAACTGGACCTTATGAGAATGAAATCCATAGAGGAAGGTCACTGGGTAAAATCACATCAGGAGAGAATAGAGAGGCAGAGGACGAAAAAAAAAAAGAGAAAAGAATGTAGGCAAATCTAATTCTTTTGCTATAACAGTTATAACAACACTGCCCTATTCTACAGAATGAAGGGATACTTTAAGAATATACTTTGTTATTTTACATACACAGATTGGAAGGAAGCATATCAAGAGCTAAATCCAATAAACTGGATGCTTTGTTATTCAATTTTCCTAACCACTACAAAAAGGCTGATATACCAAGCAGATACATGGTTCTGCCTGACAGAATCCTAGCTTCAGACACAGGAAATTAAAGCTCTACTTTCCAGGTTGCTTGTAAGATAGCACTTATAGCAATAGCAATAGCGCTTAGACTTATATACCGCTTCACAGTGCTTTTACAGCCCTCTCTAAGCGGTTCACAGAGTCAGCATATTGCCCCCAACAATCTGGGTCCTCATTTTTACCCACCTCGGAAGGATGGAAGGCTGAGTCAACCTTGAGCCGGTGAGATTTGAACCGCCGAACTGCAGCTAGCAGTCAGCTGAAGTAGCCTGCAGTGCTGCACTCTAACCACTGCGCCACCTCGGCTCCACTCCTGCATTGATTCTCCTGCATTGATTTCCAGGAACAAAAGTGACCCGTTTTAGCTCTTGCTGCATTCATATTCAACTCCTTCTTCCATCAAGCCCAATTGATGCCTTCTCCAATTATGAAAGCAATCCACCTCTCCATGGCTCTTGTGAGACTGGAGGAGCCTCACTATCAATAATCCATGGAATCAAATGCCTAGCGAGGAGAAGCATCATGCAAAGACAATGTATCTATTTCTTGGAAGAACATTAAGCCCTTTTTTAAATAATAAATGATTGACAATTTGATGTACACCTTTTAAAAACTGTTTCAAGCTAAAGTCAATATGATTAATATGATTAACTTCTCCCCAACTTATTGCTTCCGGAAATCTGCCTTCCACAAGCATTTTTCTTTCTGAAACATAAATGGGGGGGGGGGGGAGGAAGCAACAAAATTAAGGCTTACATGTGCCAAATTTCCACTTTAAAAACTGACCATCCTCATGTACCCATGAGTTTTGTTTTGCAATTGTTTAGTGAAAACCCAGCCTCTCTCCTCAGTGGGCCATTTTGCTCTTAATCTACAGTACACCACAGAGATATTTCTCAACTTGACTTCCCTAACCCTAACCCTAACCCTAACCCTAACCCTAATCCTGTCTTCTGTTTTGTAAGCAGCTACTGTGCAACCCAAAACAGCAGAAAGTTTGATCCTATGCCCAAAGAGTGATCATCTGCCAGCCACAGCTCACAGCAGCCTTCCATAGGTTTCAGAATTGCAAGCTACGATTTGGCCATTCTGCAATGAATTAAGAACAGATTGCAGCCACCAGCAACCTCTGTCTGCTGGAGAATCAATGAAAACATGGGAGGAGAGGGAAGAATAAAAAAAAAAAACACCATACTTTTAGCAGAGGGGAAAGTAACCCGTGTCTGGTTTATTACTACATTAAAGAAAACCCAAATATCTATCATTTATTTGCATTTGCAGCAGTGGAAAATAAACCTTTCCTATACTTAAGGACGGCTGTCTGGGTATAATTCCCACATGGCCTTTTAGCACTTCTAACAGATTTTGAACCAGAAGGAAAAGGCTGCTTAGAAGGAGAATGTCAGACTAGGATTAGGTCTGTTTTATTTATTTATTTCTTATAAACTCTGTCTGGAGAATTTAAAACTCCTATGAAAATGCAGACATTCACCAAGATTCTCTGGTTTAATCTCAAGAAGGCAATTTAGACAAAATTACTGGACCTTGAAATAAGACTGCTGTATGGATCATTGGATTCTACTTAAGTAATTTTAAAAAAGGTCAAAAATTCCAGGACAACTGGCAATCCATATGTAACTACAGACAAAAAAGACACTAAAGAGTGACATAGATTTAGTGATGGAAATGCAATATAATTAGCTTTTATTTACCTTTGAGTTCTATTAAAAAGCATATTTAATGTAAATAGTTAAATTTAATTTTTGTTTTAATTATGTCACAAACATTATTCCAAAGGATGGAAATTCAAAATACTGCTTCAACTTCAAATTTATTCTGAGTTGCCGCTAATGTTTTGGAAGACTTAAAAAGATTGTTCAGTAGGGCACACAAGTTACAGAGTTACAGTGAAAGGGGGGGGGGAAATGTCTTATCTCCAGTTTCTTCACATCGCTCTTATAAATTCCTCTATTGTACTTCACTCTACTATACGAGCCTGAAATTTTATACACATCAATTATGGAGGAAGCTCCATTGAATACTGGTAGCCTTGACTTAATGCCATAGTTGGGACAAGAATTTCCATGGCTAAACAAGATAGTTGTTAAGTGAGTCGTTCCCAATTTTACAACCTTTTTTTTTTGCAATGATTGTTAAGTGAATCATGAGGATGTTAAGTGAATCCAGCTTCTGCCATTGATTTTGCTTGTTGGAAACCAACTGAGAAAGTCACAAAGGGTGATCACATGCCCTCAGGATGCTGCAAATACATGCTGGGTGCCAAGTGTCCAAATTTTGATCACATGACTGTAGGAATGCTGCAATGGTTATAAGAATGAGGACTGGCCGTAAGTCTTTTTTTTTAGTGTTCTTGCAACTTCAAACAGTCACTCAAAGAAGGGTTATAAGGCAAGGACTACCTTACAGTGGAATTACTTATAGTTTTAATTTAGAAAATAAAGGAGTCATGCAGGATGTCACTTTTATTTGTGAAGGTAAAAAAAATCGGATTGATTTAAATCTTTCCTCCCAGGAAAAAATGCTTTTATCTATGGTCTTTTGAATTATTCCTTTTGATTTTTCTACCATTGGAATGTACACAGGCATTGCAGTCTTGTCATCTTTCAAAATCTGTACACAAACTACTATTTTCAACAATTAAAAACGTGTCCATTTGATATGGAAACCTGCAACAAAGCAAGGTAACTCAATTAAATTCTGCTTTCTTGTATATTACAACCATAGCTGTGTATAAGGCAATAGCCAATGTTTGAAAGGAATTTATCTTTTCCCCTTGGTAATTTCCAGAATTACAACCTGGATGTCTCTCAGCACAATCTTTTAAATTCCATTAGTTCAAAGTTTATCTAAAGAGTACAGAATATTGTTACAAGCGACTTAATGGCAAGAAAGCTGATGTCAGTGGATAATTATAGTATGTCATTGGTGATTTTCTGACATACTCACAAATCCTTAGAGAAGAGTTTTTAGATTCTTAGTGTTGCTCATACTTTTAGCAAAAGAATGTGATTATATTTGGAAAGTGACTTTAAAAAAAACAACTTGTTCTTTCTTCCCAAATCTTCAATACAAACATTTGTTAAAGTTAATAAGCATCTTTCCATCTTAAAACAGGGACACAAATGTTTTTAAAAAGCAGAAAGACCATAAATATTTTTTTCTTTTCAGTTTGGATTCTATCAACCTGCAACCATTATTTTGGCCACATATCAATCATATTAAATTGATAAAATATGTATTTAGTGTTCTTTCTAACAAAAGGCTACTCAGGGTAGATATTCATTTGCCTTACTTGAATTTAACTACAAGTGATGTTTCTAAAGAGCCAGTTTGATGCAATGGTTAAAGACCAGGCTAGAAACTAGGAGACTGTGAGTTCTAGTCCTGCCTTAGCCATGAAAACTGGCTGGATGACTTTGGACCACTTACTCCAGTGGTTCCCAACCTTTTTTTGGCCATGCCCCACCTAAGCATCTCTAAAATCCTGATTCCCCCCCCCCCCGTGACATATAATTCTTACTATTCAAAAAGTGAACTCCTACTCACTTGGAGGAAACCTAAAAGGCCATTAACTTGGTTTAAACAAGGTTCCAATTGCCCCCATTAAAAATCAAATTGCCCCCCTGTGGGGCGTAGGCCCCACGTTGGGAACCACTGACTTACTCTCTCTAGACCATGACATTCAGGCCTGTCAATCAATTCTTGTCACCACCAAATGGCTCAACCTTTGGTTGATCTGAAAAAAGCAGACCCTTCATTTGTGGGAAAATGCTAGGAAGAAAAAAAAGTGCTGCACACATCTGTTATACAACAAATGTATAACTGTATGTATTGTAGAAATATATAAAATCCTGGACATATAAAAAGTAAATTAAATCCTGATTAGAGACTTCTGCCAAGAAGGGACAAGCCATATGCTCTACCCTAGCCAATAGCCAACTTTGGTACCATAAATGCTGTTTAGCCAGCCCATCTCAGTATCTCATGACATGTGTCAACGTCCTCTCAGAATTCCTCATCCAATAACGGCCATGTTGACAATTCTGAGAATTCAAAATCCACATATTTAAATGGAAGCCAGGCTGGAAAAGTTTAATTTTAAGGAATAGGTTTATTACAAGAGCCAACAACTGCTGAATCTTGTCTGGTTAGTGGTTTGCTGAAGGCTAAAATATTCTAGGCTGTACCTATGTTGCCGTCACCTGTAGTTATATTTCCTGAACCAGCACAGATTAAGTTATACTTAACTGAACTCTTTGCTTAGAAATGATTTGCAGTTATCTAAAAAAGCTAGCAAAGCAGTTCCATCACAAAAACATGAAGTGTTTTATAATGAGTTAAAACACTGCTGCCCCTAGCTCAGAGGTTAGAACTTCTCCGGGGTTTCTTTCTCACATTAGTTTGCTAATCCTAATCCAAACTACCTGGGATTTAACAAACTTCCTTTCTATCTAAGCTTTGCTCTATCATTGAGCTACAACTGCCTTCTCAATGTCATGTAGCAGTGACGAAACAGGATTGTCATTTTCATCTATAAAAGCCTTCTGAGCGCATAAGGTCTTTTTCTGAATATGTAAAGCAAAAAATAAAGACTGAAGCATAACGGAGCATATGCAACTTGACTCTTGATTTAGAAGGCAAAAGCACACAGTACTTTCTTTTCTGATTGGAAACCACCTTGATATGCTAAGGAAAACAACATAGACACAGTTTTAACAGTCTGTTAAAAATGGTGGTTGGTTCATACACAAGAGGAGAGAAGCCATCTGCTTGCACCATATGCACCAAAGACAAATTCCTTGTGTGTCCAATCACACTTGGCCAATAAAGAATTCTATTCTATTCTATTCTATTCTATTCTATTCTATTCTATTCTATTCTATTCTATTCTATTCTATTCTATTCTATTCTATTCTATTCTATTCTATTCTATTCTATTCTATTCTACTCTACTCTACTCTACTCTACTCTACTCTATTGACAGAGTGCATGATTCAGAATGACCTTCTGAACAAATGCTATGCCCTACAACTGGAGACCTAAAATGTTACATGCATGCATGGGGCATTTAGTCCTTTACTAAACCATCGTTGTCAGAATTGGCAAATTACTGACAACCAGACTACAAAGCTTCACAATCTGCTCCTATCCGCCGTACTTCCCATATAAACTTGCCTTCCCCACTAAGCACTGCTTATCTTTTGCATTTTCCAGTTCAAAGAATAAAATACTAAATGGGACTATTAAAACTCAAGGTACTGGTTATTTTACAGGCTCCGAGAACTTTTTTCCAAGACTGGAAAACATTTTTAATAAGGACCGAGTACAAAAAAATTGAGTCTGTTTTATTGCTTTCTACTTTTTTTTTCCTTTTTGAGGTATAGTCTTGCTAAAGTGAGGAGCCCTTAATCACAGGAATTCTCTCCATATGTTAAATCATTAAAACCTGCAATTATCATGCTAAAAGAGATGTCCACTTTGACTTGAATCATGTGCCCTAGCAAATACAAATACAGTGGTGCACCACTGAACTCTACAGTGATCTGCAGTGGCACATGTTGGCTCCATTCAACAGTCACAGTATTAAGGATTATTTATACCTCTGGTTCACAACAAGGAGACAAAGGAAGAGTAGAATAAAAAAGAAAATCAGTTTGCCTCTCAGAAAGAAAAGGAGCAATTAAACAGTTTCTGACTTTCTTATCTCTGCTAGAAAGAATTCTACTCCATTCAAACATTTGGACTTGGGACCCCTGAAGTCAAGGGAAGGTTATTCCGCTAACCCAAGATGGGTGGTTAGATTATGAAACAAATGAGAAAAGAGGGTTGGTTTTCATTACTACAGCCTCTCAGTTGAAGACAGAACAGACAACCTCAATATATTGTTCCTAATGTTCCAGCTCAGGACTTCTCATGCGCTCTTCCCCCAGAGATTTCTGATCTGGCCATAGACCAGCAAAGCACCAGTCACATGTCTTAAACCTGCATCACCAAGAAGTATCCTTCATATTAGCATATAAACCTATACAGTATTTGGAGCTGACAAAGTAGAAGACTTAAAGGCTTCTACGTTTCATTTTGTAGTTTATGTGCATGCACACCATTAAATTGAATCCAAGAAATCTCTTCATACAGCAGCAACTGGGAAAGCTTAAAACTTAAGAGCAGATCCAGCCAGGTATTCCCCTAAGGGAATAATTCTCTGTATTATCATTCCTGAGTAGCTGGATTCAGCAGCAACTTTTTATCCACAGGCTGCCAAACTGCCTTTCAGCAGCCCCCAGAAGCTCCTCCAGCCTTCCTTCACAAATACCTTTTCTGGGGGATTTCAAATGCAGGCAGCCATAACTTAATGTCATGTTTGGGAAGTGGGGTGGGGATTGAAGAGATCACTTCTTCTCTCCAATCATACAAAAGACAATCCCATCTGGTCTCCTTAAATCAGGTATAAACTGACATTACAGTCCTCTTGCAATATATAGTGTATGTGTGTGTGTGTGTGTGTATGTATATGTGTATGTGTGTGTGTGTGTGTGTAATACCTTTTCTGGGGGATTTCAAATGCAGGCAGCCATAACTTAATGTCATGTTTGGGAAGTGGGGTGGGGATTGAAGAGATCACTTCTTCTCTCCAATCATACAAAAGACAATCCCATCTGGTCTCCTTAAATCAGGTATAAACTGACATTACAGTCCTCTTGCAATATATAGTGTATGTGTGTGTGTGTGTGTGTGTATGTATATGTGTATGTGTGTGTGTGTGTGTGTGTATATGTGTATGTGTATGTATAAACTGACATTACAGTCCTCTTGCAATATATACACACACACAATATATATAGGCTTCCTGCAGCCTTTAGCTACAGAGGCCTTCAGGAAAACCTTGCTGCAGAAGAACTTTTTGGGCCGAGGTGTGGGAGGCCTAGTTCAACTATCTGAAGCACAGAATTACTTGAAAGCAAAACTTTGAACTAAGGCTTTGGAGAATGAAACTGCAAGTATGCCGCAGCCACTGGGAAACAGCTGAACTCACCTTAGCCTGAAGACAAGAACAAGAAACCTTCATTGATCATCAACTGGGCCTGTGTGCTCACTGGCTGAGAAGCGAGTACAATGTTTCCTGAAGTCACAGCGTTGCTGTGCTTGGTGCGAGCTTGTG